>CAHIKZ030005524.1:960000-1155000 GCA_903632075.3 Acanthosepion pharaonis | reverse complement strand
ATAGTCAAAGCAAAGACGAATGATAGACTTATAAATATTTATAATATTTTAGTCTGTTAAACAAAAGTGCTTTTCAAGCTTCTTTTGTAAACCACTTATTAAATTGCCAAGAAACTTATTCTTACGACTTTTATAATGAGGAAAGAAGACCTAGAGAATTCAACATTCAAAAAGCACATTGAAAACCGTGGAAGCACAAAGATAAAAACCACTGAGTAACCGATTTCATGAGATTATTTTTGTTGTCATCCACAAAGACAAAGGGTAAAAGTTTCAAACATTATTTAGAGCCAATATAGATAGGAAGTTTTATGGAAGCATGACTGGCATCGTCCTGAAAGCACATGGTACAGACAAGGGGAGATCATTCCTATTTAAATAATCAACTGTTTAGTTAATAAATTGGGATTTATCTCCCTTGGAAACTTTCGCTATTTTCTTCTGTGCGTTTTTTTATCTTCAAGATATTGATGATCATGTCTCTCCACAAATTTTTGTTCTTTGTACCTCTTAATAACTCTTTTGCTTTTCGGTATCTCTCCCAAACCCTGCTTAGTCATCTATTCGCCACTTAGCTTGTACATTGTTTACCTCTGGCCCTCTTACCTTCAATCTGTCCTGTAAGTATCAAATTTCTCAAGCCCTCTTTCCTCATTAGGTGCCTTAGAAATTTCAACTTTCTCTTCCTGATGTTAATTAGAAGTGATATTCTTGTTGCAATTGTCTATAGATCTTTGTCGTT
The DNA here is from genome assembly GCA_903632075.3 of Acanthosepion pharaonis. Classification (NCBI taxonomy): domain Eukaryota; kingdom Metazoa; phylum Mollusca; class Cephalopoda; order Sepiida; family Sepiidae; genus Acanthosepion; species Acanthosepion pharaonis. The sequence goes on along the minus strand of CAHIKZ030005524.1, from coordinate 1,154,258 downwards.
TGCTCAAATGTTCGGTCCATGGTATTCTCAGCATCCTTCTGTAGAACCACATTTCTGTTGCCTCAAGTCTATTCTTCATCTGTCAGAAGATTGCTCATCATTCACTGCCTTATAGGACAGATACTACATAAGAGTTCAGTACTCGTCTTTGTTTCTAACGATATTTTTCCATTTCTTAATACTTTGCTTAACTTTTGGGAGGTAACTACCTGAGCTAATTAAGACCACACCGTTTATTAATTTCGCACTTTTCATGATTTAAATGATTTTCCAACCACCACTTTTATGAAGACCCCCCTCTTGATTGATTAAAGAAAGGTTAAGTATACAACCTAAAATAACGTATAAGAAATATATAAACCGTATCCAAAAGCGTTTTAGACAGCGCTCGAATAACAATCAATGATTACTTTAAAAACATTTAACCCCAAGCAAGGCAACAAAGCCACTAAAACGCAAGAGATTACTGTGCTAGACAATATTTAAAAAAACAAAACAAAAAACAAATGAAATTTTAAAAGGAGAGAGAACAATAAAAGAATTGATCTTCATTTGAATGCAAATTCGATTAGAAATCAAAAAGCTGGAAAAGTGTCTCACAAGTGTGAAGTGCAAGGGAAGAAACTGAACATAGAACTTACGGTTACATCTAGCACCTTCAACTGTAAAATGATGAAACCTTGCCATTAATCTAGTAGCGCAATTAAATTCATAAAATCTTGATAATATAGGGGAAAGTTCATCAGAACAATTACTATGAAAATATTATAGAAAGGATAGAAGGAAGAAGCTACGTTACGACGGTTTTGTTTACTGGTTTACACACATTTATTTTCGTTATATTTTTGCAAATGCTAGTCATTAGTAAGCTTAATTACGCGATATTAATGTTCCCTCCTTTGTATACCACGATTGCTGAATGATAAATGAGTGTAGACAGATGAGGAAAAGGCATTGGTCTGAAATACGAAGTTAGTTCAGAGCAATCTGCACAGACCACAAAAAAGATGGAGAATTGTCAGCACTCTGGTACTAGAAGTTTTTTTTTTTTTTTTAAATAATTGAGAATATTAGCGTAAGAAAATTTATAACATATTTGGCACTGTCTTCACATTGTTTTGAAAGTAAAAAAAAAACTGTTCTCCATTAGCGAAATTAATATTTGAGATACTTGTTAAAACACCGTGTTATCGATACTTACGCACCTACGTAGGAGGGGTGAAAAAATTTAGAAACGATTAATTTCTTTGGAACTGGTTTTTCCAATGAAAACATCAGATTACAGATGTGGGTTGAGTAAAAAAAAACAAAAAAAAAACAAAAAAAAAACACTTTCGATACTCCTTTCGCTTTCTCATATATATATATATATATATATATATATATATATATATATATATATATATATATATATAGTGCAGAAATCATAGTTCAATTTCTTCGTTCATTTGGGTATTCACATATACCTTTCTTAAGAAGCCGTCAAATTTCGCCATTCAAGATACCTTGAATAAAAGCAGCATAGTAGTGAGTTAAATTGGACTATGTCTTTTATCATGTGTATAGTTTGTTGGCGAAATGTAACGGCCAGAAAGAAAGGCATATGTGAATTAAAATGAACGAAGAATTGAACTATGATTTCTGCACTGCTAAATATACGAGCCATATATCGCAAAATCTTCATAACCGAATGACCCTCCATATATATATATATATATATATATATATATATAAACAATAATATCATTTCCAGACCAGAAAAAAAACCCCCTTCTGAATGAGAGATTAGAAACAATGACACGATTCATATACACTAAAGAGTTCCTTTTGAGTTCATACGAATCAGTATGAAAGTGTGTACATTTCATATTATCTCCCTCCCCATCTCCGATACAATTTCAATACTCTTGTCTTTCACCTCCCCATCTATTACGCTTCGCGTTATGCGTTTATTTATTTACTTTTAAATAATAAAGTATTAGGAAATTATTTAGCCTGGGTTGCAAGAAGATAACGAAAGGTTGAAATCAAGATAGCGTGATCGGCTGTTCCCAATTTTTTTTTTTTTTAATCTAAAAGCTCTGTGTGTTAAATTTCACATTTTATTTTCTTTATACGCGTATTGAGCACTTTTTTTAATAATACTGTTTCCTGGTCTAATTCAACTCTGACCAATAAGATTTTATATAAACATCTTCCGATATTATAACCTTTTCGTAATGTAAAACTATAAATTAGGAAAATGGGTATGGCAAAGAATGGGAATAGCTAAAATTAAAAAAAAAAAAAAAAAAAAAACTTTTTGGGGGTAATTTGAATAAAAAAATTTGTTTTCTAATAATCATATTTGAATTTTCCCTGTTCCCCCGTCAGTTAGCGCGTACTTTTCACCCAGACATTACCTTAGATAAATAATTGACCATTCCGTCTCGATTTTGAGCAAAGACGAACGAAAAATATTTCGAGGATGCAGTTGTGTGTGTAAGAAAGCGAGAATGAAAGAGAAGATATAATGCTTCAATGCGTTTAACGAAATGAAAGACCTTGTCAATTTCAAAACTTTTCATTTGTGCCCTTTTACTTCTTTAAATAATGATCCCTTATGATTGTTATTGCAATATTTTGTTAAAGTTGTTATGCTCAGATATTTAACGACGCAACAGAGTTATTTCCGCGGATCTTTTATAGTCATGTAACACGCAAAGAGCTCGTTCAAGCATTAATTCAAGAATTAAGATTCATTGGAAAACCATAAAATTCACACGGTTGCTGCTAGTAATTTCGAATCCATCGAATCGGAAAGGGGCGTGTATTGTGAGGGTTATTTCTAATACATTTTTTTAATATTTTGTATCCTTGTTATAGTGATTTTCCAAGCGTAGCTTAGATGTGGCACAATGCCGAAAGTAGTCGCACCCAGTGAGGATCGAACTCACTACTCGGTCGTAATTGTTCTAGCCAGACAAGCTTGCTAACCATTACACCACCTCGAGGTGTCCTGTATCCTTGTTATATTAATATTAGAGAGACCCGTAAAAATTTCACGGTGTTTTCAATTTGAACTGTCTGATGAATCTCAATTCTCAAGTTAATGATGAAATAAGCTAATGGTGAATTCTATGACAATAAAATATCCGTAGAAATTCCCCTATCACATCGTTAAATATTGAAACTTAACAACTTTATCAGAATAGTGCAATAACAATCATAAATATGAATGCTTGTCTTTCTTTTAAGAAGTGGGTACAAATAAAAAAAGAAACAGGCGTTAAACACTTCTATTTTCCCATCCATCCATCTTTCTTTCATTCATTCATTTTTTCACTGGAACCAAGTATATGTCTTATGTACAATCAAGACGGAATAGTCCATTATTTATGAGGTATTGGCAGGAGACTTTAAACACTTCTATATTCCCATCCTTTTCCGTCGTTCGATAAATGTGCGCCTGAAAAATGGATATTTTATTGGACCGCCATCATATCTTAGTCTTTTGATTTAAGTGTAGTATGTGTTCTGATCAGCTTAATCTGATTCTCTCTCACTCTCCACTTCTATCGTTCTTTCTTTCATTTTCCCACTATTGACAAGACGTAACGGTCGTGATAACTAACAAAGTGTTCAACACCCGTAATTATAATAGGATCCTTTTAATATGGTCGTAGGTGCGCATTTATTTCATTTTATTTTATTTTTTGCCAGTTCTGTTAGATTTTAGCATTTCTTAGAACACACCTATTATTCCAATACCCCCTTGTATTCGGTACACGAAAATGCTTAAAACGATGGTAACGGCCGATAATGTTATGTAACACAATGGCCGGCCTTGGATAGCAACTCTTATTTCCTATTTGCTTACGCCTATAAAGTATGAAAAATGGCTAATATTTTTGTCAAACTTTGCTTTTGTGACCAGAATAATGATATTTCTGAAATTTACTTATTATCATTGGGAAAACTGGCGAATGTGAATATTCTCGTTTATGTAATGTAGAAAGAAAGCGACATACGATTTAAAAGTAGCATTTATAGACATAACAGTATTGCATGTGCCGGTGCTTTCAACCTCTTGAAGCCACCTATGACGAATGCATCTATCAACGACTATTTATCTGCAGTTACACAGCTAGAAGTAAACTGAACTGTTGAGCTTACGTTCTTTGTATTTATAATGTTATTTATGTTGCCAGAGAGTTCTAGAAAATTCTCCTTCAGCAACCAAGCGCTGAATCTGGAATGTAATGGAAAATAGGCTAGTTTCAGAATATCAATATCTAGGCGACAAAAGCAAAGTCTGAAGAGGATAGTAGTCATTTCCTTTGCTTTCTTGACATAAGCAATCAGGAAATAATACTTGCAAAGCAAAGACCAAACCAAAAATTGTTGCACATTGTAAGCTGGTGTATATGCAAGCTGAAACAAGCGACAGAATAACACTAATTTCCAAAAATATTTAAACTAAATATTATTGTTATTAGCAAATCATTTAACTTACGCTCTCTCCTTTCGGTCCTTCTGGTCCAGGTTCACCAGGCCATCCATTGACACCATCTAAAATTAGAAAGTATTCCGTTATAGGGTGGCCTCTTTATAACAATGCTTAAGAGTTGAAACGACAAAACATTTAACAATAAAATTAATAAAAATTTAAAATAATTCAAATCAAAGCCATGGTAAAGAAAAAAAATCGTTCAAAGAGTAAAACATGAATTATCAAATTCAAATTTTCTTTTTAATTAATACACCCCAAGCAAGGCAACAATGCCACTAAGACGCAAAGGGCTGCTGGGAATGAAAGAGAATGAAAAAAAAAAAAAAAAAAAAAAAACTTTAGAAGGAACTGGAAATCCACTCCTAAAAAAGAAACCATGGCTAAAACTCTACTGCTACTCAAAAGACCTGGGAGGAGTGTGAACCGGGCGACTGGCGAACCCATCTACTCCTACATCTACATCGAGATGAAATATTGTAAGTATTTACATTATTTACAGAGTTCAAACTGTTGTCCTCATCTTTATTGCCACATTCACGATGTTTAAGCCTTTGTACGCCCCGGCTTCTTCAAGTGATATTTATTGGGATTTCGAACGGAACCTTTTAATTTAGTTCACGGGGTATATTGTTCTAATTCTATGTGCTATACTATTGGATATCTCAATTTTTTTTCCCTTTTTTGTCTCAACTCTTCAATTTTTTGTTCTTTCCGCTGAGGCCAGGGATTGAACTCACAACTATTTGGGTCAACTCACTTTTGGATCAATCAATCCGCTAAGCCTATTGTATACCAACAGAATTTTGAGGGACCTAAAAGGTGGGCATCATTAATTGCGGTTTCCTTGGATATCAACAGTCGAGGATTTAAGCTTTATCCAACGATGCAGGAGACTTTCATTCATAATTCAATCCTAAATGACTAATTGGTAACTCTACGTTCATAGGTTACGCCATTTTCTTCAGTATTTGCCTGCAAATAAAACTAAAAGAACCATCCAAAGACGGTGCTATGCCGGCAGGCGTACCTCTTGATGAAAGACAAGGCGATAAATGGTTACAACTTGATGTAAAGAATGCACAACTTCATTGTACATTGGAATTTTTTCCTAATAATTTCCCCACCAAGCAAGGCAATAAAGCCACTAAAGAGGAGTTACTGAGAGTTAAAGAATATGAGAAAAATATACTATTAAGGAGAGAGGAAAATAAAAGAACAAGAATTAACAAGATAGAATATAAGGATTGACATTGCATTTAAATTGTTGAAGATCAAAGTTGTTTGAGAAACAAGAAGCCGGAAGTTCCACAAGCAAAAAGTACAAAAGAAGAAACGCTTAGCATAGAACTTACGGTTACATCTAGCTATTTCAACTGTGAAATGATGAGACCTAGCTGCCACTCTAGTACTGCGTATCAATTCATAAGGTTTAGGTACCAAAGAAGAAAGTTCACCTAAACAATTACCAACAAAGTATTTATAGAAAAGGCGATTGGAAATTGACTGAAGGCGGGATGTCAGGTCAAAACTAATAACATTGAAAATTCTTTTGAATTTATCAAGAATCTCTAAATATATAATAGGAACATCAGACCAAATGTGGCCGTAGCATTCAAAGCAAGAAAGAATGGTAGATGTTAGATTCTGTCAAGAAAAATTGTCTAGCACGGCATAGTGAACCAACTTTCTTAGCTGCAGAATTAGAAATTGATTCAATCTACTTATTCCACTTCATATCAGCGGAAAAAGTTAGCCAGAGAAGGCGCAACGTGTTACTCTCCTGGAGGTTAGCATCAGCCATGCTTTTGAGAGAAAAAAAAAAGAAAAAAAGGGTTTTCTGAAATGATTAAAAGAGAGCAGTTTCGTTTTGGAAGCGTTCACATTAACAAACCACCCCTTGCCCCGTTTAACAACAGATTGTAGGTCATTTTTATTTTTAGATCAGCTACCAGTCTGACCATATCGAACCGATGAGACTTAATATTCAGAATTGTGTAAATAATTGACTTTCCCCAGACACCATAGCTCGGGATTCAGGAATGAATATTGGGGATCTGGGAGATAGCAATGCAGGACCGAACAGCGAGGAAAGGGATTTGTCAAAGGAGTTCTGACCAATCATAGGGAAGTTGGAGAATGATGACGATGAAATAATTGCGTCATCAGCATAAATACCGAACTAATGACATCAGGAAGGATGCTTCAAGGGAAATCATTTTGTTTTAAATTATTAAATTTAGGAAGCTAACATTTGTTTTCTTCTTTCTTTGTTTTCTTCCTTTTTGTAATCTAACAGAGTTAAAATATATTTTTTTTATAATTAAAGCGAAAATAAGCATTAAAAGTATCCTTTAAAAATTAACTTTCTTGTTTTTACTTTTACCATTCCGGAAAAAAAATTATATTTGGGGACGGCTTGGCTGTAAGAGTTGCCGGAGAGTTGTCACCGTTGACAGACAACCACCTTTAGGGCTCCACTCCGGGTTTTCTTCCATAGTTTTTTGCGTGTTTTCGATATGATCACAACGCAGCGGAGGTTTAAAAATCAATTTTCTTTTACGGAGAGGGCCTGCCTTCGTGGGGTGTCAAGCTCCACCCACTCGAAGCTACTGCTTATGAGGCCCCAGTTTTCCGCTTTTGTAGGCATGGAGCTGGTCTTTATTGCCAGTGGCTATTTTAGACACATGCAAAAGAAACATTTTATTGACAGTGCAAGCTTGACCCCATTATCACCTATGACAACCCTTGGAACATATATAATATACGTATATAAACATTATATACTTTGTATTTTAGAAGATCCCAAAAGATTAACGTTTATTAAAAAATATATAAAACGTTAGGAAAACTACACACACACACATATATATATATATTATATATAAAAGACATTTTTATCTTTATACGTTCTTTTTATACATACAAATATTTAAGTAAATGCTCTGTTTGTAATAAACAGTATTAACAACATTTACCGGTCTGAATGTCCGAGAAATTTTCATAGAAAATATGCGTCCTCCGACAGGAATCGAACTTGCATCCTACACGGAAATCGGCATATAGCCTGACGTGAGTTAAAAGATTGGGCCACAGAGGAGCGTTCGGTTAGCAAGGTCGATTTTACTGTTTTTAAACACAGTTCTCCATGATGTTCTCTCATTGATTCATATCTGCTCAATGCGTATCCAAATGTAAACAAATGACGTCATACATAGACAAAGTCCGACAATTATTTAAGACAGTTTCTATTTTATTATTTCATAATATATATATATATATATATATATATATATATATATATATATATATATATATAATACCATTATTAGTTTCTATTTTCATTAAAACCTTAGTCGAAAAACTTCATACCTTAAGGTTTTCCAAAATAAATTCCAATTTTTGGTAAGGTTTATCTGACAGAATATTAACATATTAATAATCCTTAATAATGTTTTTTCTTTTTCTCATATTCTTTCACGCACAGTAACCTCTTGTTTTTCGATTGGCTTTATTGCCTTGCTTGTAGTTGAAAGGATTATATAAACACCTATACTAGGGATAATCTATGAATTAATTAAAAAAATGAAAAATAACAATACTTACCTTTACCATCGACACCAGCCCGCCCGGGTTCTCCAGGATAGCCAGGTCGACCTGCGGGTCCTGGAGGTCCTTGTACACCTCTGACACCGCTGTATTCAAAGTCACCCGATGAGTCTGAATCGATAAGGGTGCTATGATAGCCGCCCCTTCCAGGGGGTCCCGGTGGACCAGGAAGACCACGTGGACCTATAATTCCAGGTGAGCCTCTTTCACCCGGAATACCAACCCCAGGTTCTCCCTACGGCACAAAAAAGAAAAGCAATTGGTCGAGTCGTAAATAATTTTCGTTTATGTTTTTATCAACTTCATTCTTCAAAAAAAAAAAAAAATGAATTACAGTTACGTCTTATTATTTCCAATGACCTGTTGCAGCTTATCAGGCAGCTCTTCGATAAATTCTGCAGCTTTTGATTGGGGGAGGGAGATTTTTCAACGAATTCCTGCGTCTGGTTTGCATTGGCGAAAGTTTTTTTTTTTTTTTTTTTTTTACCCCGGATGTGTTTTAGAGCGATCGAAAAAGACAATTAGTTGGCGCAAGGGAAAATGAATATGGAGGGTGCGGTAAAACAGACCAACCTAGTTTCCAGTTATGGTTGCTGTATGGATTCTTGCGCTGTTATGGAAAACATTTTTCCCATTGAGTAGCGTTTTTAAAGAAAGATTTATGGACACATTGCAGCTGCTGGACGTATAAATGTGCATTTAATCCTTCACCGCGTTTTAAGAACTCTAAATGTAGTAATGGGGAGTAATGGTTAGCGGCTCAGATTGAGAGCCGAGTTCGAATTCCGGTCGAATCCATTACATTCACTTACGTGCTAATACCCTTGGGAAAGGTATGAATTAAACACTGTCCTCCAGTAAATGGGTAAATAGCAGGAGAGACCGAGCACTATAGCCTTGGTTGGCAACCTCTATAGGAGAAGGAAAACTGAATTCAAAGCACCTGCTGCCTTGTAAGTCCTTCCTCTTTAATTTCTGAGAGGAAGGGCGGGATAACCTCAACATTCTCGGCTCAAAAGGAAGCGGTCATCAATTACATTATTCTGCCTTAAATGTCACCATGAACCACAATTGTGAGATGGAGGGGAGCGGTGACCACAGCGGCGGCGAAAAATACGTTAATTCAATAAATGATGAAATAATAACCTGATAAACCCGCCACATGCACAAGAAAATCTTTCTTCCATGGAGATTAGCTTTTGGGTTTTTTTTGTTTTTTTTTTGGTGGAGATTTATTATTGTCAATTACCTTTTGCTTTGAACATTGTCGTATGTTGGTGTCCTTCAAATTAATTAGGAACTGCCACTTATGATTAGTAGTTAGGTGATAGATTTGTCACTACAATTGGTTCCCAAAAGGCCGGAAATTATTTTTGACTCAATCTAATAGTTAGATAATGATAAAAAAATTAAATAAAGATTTCTCCTCGTTGAACTTCCCGTTCCTGTTGAGGAGAATTATAGTTGGCGAAATATGAGAATCTGTGAAAATTTTCTGGTAATGATAACTTATTTACCAGTGTGGAATCGAAATTCATCAGAAACTATTTCTGTATACTTGACTAAATTTGAGGTAAAATATTGTTACGTACTTAATACATACAGTGCTGTAGTTAAGTATATATATATATATATATATATTCATTTATTCTTCTTAATTTTTTTTCTTTTCAGTACATAAATTGAATTAAATTTGTCGAAGTATATATCCATGTGCTTTAATTTTAAACATTATCAAGGATGAATTTTATTTTAACTGAATATAAGGATTGTTTTATGTATGTATCTAAAGTTATAAGAATGTTTTATCTCCCAAGGACTAGTTTTATTTTCAGCTATGAACACGGCCGCAATATGCTGACAGTTTTCCAATTAAGGAAGAGATCAAGTAGAAGAAGAATTCTAGTTGCTAGATTTGATTTAACTGTCCTTCGCCATGAGATTTCTGGGTGACCACTTTTCTTTTTGATTTATTGGAAATATAACAATGTCAAAGTGAATATACCTTGAGTCCGATACCTGGTTTACCAGGCTGTCCTGGGGGTCCCATCAAACCAGTACCGGGGTTACCCTGAAAGAGAAACAGAATGATGAACGATAAATGGACAAAATGATTAAGGAAAGCTAGAAAAAAAAAGCTGTGTACAGTAGTTTCATTTTATCCTTGGAAAATGTTCTAAGAACTTCAGCTAATAATTGAAACATTTTCTACGCTTACATAATTAAGATAAACTTTGATTTATGAATCAGACACAATTAGGGATTAACAACAATAATCAATAATAAAACAATTGTAACAATAATAGATGTTATGTGACGGCTGGAAGATTCGTTTTTACCGTCGATATTATTAGGCGTGGTAAGACATTAACAATAAATAGGACAATTATAACAATATACAGTAATAAAAGCTATGTGACAGATAAAATGTCCACTTTACCGTCGATCTTATTAGGGACAAGAGAATAACAACAATAACCAAATGTGAAATAGATTTTAGCGTCCCATTAGCAAAATGACCTTCAAGGTCATAAAAGTATTTTAACTTGTGTGCGTCTCGGTTCAAACAAATCTTATTGATAGTAGGTTATCGTCTTTTGATGTAATGAGCTTCAAACAAACAAACAAACAAACAAAAAAAAATTAAGCGTCTTTTGCAGTTAGAGTGGCAGGATAAGGCTCCATTGCCGACAAAAATCTGTCGGAAAACAGAAACGGTACCGTGGATTTCTGTCATGTTTTCAAATGGTGGTGCTTTGCTCAGAGACGAGAAGGCAAACTTCATGAGAAAAAAAAAGTTCTTTTACTCAATATATTCAGAGCTTCCTCAAGGGCAAGAGAACTGATATGTAAGTTTAGTCTTTTGTGAAATATTATTTTACGGAAAGTTTCCTTAGTAACCACGAAGATGAAATTTAATTTGTTGTAGTATACGATGAAGTGTTTTTTTTTTTTAATCTGCAGGTGTTATATATCTATATTTTTATTGCCTTAAGATCCTTTATATAATCCAGCAGATGGGAAAAAATCATTTAAGATTCGTTTTTCCGGCGTTCCATTTAAGAGAACAGGTTTTAAGCGAAGTTTTATTTAATCCATTTATGCCCACCTTAAAACACGAAGTTAATTATAAAAATTAAGTAAAAACCTGGTATTGATTATAAAAATTAATTTAAAACCTGGTATTGATTACACTAGTCAACAAAAATAAAAAATTGAAATAGTGTCGAGGCACCAAACATATTTTAAAACTAATTTGGAGGACGCTGAATCTGAAAATGACCTTGCTTTTTCTTGGTGACCTACCGTTTTTGCTGTACAGAAATGCCTCATTTTTGATAAAAAACAAAAGTTTTTTTCATTTTTCTGTATATATGATATTGATCGATGGCAATATTTCTCAAAATAAAATCTTAGAAACCTCTCAATTCGTATTTAAACCAACAAATATTGGTCTGCTTATTGAGAAATACTATTTTTGCAATAAAAATCAGACCCCAAGTCTTTAAAAATAACACGATTGAATATATCAAGACCAACAAGTATTTTCATCAAATCATTTAATAAACTAACAGCAGAAATAAAACCTTCGTGAACATAAGAACTACGGTAAAAATTTTCTCTTTCTTGATTGTCTGTCATGTTCAATGTTATTTAAGTCCTTTTTGATACTCCAGTATCATGTATAATGGAATAGGTGCATTCAATTGGAATGTCTTTAGTTGGAATTTCTTTCAAACTGTGAAAACAAAATGTCTTCAATGTGCTTGGTTTCCTTCCGTAATGATGAGATAAATTTATGAACAGAAGGTTTCATTTTTTTTTTTTTTGACGTCACCTTAATTATCAGGTTTATTAAAGTGCATTACTGATAAAGTTTATCAGTTAATTTGAATTTGGAAAATTTGGATAAATTGGAAAAAAATCAGTACTTCTATTTTTAAATTTTTGACTCAAAAACACTTTTTCTCATAAAATTAGTTCATTTCAGACATAAATTGCTTGGCCTACGTGAAAACTGATGGGTTTCTACGACCTTTATTAATTAAATTTTGCAATCAGCCGATATCGTAAATTGATCTATTTTCCAAAACAAGTAATTTCAGTACAGAAAAAAATGGTAGGTAACCATGAAAAACTAAGGTCATTTTCGGCATCAGTACCGTTAAATTAGCTAAAGAACGTGTTTTGTTTCATAGCACCAAGAATCGTGTTGGCCAGTGCTATACGTTTCTAATAATAATAAACAGTATTATTCTATATAATTAGAACACTTTAATTACAAGTTTCTATTTATAAACCATTTATGCCTACGCCCCAAAAATGAGGTAATGGACAATAATGTGTTTATACGAGTCATGGGTAAACTACAGAACAGTCATGGGACGCATGTCGCCAGTTCTGTCTTTTGGAATGGCGCGCATAGATTCATAAAGAAAAAAAAAAAAAAAGAGAAAGTGTCTTAACATTATGCTTCCTTTCGTTCTCACTTATTCACTCACAGACTCTCTCATCCATAAACAATGATTAAGTAGAATGTTCCCTGAATATTGTAAACTTTCGTTGAAAATAACGTCTTAATCAATTTAAATGATTGTCGGTTATCACTACAGATGATCATACGTGTAAACATCTTTTGCTTTTCAAACACGAAATATTCATAATAATATTTTCTCTAAAGAATAAATGTTTTTAATTTCAAATGAATAAATTAAAAAATCACACGCAGCGACATGTGGTAATCACACAGTCATCAGTGATAATATTATACCATGACTTTATAGACTTTTAACTATAGAAAAATTCCCTCGTTTCTAAGGCACCGGGTGTTCGGAAAGTTACTCTGCTCTTTTCTAATCATATTTTTTTATATTTCAGGTCTCACCCAAATATGGTTTTAACAACATTATACATAAGTAACTCTGAATTTATTCAATCCTAACTGAAGTTTTAACATTATTCCTAATTTTCATTAATATTCTCCTCCTTTATTTGATATTGAAACATGTCTATTAAAAAAAAAAAAAAAATATAGGTGCACAGTGACTTTCCAAAAACCCTGTTTATTCTTACACATATAGTCTACCGTAGCGAAAATAGTGGAGTTACCTATTACGGAAAATTACCTGGAATCTTTTTAGTGGTGCGTTCCGTTGCTCGAAAAAGTTGCCCTTGCTTGGTTTATGCCAAGACGAATGGTGTGTGTATATATATATATATATAAGAAAGAGGTTGTAGTGGTTCCAACGAGAGAAAAGTATGTATATTAAAAAGAAGAGAAGAGAGGTGCCGAAACGTTTTTGGTTGTAATGTGGATTTTTTTTTTTTTAGAAAAAAAATATTTTGCTTTATTTTCCATAATTTTACTACACGTGTTTCTGGTCTCGCGATCGTCTTCAGGTAAAAGGCGAAGATTTCCACATATTATTAAAAATAATTAATTTTTTTTCCTTATGTTTTTCAATGTTAAATATTCTCGATATGAGACATTCTCTGTTTTTGTGTTCGTAATCCGAATGTAGAGTGGGGGCATAATTAATCAGGCGTTTTTTAAAACAATATTTATTATGAAAAAAGAAACAATTGAACAATGACATTTTAAAATGATTCTGCGTATGTTTATCGACAGGCATTTTTATAACCTCAAAATAAAATATTTTTATTAAAAAACGGAAAGAAAACAGTAATTTTTATTAACAAATAACTCGCCCATAGAAAGAGAGATAGAGAGAGATAGAGAGAGAGAGAGAGAGAGAGAGAGGATAAAAGGAAACTATTATACAAGACTTCAATCGCTAAAATTTAATTAAACAAGTGTCTAAAAAAAAAAAAAAAAAAAAAAAAATGGTGCCAGTACCTTTGGTCCGATGTCTCCTTTTTCTCCCTTGGGTCCAACGGCTCCATGACCACTATAACCACCAGCCTCTCCCTTTTGACCCTTTTGTCCGACCACTCCAGGAAGTCCAATGGCTCCGGGTATTCCTGGTTCACCTAGAAAAGATAGTAAAATTGTTGTTTATACCAGGGGATAGCGAAAGAGCATACGTGCGTTGATGGATTGGAACCAATATCAACAGAAATAAACATCCTAAAATAAAAATATAACCCTCAGACAGAACCGATCAAGCAAAAATCACCCAATTAAATAAAATAATAAAAAAGCCGAATTTTGAAGTTATTCAAGCTAAACCTATTCTTGATAATTTTTTGCTTACATAGTGTTTGCTATTGTAGTGAATACTGGGCAATTTCCTCACAAAAGAAAACAAGACAGGAGATAACAGAAATGTTGCTCTACAGAAGGATGCTGAGAATACCAATGATGGAGCGTGTAAGCAACGAAGAAATCTTCAGGAAAATGGAAGCAAAAAGGACACTTAGAATTAGAAAAAGCTGAAATATCTTGGCCGCACAATGAGGAAGGGCTTGGTGAATTTGACACCCACAGGATATATTGGGATGGGGTGGACCAAACAGAGGGGAACAGCAGCAGGACACCTATCTGACCAGCTTGTGCGAATGGATGGCGGAAAGGGGGAAGGGATGGCAACCAGAGAAACGTTAGTAAGAGCTACAAGAGATAGGAAGTTGTGGAGAGTCATAATCACTCACATCATGAATGAACAGTAGGAGAAAAAGTGTCTCTAGACAGATTACCAAGAAGTCTTCGAAAGAACATGGTATTTCCAGTAGAAGCTCTACAAAATCTTCACTATAACTTCTTAAAAAAAAAAAAAAAAAAAAAAAAAAAAAAATTGCTAATTGGAAGAAATTTTTCGATCTATACAAGAACTAAAAATTATTTCTTCCAGTATTTCATAACTAATGAATTATGATTTTATTTGCTTCTCGCTGGGCGTCATAGATTACTCGGAAGATCAAATGGAAAAGTCAAAGAGGACTGCAAGTTTTTCAGATAATCTTTTTCTTAAACGGTCAAAGGAAGCTGTGATCAATTGTTATAGAAAGGAACAAATTCAGTCGACAAATAACAACCACCCCAACTAAAAATCTTTTTCTGAAAGTTATTTTCTAAATATTTACTAAGAACAAATAGGAAACGCATATCAGTCTAACATGTTTCACTTTTATTAAAGCTTTTTTCAGATATTGAGAGATAAACATTTTGTCTGTCTTCTCTCAATCTCTGACGAAGCTTTAATAAACGTGAAACATATTAGATTGATATACATTTCCTACTTGTTCTTTATTATATCATCCTGTCGGATTCTGATCTGCATTTGATCTTTAACTCTTATTTTCTAAGCTCATCTTAATAGAAGAGTTCAGCATGAAAATAGTAAGGGATACATTGAGTAACCAACTGGTGAACAGACATCAAGACCAATTAGCTGACCATAATACTTAACCAAGTGCCTTTGTTGGGAACAAGTGATGAGGTACCAGCTCACAGTGGGATCAGAAAAAGACATTTGGAAATTTTGGAACATTTCTCAAGTGGCATATTCTATATCTCGTCTGAAAATAGACCATCTCAGGATTTCAGAACTAACTTTGTTCTGACTCAAGTATTTGTAGAGTTATCACCGTTTTAAGTTGATCAAAACTAACACATTTAATTTCTTATTTTTAAGTTCTGCATCTTTTATGTGAGCAAAGTCACTGAAATCTTATTGTAATTATGTCTAATGTAAGAGTCAAGTTTAACTTGACACTCTTTTTAAAAAAATGATCTACATCTGGTGGTGTTTGGAGCCCGCATTAAACAAAATTCAATAAAATAGCAATTTGTCGTTTTTTTTTGTTTTTTTTTTAAATCTCTGATTACCAAATTTGACACTATCAAAAAATGCCGCAGACAAAATACTTTCGTGTTTGTAGTTTAAATTATCAATCAAATAATTTAAATTTACAAAATGTAAGAAAACTGTCCTCAAGAAGATATTTAAAACGTACCCAGTACCTTTGATATGTGGAATTGATTAATACCCGCTTTTGACGCCATATGCCGGACACCAAATATCGGTTTTCGATACAGTTTTCCTCGTATTTATAAAAAAAAACATAATCTAGACATCTATTTATTTTGGGGTGTTGAATCCATTTTCGGGACACCTCCCACAAAAAAAGTCTAAATGCGAAATTTAAGCCCTTTTCATGAATTTTGGTTTTTCAATATTGACAAGAAAATCTCAGTCAAAACTTCTATTTTTTTTTTTTTAAATTAGAAATAGACATTTTTAAAAAATCTTCCCTTTAGGTTCAAATAATACTAATACATTTTCATAATTGAGCTGAAAATCATTTAATTTGCTAAATGCCCGATTGTCTCAATTTTGCAAGATTACTGTTGTTCTTACATCAGTAAAAAAGGAATGTAAAGTGGTTCGACATCCATGCCAATTTTTGGTCATATTTTGACTGTTTTTGTCTCTGGCATTCGCGCAAAATTCAAATAACGCTAACGAAAATTGGCCAATATCTTGGTTCCTTCTTTTTTTTAATAATGTTAGTTCCCAAATATTAGAACAGTTTAAATATGCAAACTGTAAGAAAGAAGATATTTAAAACACGTTAATTAATTATCCGCTATTGGCGCCAATATGCTGGACACCAAATATCAGTTTTCGACATAACTTTCCTCGTATTTATCACAAAATCATAATCTTGACCTGTATTAATGTTTTGCGGGGAGGTGGGGGAGTGCTGAATCCATTTTTTGACACTAAACCCCCCCCCAAAAAAAACCCCAAAAACCAAACGATATCTAAACGAGTTAAGTACAAAATTTATCCTCTTTTCGGGAATTTTGCCTCTTCCCTCTTAAATACGAATAATAATAATTTTACTAATACAAGTTGTACTATTTAACCCATAGCTGGAGGGGAAGGTAGATTTTTCGAGAATTTTGACTAGTTACTTGTAGACGAGGATTGCGAAACCTAAACCCTTATTATTTGTACTAAAGAGGAAGATTTTTAAAAAAAAATAATAAACACAGTTCCATAATTGAGCTGAAAAACATTCAGTGGAACTCAAAAACACAAATACCCACTTGGTCCTATTGTGCGAAACCTCTGCGCAGTGCTCAATCGGGAAACCTTAAGCAAAAAACATCTGGACAGATGAAAGCCCTCTCATTAAAGTTAAGCGATAGTATAGGGCTTTCGTACCAATGTTATATCCCGAAGACACTGACCACAACATATGGCTAACGGTTAGCAGACTAAAAATACATGTACACAAGTCGGTATTTTCCAAATGTACAGGCAAACTGTAGATAGAAATAAGGACTTGTGGGTACGTTCAAGTTTCCTGAAAGTTATCTTCTTTTTGTAATGATCATTGGCTATATTTTTTGTGTTGTGTAACGTGAAAGTGGATTACGGCTGTCAGATTCAGCCTCCAAAAACGGTAAAAGGTTTTCTGAAACTATGTATGTATTTTAGAGTTGTATCACAACTCGCTATGGACACGTAGCCGAGTGGTTCGAATCTCACGATTTGTCATGAAGGAGACTTTCTGATGTTATCGGAATGGAGGGATCGATCCCAGCGTGCGGTACCTTTTGAAAGTGCCCGAAAACCATACCACGGGTTGACCCAGCCTTGTGAATGAAATTGGGTAAACGGAACACTTTGGTGGGGGGGGGGGGCTTCGATAGCTGGGCTAGCACGAAGTCACAAGTCATCGTGGCCGAGTGCTCGAGTGTGCAAGCCTTGTTCAAATTGTTGATCACGCTAGATAACACGCTCTTTCTCAGAAACTGTAACTAAGGTTTGCTCAGCATAGTTGCAGTATAAGCTACGGGTTGGCTCTGTGGGGGTTGAATAAACACAAATGCGCCTGAGCAAGCCACCCTAGTAGACGGTATACTATCTTAACTCAGTTGTCATCAGTGTGTGTATATATATATATATATATATATATATATATATATATATATATATATATATATATACACACACACACTGATGACAACTATTTACTCCTGCCTGATCAGTTTGAGAGGCTCAAATTGGCAGCTGGCTCAAAAGTGACCTACACTGTTGTTAATTGGGGTTTGTTAATTTTAACGGCCCCAAAACAAAACTCTTAATTGTCTGAGAGAATCTTTTTCGCTTTCCATCAGCACAGGAAAGTTACTCCTAGCGACTTGTCGAGCTGACGTTTTCCACTCAGAATGAAGTGGAAAGATTATATTTATCAAAATGCGAGGTTTGCTGCTAGGAAAATTGGTCCACCGAATCGTGCTAGACAATCTTTCTTGCCAGAATCTAAATTAGACATTTATAAGTCTACGACACTTTCATGCATCGAATATTACTGCCACATACAATCTGGTGGTTCTGTTATGTATTTAGAGATTCTTGATGAAATTCAAAGAAGAATATGCAATGTTATTGTTTCTGATCTGGCATATCGACTTCAGTCACTTTCCCACCGCCATATGATGTAGCTTTCCTCTGCCTTTTCTATAAATATTTTCGCGGTGGCAAGGTTTCATCATTCTACAATTGAATTGGCTAGGTGTAACAGAAAGTTCTATGCTAGCAGTTTCTTCTCTCGTACTTCCCGCGCGTGGAACTTTTCCTGCATCTTGCTTTCTAGACATTTCTGATCTTCAAAAATTTGAATGCAATGCCAACCATCATCTTCTGTCTTCTTGATACATATTATTTTATTGTTCTCTAACCTTAAGCTTTTATTTTTCTCATATTCTCTCACACTCAGTAACCGCTGGCGTCTTAGTGGCTATATTGCATTGTTTGTTATGCAATAATTAAAAAAAAAATTCCTCTTGAATAAATGTTTCATTAACAATGGCTGACAACGTACTTTTGTTTCCTATAAGTGTAAAAATCGGTTCATCCAATGAACATGAAAACTGGATAGAAATAGGCATTTGTATGTATGTTCAAGTTTTCTAAAAATTACCTTTTTTTTGTAATGATCGTCGGGTAATTATGTTTGTGTCGTGCAACGTGAGAGGGGGATTATGTCAGGGTTAGAATCAGCCTCCGAGCAGTAATCCCTCTCCAATAAAAAGCGAATATTTTTAACTTAATATAAAAACAACGAAAATGAGAAAATTGACTGCCAATTTCTCATATTTCCTGATCAGTGTACTGAACAATTACAGGAAAAGGTTCATCTACGAAACTCTGGAGTCGGGTTGCTGAATATAACAAATCAGCTAAGTGTCAAATTTCGTATATATATATATATATATATATATAAAGAAAAACAGATCACTTTAATGCACCATTGTAATAGTTTATTTCACCAGAGACCCTTTAAAGTACCCTGGAACCTCAGACATCACTTTCCAAATGTGAAACGAAAAATGAAATGAAAATTTACACTTTTGACGGGTAGTATTAAGTTTAACAGAGAGGGTAGCGGGGAGTGGTGTGAGAGACATGGTAGAGTTTAGAGAGTGTTTATTTTTATATTTCTTTGTATCATACTTAATATTGAGATCATATATATATATATATATATATATATATATATGTTGTGTATTGGAGCAGCAACGTTTCATTTGTTCGAGTTTTGTTTAAGGCCAAAGGAGGCTCTTTATTAAGGATACATATTTGTTGTAATTTTCTTTATTTCGGGCCATATTCCTGGTTTCCGTTCTAAATTCGAACATAAATTCTTCAATGTCTGAGTACTTGTAGTCATGACTATGTATTTTGTTTTTCTACAGCATGAAAGTTTCATAATTTTTTTTTTTTCTGATGAAGACACCTTATGTTTCATTTGATTTTAAATATGGAGTCTTCACGCGTCAGCAATAAAATCAAACGTCTGTTAGGTGAAGGAATATACGATTCCTCCCACCCCTAAAAAAAACAATGGCCCATGTGTGTGTGAACGATGAAAAGTATTAAATTATCTCGGGCCTACCTTTTCTAGCAGATGGTGGTGGTGGAGGCGGCGGGGATATCATTGGTGGCAAACCTGGTGGTCCTCTTTCTCCTTTTTCTCCTTTGTCTCCTTTGAAGTACCTTGGCTATAAATAAATAAAAAAAAATACATTTATAAATTTGTAAACTTAAAAGTTAACACGTACAACACGAGCAGCTTCCGACATATTCTTTTTTGAAGGGGGTGAATGCCAGACATTTGCCGAAAGTACAAATGTACTACAAAAAATGTACAAATGGAAACTTCAACGAAGAAATTATTTGAACCTTTCAAGACACGGGCTATATTTCTCTTGTTTCAATTTAAACAAAATATTTAAATTTATAAACAAACTGATCTCTATGAACTAGGTCTCACTTTATTTAAGATCAAATTGGGAGCAGATCTCAAAAGTGACTTAAAATCTCCCCTTAACTGGGGCAAAGAATGGCTTGTTAATTGTAACGCACCTAAAACAGACAAACAAAAAAAAAAAAACACAAAAAAAACAACAACAGACATAAAAAACAACAACAGAAAAAAACAGACAAAAAAAACAACAGACAAAAAAAAAAGCAACAGACAAAAAAAAAATAAACAAAAATAATAAACAAAAAAAAACAACAAAAATGCTCTCTTTTAATCATTTGCGAAACCCCTTTCTGTCTTTTATCAGCATGAATAATGCTAACCTACAGGAGAGAGACACGTTTCACCTTCTCGAGTTAACATGAAGTGGAAAGATTATAACGAATCCATTCCTCGGTATTCTGAGAAGAAATTTGGCTTACTGTGTTGTGTTAGACGACTGCCCTCTATTAATAATCTGAGAGACCCCTTTCTGCCTTCCATTAGCATGGCTGATGCTAGCCTACAGGAGAGTGACTTGTTTGGCCTTCTCGAGTTAATACTTTCGGCTGACATGAAGTGGAAAGATTATATCGAATCAATTCCTAGACATTGTGAGAAGAAATTTATCTCACTGTGTTGTGCTAGACGACTTTCTTTCCAGAGTCTATCTTACATATTAATACGTCTACCATTCGTTCATGCATTGAATATTGATTCTACATATCGTTTAGTGCTCCTGCTATATATTCAGAGACTCTTGATAAAATCTCGGCTTCAGTCACTTTCCCCACAGTTGTAATGTAGCTTTTCTGCTTGCTACTTTGACTTTACTAATTTAAGCGCAGTACTAGATTGGTAAAAAGATTTCATAGTTTTATAGCTGAATTGACTAGATTTAACCGCAGGTTCTATGCTAACAGTTTCTTCTACCACATTTCTCGCTTGTAGAACTCACTTCCGATTTCTTGCTTTCCAGGCAACTTTGATCTTCAAAAATTTAAATGCAATGTCAATCGTTTTCTACTGTCTTCTTGATTCCTCTTCTTTTATTGTTCTCTCTCCTTAATAATGTTTTTCTTTGTCTTATTCTTTCAAACTCTGTAATTCTTTGCGTCTTGGTGGCTTTATTGCTTTGCAAGGGGTGAAATGATTAAAAAAAAAAATTTACAACTTCAATTAAACTGTTTTTCCATAGTTACGACATATCCAAGAATAGGATTACTCCAAGGATGGAATAGTCACAGTGGAAAGCAAAATGTTTGTCGCAAAAATATGCAGAAAATAAAAAAAAAAAAAAAGATGTGAAAAATGAAAACCGTTAAAACATCCCGGGCCGATCGACACCTCGCCGGGCCGATCGATTACCGAAAAAATTCGTTAGTAAAGTTTGACTTTGAACATTTGTCAATCTTCTATCTGTTAAAATAGCATGCCATCTCAGTCAAATGCATCATCACTTATTTAAACCAAGGTTGTTCTTTAGTATTGTATTAGGGACTGAAAAGTGTTTATTGTGGATATGAAGCTGTTGAAAAAAAGATGTCCCAACTTTTACGATATTATAATCATCCTCTTGCTTAAGAGACCTTTGGTCTATTGTTAACCGATGCAGGCAAATACAACTAAGGGACTGCAAAATTTGAAAGAGTTTTCAAGACTAAAACATGTACTAAAGATATAATTAATAATCATTTAAGCGGCCTTGTGGGTGATGTCATTTGCCGCTCTGAATCTTATGACACAATATCATAAGCCCATTATTACAATCACTATTTCCATAGCAAATGTTCAGATGGGCTCCTTTATTTAGTTTCACCAGTTCAGACTTTTACGAGTAGGAGACAAAATACCAAATCCAAGGCGTCGAATCATCCTCATTTCCTGAGTGGTCCAAATGTAAGTTCCATTTACGCACATTTAACCTCCAGAAATGTCAGTTACAAAAAAAAAAAACTCCCGTGTCTTCTTCAACTTCCTTGAACACTTGAATTTTGACCTTTTCAATTAAAATTCAATCTCAATCGTCACCTTTCCTTCTTATCCTCATAATTCTCTTCCATTCATATAATAGGGCAGGTTGGTTTATCCATTGTCTCCTGTTTAGGATTGGGTTTCCGGACCCTTTTAAAGTAGTTTCATACTCTTTTACTTCCGGACCGTTGTATAGCGAGGCAGGTTGACTTTCCACTTTCTTTTAGAAAATTAACGCTGCACTCAATGCAAAAGCTGGGATTTAATGCGATTAGTACTGACACCAAATATTTCATTCATAGCTTTCATCAATTTTGTCGCATTTAATGTTAAAAGATCGACTGAAAAATATATAAGAAATATCTAAATTCCGCAGGTTTTTGCTTAAAAACTGATTTTAAAATTTTACTATTTCCAGAAAAAAATCCAAATAAAGTTAATATCTTTTGTATTAGATACATTTAATGGAAACATATTCAAACCAGAATTCTAATTATGAATCACCACAAGCAAAATATGCAATTTTTTTACTGTATTACATAAGTTAAAACTGTAAAAATAATGTAAAACATTACAACAAAAAAAAAAAAAAAAAAAAAAAAAAAAAATGAAAAGGCTACTCAATGAATAAGATTTGTTAGATAATAACTAATAAAAACAAAACATAGATAAAAGTGTATATAACATCATAATACTGCTGGACACACATAAGATATAAATTTAAATTGTTCAAAGAAAATCACAAACTACTGCAGTGTATAATATATTTCATCGTAATATAGCTAAATTGTTCAGGATAACGTCCCTTTGAAGTAAATGAAGGTCGTATTTGATGGCACAATGATTTAGTAATAATGTGCTTGTGCCATACATTTTGTCCATATACAATTTGTAAAACTACAGTAAATTATACATTTTATAAGGCTGTGCTATGAGGCTTCCAATGATTACTGGAATGAATTGCCAACGCTATGGTTTTAAACCTAAACTTAATCATTAAACTGGTTTCCTCAAAAAACTAACGAGCTGGAAAAATATTTTGTGTCGTTATTTATCATGTCAAACCCCAACGTTCAAATGGAGTGCAATACCACGGTTCCAAAATCGACCTACCCTAGTGTCCATAAGAAAAGCATTATTATTCAATAGTCTCCTCTCCAAAAAATCTTCAGAAAGTTAATTCCAAAATCGGCTCTATCTTTGGGGAGGATCATTGCAAATTGAATACAATAACACGGGTCCCAAATCGACATCTGCCCTAATATCAAATTTTTGTATTGGGTGAACTTAGTATATCAAAATATTTCTTAAGTCTTTAATGATCTCGTCTCGCAAAACATTGTTTATACAGATCGATCTCCATAATTTCATTCTAGACAAAAAAAAAAAAAAAAAAAAAAAGAAAGAAAGAAAGATCCACTTACATAAGGTGGTCTTGAAACTTTGTTGATAAGATCGTCAGTGTCGTCCGTGCCGCTTCCAGAACCGCTTCCATCATCCACCTATAGCAAAAAGAATAAGGAAGAGTGCCCAAAATGTTTGATTTCGTTCGATTGGTTTTCTTTAACGGCATATCAACATCTCTAGCGGTTATTTAGTGCCAAAATCTAAGTATGAAAATTCAAACTTTATACTTAATTCAAGAGAATGACATTATTTTGTGATTAAATTGCAATTAGCTGCATTTTTTTTTTTTACCAAATAATCTTAAAAATAAAACGATGGCCGAAAATTGTTTCTCCTAATAACATATAAGATTAATCAAAGCAAAATTTTTTGGGACAATGTAAGCCTCGTTTTCAATTTCACTATAAATATGTATTGTTAGTAATTTCACTATAAGTACGTATCATTTGTAAGTCTTTTTATAAAAAAATGTGTTGGTCTTTTTAGTATAAAAATGTATTTTTATATTTTCCTAGTGTTTGATTTTTGTTGGGGGAAGAACTATTTGTCCATAGTTGGGCCCCTAACAGATGCTACGACCCTGGACTCAGAAACAACAACAATGAAGAAGTGGTTTCACGTTCCACAAAACCTCCAGTCTTTCGTTTAAAGGCCTTGCTAATTTATCATCCTATCCAGGACGGGTGTCCAAGATGTAAATTTAGTCCGTATTGTTCTAAATGTGAGACAAAAATTGAGAAACATCCTTGGAATTGCCCGCATTGAAAGAGGCTGCGAACTTATTGGATATTTACAAAGATTATGATAGAGACAGGATATGTGTGGTAGAGTAACGGTTATCGACGCTTTAAATTGAAATTGGCTAAGACAGTTCGAATTCTGGCCTATTATATTTTTATTTAGTTTAATTTCAGGGACGGCGTGAACACATGTGTTTTCCCTTTAGCTAGAAGTCATATAGCAGAGTTGACTTGAGTGAAAGCCAGTCTAAGAGAAAAAAAAAGCTGAATTCAAAATTGTGGTGAAGGCAACGGGAAACTACTTCACCATTTTCAACAAGAATTTATTGCACTTCCTGGATAATAAAAAAAATAAAAAAATCTGTAGAGAGTCATGATCTCTTACGTCCTGGAGGGAAAAGGCATTTAACAAATATGCAAATAGAAATTATATTAATTTGCATATGAACAGGATGTCTTGCATTTCTATCAGACAATTCTTGAAACAGTCGAAAATAGCATATAAAGTCACTCATCACTTGACCAATTTTCGTTCCAACGATCTGGTCTTTAAATGATTTGGTTGCTAAATGAGAGGTTTCACTTAACCGCGATTTCAAACACGTCACCCGTGTATTGGATTTGTGTCGACCTGCTTTAAATAGCTGTAATATCGCCTTTTCGCTATCTGTAACATTTCTAATTTATTTTTAAATGTTTTGTGTAATGAGCGGTAAGCATAATGAACAAATCAAAAACCAACTATTCTGTATATTATTCGGTTTATGTACTGTAAACATGGTACAAGTTAAATTTTATTTATTCATTTTATTTTATTTATTTGTATTCATTCTGATCCCGAACGTGTTTCCATGATAACATTTTCGTACAAAGTACAATACCGACTGGTTGAATTAAAAAAATACTTTTTGAGATTCTATATCTGGTCTTAAGTCAGAGCTTTTCAAACAAATAAGTCGTTAATTGAAATGTGGCTTTATTAATCTTGAGAGAAAAAAAAGAAAAAAAAGAAAGTGGTATTAGGGATGAGAGATCCAGATCCTTTTCACTCTATTAATTGACTTCAACCTGAATGACCAGGTGTTCGTACTCACCACAATTGGCCAATTGCGAATTGGTGAACGTAATGATTTGATTGGAATTTGAACTGCTCTCTGAGTCCTCAATTCGAACCGCTAACTATTACGCCACCGTGCCTCCGATATTAATCTTTAATGATTTAATATTTCAGCCAAAAGTCTTAATCCGTTTATAATTTTATTATATTTACTGATCCAAAATTTTGGAGATTCAATTGTCACACATAGTACTGATCCCACTAAATCTCATACCATAAAAAAAGCGTTGAGCCCACGAGAGCCACCTGTATCCCTCCAGCTCTCACGGTCTCGGCAGAGCGTCGGGACATCCTCTTGCGCCAGATTAATCTGCTAAAGGTCCTGCGGGACTTGCGACGTTCAACCGGCTGTACTGCGAGGTCGTCGCCCGCTTCCTGATGGCGGGTCGGACTAGTGGATGACTCTGGTAGGGTGGTCATCGAAAGATGTGACGGATCCAGCGAGCATAGCACTGAGCGATGGTGTGGAGGAAGCTCAGCTGATTGGTCCTCTTGTGGAGCTCCTCACTGGAGGCAAGATAGGCCCAGTGCACCACCTCGATGGTCTAGATAGTAGGGAAAAATCAATGGGAAAAAAAGTCAGTGCTATTTTTATATAAAATAGGTAATTTGCTGATTACTCCAATTTATCTCTGAGTCCTTGTCTTAACGCACCCTAGATGATTTATAAAAAAAAAGTATAAAAAGAGAGATGATAAACTTTATTCTTTTTTCTTTATTCACGGCGTAGTATCTGTTCTGTTCTCATTTTAGATGGAGGAAGCAGCCCGATCTTGAGTACTCCAACCCAGCAGCAGTACCTTCCTCATTGCACTAAGAGAGTTTGGGTCTTTGTAATATCGACGCCAACGTTGCAGTGGTTGCACGGATTGGGCAATTTTTATCCTTGGACTTTAAGCTTATGCACAGGTGCCCCACGTAAAAAAGACCTTGCGTCAAATCTTGCCTTAGTGGGGAGGTCAGGTAAATGCATTGGGCCTAAGCTGTTGCTGCTAAATCTCATGTCATGAAAGCGTTGACCCCTCGAGAGCTCACTTGTACCTTCAGCTCATATGGTTTTGGTAGAATGTCGGAACATCCTCTTGTGCCAGATTAATCTGCTGGTGGTCCTGGCGGACGACGTCCTTCCAACGGCTGCGTAGTCTACGCAAGGTCGTCTCTAGTTTGCTGATGGCGAGTCGAACTGGAGAGATGGCTAGTCAGGTGGTCATCTACTTAACGTAAACTTGAAAAACAACGACAGTGTATTTTTCTTATTAATCTATTTATCTTGTCTTCTGAGGGATTCAATTTCATTGT
Source organism: Acanthosepion pharaonis (assembly GCA_903632075.3). Lineage (NCBI taxonomy): Eukaryota > Metazoa > Mollusca > Cephalopoda > Sepiida > Sepiidae > Acanthosepion > Acanthosepion pharaonis. Next base: position 1,127,401 of record CAHIKZ030005524.1, on the reverse strand, counting down.
TCGTTTTTACAAGGGTGAATGCAAGCGTTCCCAGGCTGCAGTTTTGATCAAAACGTAGAGAAGCATATAAAGAGCCTTTTTTTCTGTCTGATGAAGACTAAACGCTACAACAGCTGAAACGCTGTGATAACAACAAAGATAAGGACAATAGTGTCATATAGGAAGAAAATGAGTAACTATCGTCACTGAGGTTCGAGTTATGAAGATATGCTTTTCGCCGGGTGTATAAATAGCGGTGTCAGGCTACTGACTGAACTGATTATTGAATGACTATTGAGTGGGACTATCCAGTCAAATTAATGTGCATTATTGTGCGTCAGTTATTTGGGATTTGATTTAGAATTTACCGGACGTTAAGCCGAGCCGCGCTACTAACAAGGTATTCACTGAAATGGAAAATTATCTTTGGTTGACTTACTTCTTTGTTCTTGTTAAGTATTTATTTGCGGTTGTAATTAAATACTGTTTTATCTTAACATTGAAGTCTTGAGTTATACTTAATTATTAACGGCCACCGCACGTCACAAAAATAGTCCGAATATAGTGTAAATAAAAAAAAACATTATTTTCAAGTTCGTTTAAGAAATAAAAACTTTCTACTTACATATGCGTCATCGTTGTACTCTGCTTCATCCGGATTAGAATGCAATTTCAGTTCCTGTAGAGCCCCCTGAAAATATGAGAATAAAAAAGACTGTCAAAATCTGATTACAATAATGCACTTCCGAACATAAATCAGATTTAGAAATTTTTAATTGTAACAGATATGTGTCAAGCACCAAAATGAATAAATATAGGTTCACATAACGACTGCAGCAACAGCAGGGTTGTCAACAAAAGTCCTAATCAGATGACGGCTCTGATTTCAGTCATAATTTCGGGATTCCAGCATCATTAATCCATGGCGCCACAGCGGTACCTCATCATATTAATAAGGTTTGCTTCTTCTCGATCATAGTGCGAGATTACCTGGTACAAGTAGATGCAGTTTCTGTTAAAAGTTTGAAATCTATCTCAATATCATCAGTCAGATATGTGGATGCTTTCTTTCCTTCCTTTCTTTCTTTTACCTCTTCTAAATTGGGATAGTGAATACGGGACGAAAAAGGGAAAAAACAGTGAGAGCAGGAAAAGAGAAACAAAAACAAAATGAACAAAGGAAAAAGCCAGGGAGAAATGGAAAGAAAAAAAAAAAACAAAAAAACATGGAGTAGACAAAGACTAAAAGCCCGAGTTTCTTTTTGTTTTTAGATGATAATGATGTACTGATAGAAGTCTTACTATTTAACCCATAGCGGGAGAGGAGAAGTTAATACATACCTTTTCCACGGATAATTGCGCATAAGAGAATATATCGAACCCAACTGGAATTAGAACTTGGCTCTCTAATTAACGATTTCGAACCATTATCCCTTACCACCCTCTTACAGCACCTGTTATTCCCAAGCGGTCACCCATCTAGGTACTGATCAGGCTAGACGTTGCTTAACTTGTGATCGTATGAGAATCAGTGTTTAATTTGAAATTCAGGTGTAAAAAAGCCGGAGAACAAATTAGGTGACAAGCTGTTCAAATATACGCGTGTGGAGAGGAAGGTGAATGACTTACAAAAGAATACGGGGAGAGCAGGGAGGTTGACGTAGCCTATGAGAAAAAGACGTTGATCACACGAGAATACATGAAGTAGACCGAGAAAGAAACGTGAAAAAAAGAAAAAGAAAACAAGATGAGTAGATAAAGGATATAAAAACAGTTTTCGGGTCAGTTACTGGAGGATGGGTAAAAATGACAACAATTTTGCTCATCTTACAAAAGATCAGCTAATATTGAGTGAATTTGGAACCAAGCTAAACTTTTTTTTTTCTTGCTTAGCAAAAATATTTCAGTTGAATGAAAAAGAAAAAAAAATATCGCAACAATAGGAATAAAACTGATTAGGCATGTTTTCTTCAAAACCAACAGTCAGCCTATGGTTTATATGAAAACCTTGGTTTGATAAAAAAAAAGTACGATAATGAACTAGGTAAGCTTGATATATTTAGAAAATATATTAGAATAATCTAGAACTTATACTGGGAGCAAACCGTCTGCATACGAAGAGAAAATTAAATCAAGAAATATATAAAAAAAAATAGAAAGAGGTGTAAGACAAAGATGTGTCTTCTCACCAGACTTATTTAATTTATATAGTGAGGTGATTCTGATTAAAAGTCCTACCAGGATTCATTATTGGTGGCCACAATCTTAAGATATGTAGACGAAATAGTGTTGATAGCAAACACAGAAAGGAAGCTACAGGAATTCCTACAGAAAGAAAGTGAGAAGAAAGGACGAAATATCGATTGCAAGAAGGCAGAATGCATGGTTGTTAGCATAGGAGCAGTCCAACGTACATATTGCAAATTGGAGATGCCAAAATAAAGCAAGTACAACAATTTAAATATCTGGGAACTCTTTTAAAAGATGTTGGAATGTGTGACACCGAAATCCGAAGAAGCATTGGAATAGTGAAATATGCCTTCCAAAAGCTATGCAAAGAATTAAGGAACAGGAAAATTTTGTTAGACGTAAAAAGACTACTGAGCTGTTATGTAATATCGGTTCTTCTGTATAGCAGTGAATTCTAGACAATCCCTTCATAGATGAAGAAGAGACTTGAGGCAACAGTAATGTGGTTCTAGACAAGGGTGTTTAATGAATAATGAAAAAAGAAGCTTAGAAAAAGTGACTCTCATAGAACAGATTGAAGGTAAGAAGGTATAGTTTGTTTTGTTTTACGGCATATCAACCTGAATGGGTTATTTAATGCCGACAAGATTTTTATTGCTGGTAATATTTTTCTTTACAAAATATGTATTGCTGGTAATATATTTTTTTTTTTTTTTTTACAAAATTGTATTGTTGGTAATATATTTTTTTTTTTTTTTTACAAAAATGTCTTGCTGGTAATATTTTACAAAAATGTCTTGCTGGTAATATTTTACAAAAATGTCTTGCTGGTAATATTTTGCAAAAATGTCTTGCTGGTAATATTTTGCAAAAATGTCTTGCTGGTATTAAAACCTATTTTTACCCTTTCCTAGTGTTTTTACCCCAGTTTGGGATTAACTATTTGCCCATAGCTGGCACCCTAATAAGTTGGACTTTGGGGGCTTACAGTACCAAGTGTTCCCAAGTGGTCCCCCAACCTCAACCCTTACCTCACAGTCGGTGGGTGGGGTGTAAACAGTAGTGTCAGAGCTATGCCGCCCGGAACTTCGTTCCTGGTAGGGCCACCCAAGGCGGACAGCTCCGACACACACGCCGGCTAACAAGGGCTCTGGTGAAAATCCAAGGAGCGTCTGCATCGGTAACAGGCGGCTTCTGGTCGTTCCTGTCTCTGCGTCTGTGGGAATCCCGCGGCAAGCAAGAACGTTATTCGAGTAGGCCTGGGTACCCTACTTCTGTAATTTATCCCAAGAATCTTCTCATAACAGGAAGAAACCGGCTCAATCCGCCCAGGGTGAATGCCGCATCAGTACAGTACAGTACCCTAATAAGTGCTACCATTCCGGTCAGGGTGGACCTGGGAACACCAGCAATTAACAGGCGGTTCCACGCTTCTAAAAATCTCTTGAGTCCTTGCTGTCGGATGTAGTCTATCGTCTTACCCAGAACACAAAGGCAAGAAGTAGTGAGGAAATAAGCACATAACCTACCTAACGATTTTGTTGTATATGGTTGTCCGAACTAGAGATTAGGAGAGATTGCAAAATGGTAAAATTTACTAAGAGCTACAAAGAAAATGAGTGCCATGATCGCTCATGTTCTGAGGAGACACAGCACATAGAAGACACCGAGTGTACATTAGTTACATTTTCTGTGAGGCAGTTCACAATCTGGAATGATTGCTGGTTGAGCAAATCTAGTTCGCTGAAACCGCAGATTATTTTGACTTCGTCTCAGCGCAACCAACGACGTCTTCCGAACAGTTTTTTCTATCTAGTCTCATTCAAGTCCTAGGCTACCGCCTGGTATTATCTTCAAACAATTACCAAATGTGCCAGACGCTGGGATTGTCTCCCTAAGCTGATATTATCAAGAAGTCACCTTCTTGACAAATCGAGTATGTAGTGATTCGAATCTGGGTCTTACAGTGACATACCAATAGGTATCACAAAACGTAACGAAGGTAAAAAGATGGAACTGTAGTGATACCCATCACTATAAGGTGCCATGGGAGCCAAACAGAAGATGCTGGCAGAACAATTACAGAATTAGAGAACTTATATAGAACTGAAATCGTCTTATATTGTTCAATATTTTTTCGAATCATTTCAACCCAGGCAAGGCAAGAAAGTCACTACGATGCGATAGTAAGATTGAAAGAAAGAGAAGACAATAAAAGAATATGATTCAATACGAGAGGATGATGATTGATATTACATTTAATTTTTGGAGGATCGTCGTTGACAGGAAAACAGAAAGGCGGAAGAGAGTTCCACAAGCTACAAGAGAAGAGACCATTAGCATAGAACTTATGGTTACAACTAGCAATTTCAACAGTGAGATTATGAGACCTAACTGCCAATCTAGTACTGCACTGAATTAAAGTACTAACTAGAAAAATTTTGTCAGAACAAGTATCGGTATAGTATTTATATAAGAAGCAAAGTGAATCTAAGTTTCCGCAGTGGGAAAGTGATTAAAGCCGAGATGCCAGGTCAAAACAGATAAGGATCTTGATAAAAGTGCTGGTGATTTGAGGAATTTGATTTCATTCGGCCCTTACCTGTTAACCCCCAGATAACTCTCGTGTGTGGATAATAATAAAGACGGGTGCAAAAACAGGAAAAAAAAGTACAATTTATAAAGATAGAGATTGCTGACCAGAAAGAAAAGCTGACCAGAGAGAAAGACAGGCGTCTCGTGTTCAAGTATACATTAGCCTAACATGACAAGTGGTACAGTATTTAGCACTCTGACGACTCGTTAAGAACAGGAGTCAGGAAACATACGGAAAAGTGCAGAAAACAAAAAACAGAAAAAGCCGAAAGAAGCGCTAATGTCAACGACGCAGACGAATTTAATCCAAGTGGACACATGCAAAAGAGGAAAAGGAAAATCTTACACGACGTTAGAAAATAGACTTGTATGCCTTGTAATGTTGACAAATGGAAATAATGTGCTATGTGGAAGGGAGCGACAAAGACGAAATTTACTTGCGATACATGCCAACGTCGCCTGCGATAAAAGGCTGCATTAATTTATTTGCCTACTCATGAGATATATTGAAAACCGGTTTAATATGGATACTCCACACACATATATATTTTTTTTTTAAATTGGCAGTTTTTAATTTTAATATCAAATTTTATAATATAATTTTATAATTAATGGTTAGTATAAATCCTTTTAATATTACCCGTACTTTAAAGATCTGAATAGCTATTATAACATGATTTCGTTGTCAAGCTTTTGAATCTTCCTATACTTGGAATTTGATTGGTCATTCTAGCTTTTGTAACAGTGTTTTCCCCTAGTGAAGGATCGTTAATTTGAAACTTTTAAAACCATTTATTTTATCTTTAACATCATCACTTAATAAGACACCGAGGGTGTTGAAACAAAATGGCTATTTTTGTAGTGATTTTATAACATATTTATGTTATAATTTTTTTTTCAAATAAATAATTATTATATATATATATATATATATATATATATATTACTGGTCAATATTTATATATAATATATAAATAAATTCCTAAGTGAATAGAATCCAGGTAGAACTTAATGTCCAGGACAGAGTAAGAATATAATAAAAAAAGCTTAAACACTATTATTCCATGGTTATAATTAGTCAATACTTACATACATACACACGTGTGTGTGTGTGTGTGTGTGTGTAATTGACCACGTTTGGTCATCACAAATGAATCCACACGTTTCCGGTGTCTTTTTTTTTAAATTTAGGTCAGCGAAATGGTAACGAATTATCCTTCTAAAAATAATTCATATTTATCTGTATGTCACTCATTTAAACCGTTATTTAACTTCTCTCTTTAAAACTTCTCTCTGTTAAATTTGAATCCCCTCCTTCACCTTTAGGCCTTCCTGTTCTTCTTTCTTCTGTTACACCACTCTCTAGAGCTTTCATACATTTCCATCTCATACTTGTTTCCCACTCCCACACATACACTCTTACTAAAATTTTATTCTTTATACCCGGAGTTAATTTTTCCAATTTTTATTTGAATTTGTAGGTCTGATGAATTGGATCGTGATTACGATTCCAATGTAATCAATTATAACCATGGAATTTTAGTGTTTGAGCCTTTTATTATATAACTCATACAGAGGCCACAATTGTCCACTCCCAGCATCAAGACAGCCAATGACACTATTTTTAGTGCAACAGGAAAGTCAATAGAATGAAACGACCAAGATTGTCTCGCAGAAGACAAACAGCTAATAAAGAACGAAGCGTTCGATCTCAACAAAATGTCAATCCTGGTCAGTACCTAGATAGGTGACTGTTTGGGAATACCAGGAACTTCAAGCTTGGGTGGGCGAATGGGTTAATCGATAACGATTCTGAATTGGAAATCGGAGAGTCGAGTTCATTATATTCCATTACGCACAAATACTCTTGGCCAAAGGTAACAATCCACAATTTTATTTCCCAACTATGGGTTAATTAGTAGAACTTGTATTAATAAATCATTTTCATCTCCAAAAATTCTTACCGCCTAAAAATATTTTCTGGCTTTAAATAACCAGAAATGGGTTGATACGCCATAAAAACCAGTCAATCAATCTATCGACCTCACAAAGTGCCTATAAACACTATACACACTCCGACAGTATGTAGTGAAGGAAAGCGAGAGGAAAGCATTAAACATCAACTGCAAGAAGACAGAATTCATTGTTGCTAGCAAAAGGATGAGTCCAAGGTTCGAATTACAAATCGGAGATATCAAAATCAAACAAACGCTGAAATGTGTTTTAGGAGAGGACAGAAAGTGTGACACTGAAATCCGAAGGCGCACTGGTATAGCCAAATATGCATTTCAAAAGCTAAGCAGAGTACTAAGAAATAGAAAAATTTCGCTAGAAACAAAGAAAAGAGTACTAAACATGTGATATCTGTCCTCCTGCATGGCAGTGAGTGCTGGCCAATCTCCTTAAAGATGAAGAGACCTGAAGCTATAGAAACGTGGTTCTACAGAAAGATACCATGGACCGAACATATATGCAACAAAGTTTTAGAGAAAACGGAAACGAAAAGGAAACACACTTAACCTCAGGAATAAACAACACATAATTAGGAAAGAGGGCTTGAAAATTATATATATATATATATATATATATATATATATATATATATAGAGAGAGAGAGAGAGAGAATATGCATAGCATACTTAGTAAGCTCGAGTAAATGGATAGCTGACAGAGTTTACGAGAAATAACGGACAAAATTTATTAAGAGTTATAAGGGACAGGAAGTTGTAGAGAGCCATTATCGCCTACGTCCTGAGGGGACACGGCATATAAAGAGACGGCAAGGGTAAATTGTTCTATCTTACCCAAGAAGTCATGGCAATTCGCACGCAGTAAAGAAACAAGATATGTAAAGGGCCATGATCGAATATGTTCTGAAGTTTACCTTGAAGAAAGAAAGAAAAAAATCGCCGATTTCTCTCGCATCCATTATTAAACTTCGTTAATTAACGAATGGACGCCTGATGAATTAATTACTTGTCCATTAATGGATGTCGTAATTATGGATGGAATTTCTGCTTAAGGAAACAAGAGAATAATCAAATTCGTTCCGCATCACTTATTATGCAAACGAGAAACAGATTAAATGTAAATTTAAGAAATGTCGATTTTGCAATATTTGTTGTCAATGGAAAAAAAAAAGAAAAGAAAAGAAGTGACATTGACATTCACGTGCGTTAAGGTTCATTTTCAGCAGCACTGGCCATGCACAGTAACTGTTAAAAGAAATTAACAACGAAAAAATTGTTCCTGGTAAGTTTCCAATAATAAAACAAAATAGTATGAGGCAAGTAGAAAATACATCAGTAGTGGGAAAACTGTTCTGGAATTTTTTATTTTATTTTCAAAGCACAGTTTTCTTGTCAAAGTGTTAATAAAAGAAATATAGCCTTACACTACACGGTTACAAACTGTAATTGTTACCACCCAATCCATATATCGTCCTGGGTATGACGATAAACTACGTCCGATAGCAAGGCCTCTGATCAGGAGGTTTTGAGGAGCGTGGAACTACTTCTGAATTGCTGGTGTTCCCAGGTCCACCCAGTCAGGGTCCCAGCTATGGGTCAAATAGTTAACCGCCAAACTGGGGTCAAAACACCGTGAAAGTGTAAAAATAAGTTTTAATAACAGAAATACTCTTTCGTAAAAAAGAAATTATTACCAGCAATAAAAATTGTCGGCATTAAATAACCCATTGAGATGTTGATATGCCGTAAAACAAAAACTACCAATCCATATATCAGAAAGAAAGGTAAACGTATCCTTCCTTTTTTATATATTAAAATATTCCTTGGAGTCCAATATGTAGGGAAGCCAAATTTATGGAGTGTTTAAATTATTTTCCTCCAAGAAAGTTGATAAAGTCATTAAGATGTAAGGGATTATTCATAGGGAGAGAAATCGAAAAAACAACAAAAAAAATCTTTGTTAGGAAAAAAGGACAATAAGAGAACAGAGTTGTAAAAGACAGAAGACGGCGACTGACGTTTCATTGAAATAATTCATGAAGTTGATCACAAGGAAAGTTCATAAAAAAAATTTAAAAGCCATAAGGAAGCTACGCTACGAAGCTAAGAAAGTGACTGATGCAGATATGTTAGATCATGACCAATAAAGTTCCAAAAACCTTCTTTGGATTTTTGTTATATCTTCATATACGTAGCTGAAGCACCAAACTAAATCTGGTGGCACTACTCAGAAAAGCTACCAAGTTATCCAAAGTATTAACATTGTAATGCAGGATTTACCGATGCCGTTGTAAAGTAAGATCTCTAATGTACAATTCCTCTGTCTCGTCAATGATTTTGTATTACACTTTATACATTAATCTAAACAACTAGAATAACCAAAACTTAGAAAAAAAGTAGAGTCCATTAGTGTTGTAAAAAAAAAACCCGGAGAATTCCAGTAAGATATCTTTAATCATTTCTAAGATAGAATTCAGATCTTAATCTAACAATTGGACAATTTTGCTGTTACACCTGGTGTATGAGAGAGAGGAGAGAAAAGAGAGGAGAGAAAAGAGAGGAGAGAAAAGAGAATAGAGAGAAAAGAGAGAGGAGAGAGATTAATCGTTCACTCGCCAGTAATTTACAATCACCTGAGGACATGCATCGTTATGTGCTAAAACATGACTGCAATTGTCTAACGACACTTTTTTTGTTTTTGTTGTAATATCCTAAAACAAATATTATCTGGCTCTCTCTCTCTCTATATATATATATATATATATATATATATATATATATATATATATATATATATATTACACCATCGATAAAACCATCATTAGAACTTTTTGCGTTACGTACATTTTTTTTATTTGTTTATTTATTATTCACTTACCTACTATAAGAATGAAATATAATTTTGAATATAATATCCAACTAATAACTCTAGGATAAATGTCTAGACAGGACCTTATATTTTGGAGTATAGACCTACGCCCTTCATCAAATATAATCGGCCACCCACATCAACATTTTCGAATATGTCCCTCAAATTGTTCGTGCTATAAAAATCGTTGTCTTGTGAGAACGAGATCTGCACACTAGATCAGGAAGTGCTTCATCGTATATAGTGAGTGAACAGCAACCTTGAATGTCTACGAACGTGTTGATGAGCTTAGTAGTTTAGTGTCTGCCTCAACATGAGATTAAAGTTGACACAAGTTCCGTTTACGCGTACATTGTGGTATGGGCAACAACTTTTCAGTCACCCTAGGCAATTCCTTTTTGGGAAACCTCAAGTAATGACTCTCCTCTAACTGCAATAAGATAGGTGCAGCCTGGGTAGGATCGGCCACTTGGAGCTAGATTGGTTACACCTATTTTAATGCTATTTGAAATTTCTGGCGGGGCCTAAAAGCAAGTGATGAAATTTTGTAACGAACAAAACAAGAGAGATATATCGATGAAAGTGAGTATACAGCAAAGCTTTTATTATATGAATTTTATACGCGGGTTGATGACGATTGTTACATAGTGAACCTTGCAAATTTTACCAGACCCTCTATTCATGTACGATTGAACTGTGTGAAAACTAGAGGAACGAGTATTAATATATATATATATATATATATATATATATATATATATATATATATATATATATATATATATATATATATGATAAATTTGTTTCTGCTGTTTCGTGGAACTATATGAAGAGATCGAGTTGCGTCGCGTCTCAGAGTTGGACAGTGGCAGTAGGCGTGAGTGGATCTCAAGTAGTTCTTAGAGGTTTCCGGTTAATTTTGATCCGTGCTTCCTCGTCTCCTTTGCGGGTCTACTTCCGTCACTGATGATTGGTTGGCAGTTATTACTTTGGGAGCTTCTTATATTAACAATTATTGTTTAGTATCAACTTGCACGACATTCTTCAGTTTATCCGTCTACCATTTGAATATTTTTGATTTTACATGCACGGTGGTGGTGGTGGTGGGGGGGCATTAAAATATTTTAGTGTTCCTGCAATTCATCTTGAGGTTCTTGACAAAATCCGAGGAAGGATCTGTAATGTAATCGATCCTAATTTGGCATCTCGATTTTAGTCACTTTCTCACCAACGTGACATGGCTTCTTTCTGTCTTTTCTACAAATACTTTCATGACAACTTCTGACAAACTTTTATTTCTGGTTCTCCGACTACATGAATTTAAGCGTGCTACTAGATTGGCATTTAGGTCCCACCTGTTTACTGTTGAAATAGTTTAAGGCAACCGCTACTTTTCCAATAGTTTATTTTCTTACATTTCTCACCAGTGAAACCCCTTCCGTTTACTTGCTTTCCTGATAACTACAATCATCAAAAATTTAAATGCAACGCCAATCGTCATCTTCTTGAATCATGTTGTTTGTTGTCCTATCCTTATCCCCACTCCCCATACTCAGGTTTTTCTCTTTTCACCCCTGCGAACTAGTGGCATTCCCACCTAGCTTGGCGTGAAATAATAAAGAAACAAAACGAAACAAAAAGGAAACAAAAAGATATTTTAGATATAATTCCGTAAGCACAACAGACTAATATATTTTAAATATTGATACATAGTCTTTTAAATTATTCAGCCAGTAACGTTTTGACTATTTTATGGGTTAAACAACAAAATGCTAATTACATACCCCCCCCCATTTTTTTAAAAAAGAAATCACACCTTGTTGCCGCTTTTTTTTCTTTGCATATGCTTTTTTTCTGCGGATTCTTCATTATTCTATTCTTGGTCTTAACTCATCAATAAAAACAAAACATCTGACGTTTTAAAGACCTTACCAATATTTCAAGAATTTGAATGGCTGTTGTAAACAGACTACAACATTGTCTAAATGGACAGAGACATCTTTTAGTATCTGATAAAAGGAAAGTCCTGGACCCTATTTTTTTTTCTTCAAACTTAGAATTTTAAAGATTTTACAGTTTTTTTTCGGATATTTGTATATTCAAATCTTTAGAAACAACGTTCAACAACTTTTTTTTGGGAGGGGGGGTAATTTTTCTTTTCGCTCATTGATAATCTTAAAACATAAAATCCTATATTAATTATAAAAATGAAAAATAAAACCCGTTACTGATTATAGGTTTCCCCTAGAAACCATTAACTTCTAAAACTTCATTCATGAGTTAAGAGCTCAAGTAGTAAAAAAAGGCAACGTGAAACTAAACTCTGATGTCATTCAATGTCACCAAATGTCAAAGAAGAAATTTGGACATTAAGAGACTTGAAGCAACAAAAATCTGATTCTACAGAAGGATACTGAGAATACCATGGACTAAACATGCGAGCCATGACGAGGTTCTAGAAATAATAGCAACGAAAGAACACTCATCAGGAAAAGAATTATAATTTCTAGAGCACTTTATGTGGAAAGAGAGCTTGGACATTGCATACTCACAGAACTGATTGAAGGTAAAATTCATTGATTGAATCGTTTTCTACGGCTTAATCCATTACAGGTTATTTAAAGCCAGAAAATAATTTTAGAACGTAATAAATTCTTTTGGTGATAAAAATGGTTTAATCATACACGTCTTGCTAATTAACCCATAGCTGGGGGAGAAGTGAATTCATATTTTCCCCAAGGGTATCTGCGCGTAAGTGACTATAACGAACCCAACGGGAATTAGAACTCTGCTCTCTGACTATTTCTCGCTATTATCCATTACACCACCCGCACATCCAAGCTTACAGCACCTGGTATTCCCAAATGGTCACCAATCGAGATACTGCCCAGGATCTACGTTGCTTAACTTCGGTGATCCACTGAAGGTAAGAGAAACAGGGTAAAGCAATTCATAACATAACTGGAAAACTTGAGTGAATCGATGGCGGAGCAGGGTTTGGGAGAAATGGCAAAAATACAAAATTTATTAAGAGCTACAGGAAAAGGACAGGAAATTGTGGAGAGCTATAACTGAAGGGACACCGCATATTGAGGAGGAATTTTTGACCCTAAAAAATGACACGAGCAGATACAATGCACTTCACCTTCAGGCATTGCAGATCATTGAAGGTAGAATTAGTTTACTAGCCTTTGTGATCTATAATGGTGACAAACAGGCCCATTCTTTGCTCGCCTTTGTAAATAACTTACGCAGAGAAAGACGGAAGGATAATCATAGGTCGATTTGTGATTAAAATAGATTTTTCTCAGCTGAACAAAAGGGATAAAAAAAAAAAAAAACTGTTTTCTTTCTGCTTCTTTTGTGAATGGTTTTGAAATCATTATAAACATTTTCAAATAAAAAGTTCTTAATATTCATCCTGTGTATATGAAATAAGTTTCATATACAAGTTGAGCAATGTTTGATTTTTTCATGGTGACAAATCTGCCTACGTGAATATTATAAAGCTGAGAATGATTTCAAGAATGAACAATTTACTTGATCTTTCCTTAAAGTCATTACTAATTTAACATCTTTTCAGTAATCGTTACAGATAAGCTATTTCCAGTGTATTTTCAAGATGTGGAATGAAGTGGAGTCTTGGTATGAGTCAGTGACCCCAGCTCAAGTAGTATTTTGGCATGTTCAGTTAATTAGGGAAAAATTTTGTTCTTAAGAGAATGATTTCTCAAGCGGCAATTTAACCGCATTTTCTCATTGTTTAATGATGACGTAGAAAAACGGACATTTTGTTTTTCTTTTTACAATGATATTCACTCTGTACAAATCCTGGGGCTACACGAGGTAGTAACTTACAGAGTAAGAAGCATAGCTTATAGGGATATGTGCGGAATATAACGGTTAACCCTAGACAGTTTAAGCTTATAGTAATCGGGGAAGCAACCTCTTGAGAGTCGGTTCCACAAGGCAGTGGTTCGTGAAAAAAAGTTACTTGAGTGAAACTCGCATCTCACCAAGTGAATAGAAAGGAACGGGGGTGGTTCGCTACAATGTGCGTGCCATGGGGTGGGAACTAAGGGGTGTAGTTCACCCTTCCTGAATACACCCATGGAAATAGCGATGAAGCGGCGAAATGCTTGTGACGTTGTAGGGTTGATATAATCTGTCACCCACAAGGACGTGGAGACGCTTTTGGATTCTATTAAGGGTCGAGATCGAAGAGTAGGCAGCTCTCGCCCATATATGGTAAGAATAATCCATTTTGGGCAGATCTAGAATAGCAGGAGGAATCAGGTACAGACTTCCTTAAAATATGTACTTACAGCGAAAATGTAAGAACTGGCATTTATTATAGGAAAAAAAAACGATGTCGCTACTCGCTTATCAAAACTCGATCGAGGCAAATGAAATAAAAGTGCGTACAGACTAAAGAGAGGGAAAGCTACACACACACACACACACACACACACAAACACAGACAAAGAGAACGTTTTTAACGCCATATTTTTAAATATGTCCATTCTTTGCACCATTAAATTTGTATCGCAAACAAAATCTCTCCCATTGTTCTTCACGAGCTGACATATTAAATTTTTCAGAAGACAAAGAAATAAATGAGAATTAGTCAATAGTTTAGGGACAAGACCAGGTGTTTCTGACACTTAGGCAGGAGAGAATTCAGTACTCAGCAATAGTCTACTAAACTAACTAGTTAACCACAGTCCATTAAGGGGTTCCTCTTTTCGCCGACATTCTGTGAGCAATATTTACAAATATTTTCTAGGTTTACCTAATGATATCGATTGAAGTAGGGCCATTAAAAGTCTCCGACATGCAGGACATGTCCGCCAGAAGTCTCCGACAGGCGGGACCTGTCCTGGGTTAATTTAATTTTTTTTTTTCATCATTTCGTCCCATTCCAAGGCAGTAAAACCACTAAGACAAGCAGTTACTGAGTGTGAAAGAATAAGAAAGAAAAAAAGAGAAACATTATTAAGGAGCGAGTACAATAGAAGTGCTATCAGGACGACAATAGATAAGATTGATCTTCAAAAATTCAAATGCAACGTCAAAGTTGCCGGGAAAGCATGGAGCCAGAAGAGTTCTACAAACGAGAAAAACTGTTAGCATAGAACTTATGGTTGCATATAGAGAATTCAACTGTGAATTGATGAGACCTTGCCGCCAATCTAGTACTGCATTTAAATTCATAGCGTACCAAAGCGAAGAGTACATCCGAACAATTAACATGAAAGTATTTAACTTCGATAGCAATTTCTATCATTCTCAGATCATAATTTAATAGTTTTGTCCTGTATTCTGCCTGTATTGGCTTTATCTTCTCGCCCTGTGATGATCCTTCAGTATCAATAAAGGGGAGTCCTAGGAAGTATAGGTGAACAACCACTCTAAGTGCTGTTGCTTCTAGCCTCACGTACAGCCAGTTTTGATTCCTCCGAAACTAGAGAGTCTAGTATGTCCTGTTATTTAACCCTCAAGAAGAAATGGCTACATAGCTTTCTCAAGGTTATTTGTGCGAAAGTGAATGCAGCCGCCGAAAATTGAACTCGGCTTGCCGATTCCATTTTCCTCGCCAATAACCGCTACATAATAAACACATAATAAAGCGACGTCAAAAAAAAAAAAAAAAAAAAAAAAAAAAAAAAAAAAAAAAAGGAAGAAAAAAGAAAAAAAAAAAAAGACTTTCATTTCCGCCAATATCTCAGGCCAAGTTTCATCGCTCATGGAAATTAGGTTACTGGTTCCGGGATCATTGTCATTGGTGCTGCTTTTGCCTTGATGCTTGGATTTGCGTCATCAGGTCTTTAAGAGTTTCCCACATTTCATCCAAAAAAACTTATAATTTCTGACGTAAATGACCTCTACTTAATTGTCAGGCAGATTGTGAGAATAAGATAAAAACATTTTCCACTTTGAAGACATTTAAAGCAGATAAATCATTTTTCACAATAATATTTTCTTTAATTGTTCATAAGCGGTGCCATTTGCTCTCAACAAACCAAACTCAAATGAACTTAGCCGATCCAGCAAGGATGAATAGTGCCTTTGAGCGAAATTCTTCGTACCACAAACCTCACGAAATTTTCATATTTGCTCAGTTTGGGAACAATTTCGCTTAAAGGCAATATTCAACCTTGCATGATCGCCTAAGTTCTTCGTAGCTAACGACGATTCTCTCTACCCAGGGGAAAGCAGGTTCGAATCATACCAGAGAATGCATATTTTTCTTTAACAAGATTTCTCGAATATTCAGGCCTGTAAGCTAAAATAAATAAATATACTGTTTAATAAATAGACGGAACGTCTACTCAAATACGAGTATCCACTAAAATAATCTTTAAAGTTATAAAATCTGTTAGATTAATAATTTTTAAAAATCCACTACTTTAGAAATTTATATTATGTTTGGTGGACACAAAACTAAGCAGATATGAAAATTTCGATTG
Source organism: Acanthosepion pharaonis (assembly GCA_903632075.3). Taxonomy (NCBI): domain Eukaryota; kingdom Metazoa; phylum Mollusca; class Cephalopoda; order Sepiida; family Sepiidae; genus Acanthosepion; species Acanthosepion pharaonis. Next base: position 1,111,328 of record CAHIKZ030005524.1, on the reverse strand, counting down.
GGAAGAATTACGTTTAAAAAAAAAAAAAAAAAAAAAAAAAAGGTACTATTCAGCATAAGTGACACCAAGAACCCCTCCCCCACCCCCCAAAAAAAACACAATCAGTACGTATTTTATTTAAGAACTAGTTGATTTTATTTTTTAATCCGACATTTTTATGACTTCAAACATTATTATAGTGGATACTTCGTATTTGAAACAGACGCCCCATTTTTTTTTTTTATTTGTCTATATTACGTCCATCGTCCTGCCAGGAAACTCATTTTCTTTACTAGGACTTCTCGAATGCGCAACTCGATAAAAATCTACATTGTTTAATAAATAATAATGTGACATCTATTTCAAATACACTACAATGATTGATTTATTTTTTACGGCTTATCTACCTATTACAGGTTATTTAAAGCCAAAAATATTTTTTAGATCGTAAGAATTCTGAGGGAAATAGTTATTTACTGATAAAAGTCCTACTAATTAACTCCTAGCTGGGGGGGGATATGTGGCTTCATACCATTCCTAAGGGTATTTGCGCGTAAGTGAATGTAACGAACCTGACGGGAACTGAAACTCTGCTCTCCGATTTCAAATTTCGACTCCTTATTCATTACTCTCGCTACACATCCAAACTTATAGCACCCGATTTTTCCAAGCTGTTACCTATTTAGGTACTTACGAGGCTCGACGTTGATTAACTTCAGTGATCTTACGAGAACCAGTGTTTCAGTGTGATATGCCAGTAGCCACTATGATAATACATGAGGTTGGAATCTAAAATTAAGACGGGATTCTTTCTTAGGAATCTTTAATCGGGATCGGATTTTGATTTTAATACTTTTTCAGTAATACGGCATTTTACAGGTTAAGATATTTTCTAACTGGAAAATAAATCATATATAATTTTATTTTTTTATGGTTATGAGACCATGTATCCCTGTTATAAGCAAAGATTGCTCATAGAGATGGTGGGACCACACGCACTTAGGGAATATGACGTCCGCGTCGCCTAAAATCTGCCAGAACACAGGAAACGTATTATGAAAGACTTTTGTATCTAAGTAAACATATATGCAATTATTTATCGCCTACATAAATACCAGATGGCGTGCCAAAACATATTTGCTGGTATTAGGAATTGGTGAGACGGTTTTCAGTTCTGTCAATGAATATTCATCAAAGACTTTCCGATAAAAGACAGCCATGTGATTTCCGGTTCTTCCTAACTATAATTATAAGCAACTAACCGAACAAACCTTTGGAAAGGGACGAATTCTTGTGCAATTCTAGCAGCAAACAATGCAGTGTCCTGAAATATCTGCAGATTTCTTGTGCATGTTATTCCAAGAGAAGAACAAAGGGCCTTTTCATGATCTAATGGATAATGGCTCAGAATTGCTAATTGCAGAGCCAAGTTCCACTTCCATTGATTTCATATTCACAAATACCTTTGGGAAAGATATGAATCGGTCTTTCCTCTCCCAGCTATTGACTAATTGATAAGACTTGTATCACTAAACCATTATTATCTAAATAATAATAATAATATCTTACAATGTAAAATATTATTCTGGCTTTAAATAACCTGCAAAAAAAAAAAAAAACAATGACCAGTTGCTTCAAGGAAATTATAATACCAGTTTCTGCACGGGCTTATATTTAAACAGATTAGGCACATTATGGAGTAATGATTAACAAGCCCATCGACTGAGTAAAAATGCCATGATGACAGAGGTAAACAGTGCGTAAGTGTATACATTTCTCATATCCATGCATAAATTAGTTAAAAAGCGTGGGGAAAGGGGGGAGAAGAAAATGGCAACGAATAAAGGAAAAGAAAGAAAAAGTAACTTTTCAGGTTTTCAATATTTTCATAAATAAACTAGAAAAGGGCGGTGATAGACTTTTTTTTTTGTTCGTTCGTTCGTTCACCAGTTGACGGCTCGTTTACAAATTCTACACTTCAGCGACGACAGGTATTTCTACTAAATGTAATTGGTATTCGTACCACCCAAGTTCTTCTACCTCCGACTCCACGCAGAATGTAAAACATGAGAACGCTGCGCAAGCATTTTTTCAGCTTTGTAAATATCAAGAGCCACTTTATTAAATCCATAAAGATAATTTCAATTTTGTGGGTACATCAATATTTACGTGGGTCATAACATTTATCTGCTTTGATTGTCTAATCCATCCTACCGCCTGTGGTCCGTTCCACAACCATACAATTATGACTGATTGGAGAGTTCGATCCCCATTGGGTGTTCTATACTTTCGGCCATTTGTCACATCTAAGCTACGCTTAGAAAATTACCATAGGAACACTTTGACGTAGTGTAATAGTTAACAAGCTTGTCTCGCTAGATCGATTACGACTGAATAGTAAAATTGAATTCGATCATCACTGGGTTCTCCACACTTTCGACCTTGTACGACATCTAAGCTACGCTTAGAAAATCATTTGGCCACTTTGACACGGTTTAATAGTTGTAAATAAAAGTTCCAGTAACCGTACTTTCCATCCAAGAGAAACAAAACTATCTAATTTACGTCTGTAGATAAATTTTATTTTATTTTAACCAGTAGTGAACACCATTTCAAAATTCAAGATTGAGCTGTTGTAATACAAGAACCCTGTAGATTAAATAATAAAGGGCTCAGTTCGAAATTTCTTGATCATTCGGATGGACAGGCACATAAAAATACCAGAAGCTATAACGGATAAGATTTTGTGATAACAACAAAAACGAGGAAATTAGTTTGACTATAAACAATATCTCCCGACTCTAAAACATTAGAGAGAAAGAAAAAAAAGTTACAGAAATGAAAGCATTTTGTTGCTCTAGTCCAGTTTTATGAAATAATTTTTTTTTATTTACAACACCGAAAAAATATTTTCATCCTAATTGGTTTGAATTTCGTCCGTTTTCGAAAAACTTCGAATCAGTTTTTATGTTCCGAGGTGGTTACAAAACTAGAGGAAAAAAAAAAAAAAAAAAAAATTACGGCAACTTAGCGAAACATAATAGCTTTCGACTAAAATCGCATTCGATAGCTAATTTTGAATTTAGCCTTGACTATAAAAACCATATTTAGTTATGTATTTCTCAACGCACCCACATCACTACCGAATGTAGCACAAGGTCAAAGTTTATAGTGTTTTTAACGACAATACCGTGGAAAAAATTGCCCAAGCTCTATCAGCCTTTCCCCTTTTGGGGACCTCTCAAACGCCAGGCAATAAACCCGGCCCCCTCCCAAAGAAGAGGTGCTATGTGGGGTTTTGGGCGTAATATATTTTTTTAAAAAACTTACCGACATAGGCTTTTGCATTTAGTAAACTGGGTTACTGAGACCTAAAACGATTTAATCTGACATCCAGTGATCAGACCAAAAGGTTTCATTCACATCTTTTTTTTTATTTCTATCTAGCCACAACGTTTAAGACGTGACCTGTATATAACAAGTGAGCCAGAATTGTTATTATTTTTAGGGGTTATCGGAAAGTTCTTAGATTTAGAATTTTCTGTTAAGTCCCATAACGGATTCCACTCATGTAAGAAAGCAGCTTGATCGTTCGGCTATAGTGCACATGGTTGGTTTGAATTTTCCCCACATTTTCTTGTGTTTTGATGGTGAAACAATCAAAAGTCATCATTTCAAATGTCTGTATATTTTAAGATATTGTTGCTATATGAGTATTGATACTTTTTAAAAAGATTCTGAAATAGCAATGTTTTTAAAATACTTAAAATTGTAATGAAAAAAATTAGAGTTATATAAATTACAGTTACCTTACCTAGATAAAAGCAAATGTTAAAAAAGATAATAGCCTTAACAGTTTTAAATTAATTCTAACAGTGTGCATTCATACGTGTTTAAAATAATTATGACAAGCATGTTTCATAGGTATTTACAAAAAAAATGCATAGCTAATGATTTGACTTAGCAATTCACCCCCTGAAGATGATCTCGTATGAGATTGAAAATATGTAGGGAAAATTAAAAAAAAAAAAAAAAATATACGGCGCCATCCTTAACGAATATAATATAAACATTAAGAAGTCGATAAGAGAATTCGAGAGGATTAAAATAAAAATAGACATATGCCCAGATTATTCAATCAAGCATGTTTGAATGAATATTATATAGATAACTTTTTACATTTGAAATTGTTTGATGTAATCGTAAAATGTTAAATATAATGTTCTACAAGCGGAAGCAGAAGAGAAGAAACAGTTTCTTCTCTTCTACTTCCGCTTGTAGAACTCTTATGGTTTTTTGCTTTCCAGTAAACTTTCATCTTCAAAGCTTTAAATGCCATTCCTCTCACCTTAATGTATCCTTTTTCTAATTCTCTCACATTCCGTAACCCTTTGCGTCTTAGTGGCTTTATAACCATGCTGGGGGGGGGAAGGATTAAAAAAAAAAAACAGTTGTAAAATATCCTGAGACTTATTTCACTCTGTTGAACATTAAGAAGACGATAACCTTTTACTGATTGAGCCACAGAGAAGAAGTTTCGGTTAGCAAGGTCGATTTTACTGTATTTAAAAGCACCTCAGGCTATATGACGGTACCGTATAGGATACAGGTTCGATTCCCGTCGGAGGACGCACATTTTCTATGAAAATTTTCTCGGACATTCAGGCCGGTAAATGTCGTTAATACTGTTTATTATAAACAGAGCATTAACTTAAATATTTGTATCTATAAAAAGAACGTATAAACATAAAAAAATGTCTTAAAATAATTGTCGGACCTTGTCCATTTTATATATATATATATATATATATATATATATATATATATATATATATATAAGAGAGAGAGCAATAAATTATGAGCCTAGTTGTATTTAAGGTGATTTTACGATTATAGTTTTTCTCCCCTTTTTTTCACATTAGATAGAGACGAATAGATTTCCATCTGTAACGATTTTTTTATTTTTAATTTCACCATAAGTTGGACAATAAAAGCCATTATGATCAAGACAGTGAAAGAAACTGAAAAAAAAAAAAAAAAAAAACCTAATGTCGAGGAGAAAGGACAGTAAAAGGACAAGGTTCAAGGAGACGGAAAATGTAGTGTCTCTTCCAGATCATGGCTCTCCACACGTTTCTTTTCATTATCACCAGCGAATGTTGGCAAATGTACTGGCGTTTCCTGTTGTTTTCCCCAGTTTTGAATTCAGCGTTGCCCTACTTATATAAACTGCCTGCCAACCAAAAGCAGATAGCCTCGACTAATCTGTTATTTAACCCAGGAGTGGAGACAACAGATTCCCGCTTTTCCCAAACGCATTAAGGCAAAGTGAACGCAACAGACTTTGCTTGCCGATTCCACTTTTCCGCGTCGATAATTACGAGATTTTAAATTAATAGACACGAATATAATATGGAATTCCTGGCTATAACTTTTCTATAGAAAAGAGCGAATCGGGTTTAATAATGTTTTTTTTTTCTTTTTTTGTTTTTTTAACATGAATTTTTTTTTCTTTTTTTTTAACATGAATTTTTTTTTCTTTTTTTTTAACATGAAAATCCAATTCAAGTTTTTTCTTCTGCGTTAATGACGAATTGGGTTAATCTTATTGACACGTCAGTTGTCACCTGACTGTTTGCAACCAGCAGACCATGACCAAAACTACTGGAGCTGGTTGTTGGATGAGAGGGTTCGATGTTAGACAAGGTGATCAACTGTGGGAACGGTTCAAGGCATCTGGCCATAACGAAAAAAAAAAAAAGACTGACTGGTAAAATAAATATAAAAAGGTTCGTCTTCCGTAAAGAGGTCACCAAAACTAAATATCTTACCTATTCATTAAAAGAGAAAGTTTCTTTAGTTCGAAAACCAACCGGACTTTAACAATTTCATTAACCCAGTAAAGCGCGAAAAATAAACTTTGGCATTTTTATATTTATTCCCATCGCTCTTAGAACCCACGTATGATTAAGAGACGGATTTGCTTCTTTTTTTTTTATTGTCATGACTTTACAAGGCTCGGGAGCCATTAGGGCTAGAGGGTTATGTTAAGAAGTAGTTTATACGGACAGGAGGGGCAGATAACTCTATACTTGAATAGGTTAAGATTGTAATACAGTGTAACCCGGATATAAGAGAAACCCGGATATAAGAGAAATTTTCTCTGGTCCCAAATTAGAGCCTATGTTAATGTATATAAAATAGAACAAACCCGGATACAAGAGACTTCTCCGGTCCCGACAACTCTCTTATATCCGGGTTACACTGTAGTACGGAGAATATCCTCTTGGGAGTCGGTTTCATAGAGCAATGGTTCGAGGGAAGAAGCTGTTTGAATAGAACTGTGAGTGGTTTGCTACAATTTAAGCTGGTCCTAGCTGTAAAGCTTACACCTGGCGGTAGCAAGGTATGTAGTTCGTCCGAGCACTTTCCATGGAAGTAGCGATAGACGAGTGAGAGGGTTGCCACATCCCACCTGTGAGAAAGAGGTGAGGGAGGATGCAGAATAATATGTGAAAAATTACAATCAGAAAGAAAAAAAAAGTTGCTGTAAGTCCTCCTAATTGGATCATTTAATTGTGAAACATTTTATATTGTAAGAATAATTATATCTTGTGAGTAAATACTGCATTAAAATTTTTTATTTATTTATTTTCGCAGGAAGAAGCTACACGAATGGAACTTACTTTTCAGCGATGTAATACCTTACAAATTATACTAAGGACATGGCCCAATGGATAAAGGCTTGGGAGGGGGTGAAATGATTTTAAAATAAAATAACATTTTGAAATACAATCCAGCCCGACGTTCTCCAACACTAGAAGGAACAGACACACAGTTCGACTCTTTAAGCCTAATCTTAAAAAAATGGCAGATTTGACATTTCTCTTTAAATATTCAACTATAAAAAATTTAAAAAAGCTGCAGTATATTGTCTTTTTACCACTGTGAGAAAATGACATTCGTATTTTGAAATATAAGCTTTATTATTTATTTTATTTTTGTTCACTCAATTCAAGGCACAAGGACCACTCAAGGTAGAGGGTTACTCAGTAGGATTGTTTCAAGATAGGTAGAAGGATGGTTGATTGGTTTATTAGGTTTTATGGCGCATCAACCCTGAGGGTTATTTAATGCGAATTCTTGTTTATATGTATATATTTTGTGTGTGATTGTAGGGAGAAGGAAGATGTGGGAAGTGTGTATTATGGGAACATGTAGGATATATAACAGTTAACTCTAGACTTGCAAAGGTTAAAATTGTAGCAGTGATCGAGTTTATTTTTTTTTTTACAGCTTATCAACCTTCCACAGATTATTTAAAGCCAGAAAATACTTTTAGATTTCAAGAACTTTTTAGAGATAATAATGACTTACTAATACAAATCCCATTAATTAACCCATAGCTGGGAGGAGAAGAGGTGAATTCATACTTTTCCCAACGGTATTTGTGTGCAAGTGAATATAACGAACTTGACTGGAACTGAAACTCGGCTTTCCAATTATCAGTTTTCCATTACACCACCCGCACATCCAAGTTTACAGCACCTGGTATTCTCTAGGTTCGCTGAAAATTGGTGTTTCAACGTGATATGGCTGTAAGTCTTTACTGGTTAGTGAAGGATCCTCTTGAGAGCATATTCCACAAAGTAACAGTTCTAGGGAGCAAGCTATGCAAGTGGAACTAAATCCTTATCTAAAGGAATACGAAGGAAATGGTGGTGGCTTGCTACCGTCAGCACGACATAGCGGCTCCTAGCTGTGAAGGTCTGAACTGATGGAAGTAAGGAATGTAGCTTGTTTGGACATCTGTCATAGTAATAGCGATAGCGTAACGAGAGGCTAGCAGCGTTTTGGAGAGTAATTAATCACCCACAAGGCGGCGTGATAGCTTTTGAACCTGGGCTAAGATAACTGAGCAGCACCTTCCCAGGCATGGCAGCAATACTGTATTCTTGGTCGGGGTCTTACTTTTGGAAAGATCAGAACTCATGGAAGTGGCCATTCTTTTAACATCTTTACCAATAGCACGAATAAACGAGTTCCATTTGAAGTATGGAGTGAAGTGAGGAAAGATGTCAAGAGCTATGTCTGCCTACATCATCGAGAAATATGATGTTATAAAATTAAATTATTGAAAGTTACCCCAAACTAAATGTTATACGGAGAAAACAAGCATTTTCAACTTCGATCAAGATGACCTTTCTCATAAGGTTTGCTAATCAAACCTCTTTTTTCCGTAAAGAAATCGGTGGAAGAAATGCTTTTTTTTTTTATTGATTAAGTTAAACAATCGTTAATAGGTTTTTTTTAAAATGCATTATCGATTAATTTGTTTTGACATTTCCCAACTGGAAGCATACCTATCGGGAGGGCTGGTGAGTATTACCCCCGAATCCGTGACCGGTAGTGGCAGGGAGCCAAGCCTGATTGTGGTCAGCGGGCAGTGATTTGTGACCCTTGCTATCTTAACAATATTTAATTTATTCTACCTATATTTATACACATTACAAATTAAACTAAGCATAGCTGACTAGGATGAACAATTTTCGCGTGTTTTTTTTACGTCATTGTCCAAATCCATGAGTTTTTTTTTTTTGCTTATGCTATGTCTCAAAAAATTATTATATAAATAAATATGTATTGTTTTTTATCCATATTGTTGAATGTGTTAAAGTTATTTAACTTTTTAACGAGAAAAATCTCAAGTTGATTTTAAAATATGCTCCAAAACATTGATTTATTATATGTCCCTAATTTGTATTTAGATACATTGTATTTATCTTTCTAGCTGAATTGTTCACCTACGTTGCATATGATCCATTATTGTACAGATTTTGGTTACAATAAGATTTGTTTTTTATATGAATACAAATTCATGAAAATTCTTGGGACTTTTTTTCATCCAAATCCGAGAATTTGTTTTGAACGTGCTAAGTCTGGCAAAAAAAAAGAAAAAAAAAAAAAAGAAAAAGAAAAACACACACACACACACATATATATATATATATATATAAAATTCACTATATTTTATCCATAATGTTAAATGTGTTAAAATTATTCTTCAACTTTTTAACAAGAAAAATCTCAAAGTGATGTTAAAAATTGCTGCAAAACATTGATTCATTTAAGATGAAATGATCTATTATGACATGTCTCTAATTTGTATTTAGATACATTATATTTACTTTCAAATGTTCACCTGTGCTGCATAATCGTACACAATTATGTTACAATAAAATTTGTAATTTATAATAATACTACCTTATGAAAATTGAGATGTAGTAGAGGGGTGACCCCATCATAGATTTGGGGGTGGGAGAGAGACCCGGGAACCGGCCCTGTCTACCGAGACTGGGTAGCTAGGCCAATTTACTGTATCGTCGTTTATTTTTATTAAATATATTTTTGTTGAAACCAGAAGAAATACCTGGAAATGGATCCTACAAAAACCCTATTCGGGGGCATTGTGCCAGCCACAAGTTATCTCCCTTACTTTCGGCAACTAATTATTGTTCTTACCAAGGTAAACCAGTTTAGGGAGGGGGGAGAGTATTAAAGTGAACCCTAAAATCTTGGGAATAAAAAGAAAATTATCGCAAGTGTTTCAATCATAAAACCATTAAGCCGACAGGGAGAACGCGACCGGGGACATTTATATACACATTCTTTCCAGACAAAGACATTAAATTAAATTATGTCTAGTGTGTGTCCTTAAGAGTGGCTTCTACTCTTCTGGTTTCGTGATAAACTAAATAAATATCTACGCTATTCAGATAATTTTCGGATATGGTTCATTTTAAAATACATTCTTGACATTGCCAGTAATGTAAAAGTTGGAATTGTTATCAGTGGCAGATTGCTCAGGGTGTGAAAGCTTGCCCGATGGCAAGTTGGTCCCCTATATCAAATAAAAATTCAATAAACACAGACAAGTGTTTTAGTAATAAAAAGGGAATAAGAACTTTATAAAGTCATATTCACACTATCAGTTACTTAAGTCCAGTGTGAGAGGATATTTTCAACTCTAAAGATCATAAAGACAAGCTTAAGAAATTCGTTATCTGAGGAGAATTTGAAGTCATATATATTGCTATCCATTGAAAAGGAATTTTTGGATGAATTGGATGCAGAAACAATTATCAGCAGATTCACGCACAATCATCTAGTGAACACAAACGATTGATCTTAATATAATAGACTGCATGCAATGCTCGATTGCGCTGTTGAACGATCTGTTAATATGTAAATTATGCAGGAAACTATTGAAAAATATCAACCAATCACTTAAATTTAAAAAAAAAAAAAATAATTAAAAAATTAAATTGTAACATTTTGTATTTACATTTGGTATCTACTACCAGTAATATGAACAGTAATTACTAAGAAATACATTTTCTTTCACAAAACAACCGTACCCCCCTTTTTTTTCTATACGTATATAATTTATTCGTTATGAAAAGTAAAATTATAACATTGTAGTTGGTTCACTTGTTCTTCTGGTAACAAATATTTTAGACTCAGTCTGCCACTGATTGTTAGAAGTTAAAAATAAATTAGAATCATTTTTAGATTGTGCATATTGTCGTCCAGTAATGGAGTCAATGCTCTCTTTGATTGCGAGGAAAAATCTGGAAGATATTTTTTTAGGCTGAATAATAGGTCATTTCCGTTTTGGGGAACCATTAATAATGATAAATTTAATTAGCCATTTCTTACATGAATTCTAACAGGTAATGAAAAATGTTAAATATGACACACGAAAGAGGATTAGGAAGGATTGTCAATTACAGTGTAACCCGGATATAAGAGAGTTGTCGGGACAGGAGAAGAAGTCTCTTATATCCGGGTTTGGTCTATTTTATATTAATTTACATTAACACAGGCTCTAATTTGGGACCAGAGAAAATCTCTTATATCCGGGTTACACTGTATCTGATTCTAAATGCCTTTTTCGTTCCTATTGTCCTGAAAACTTCCTAGTTGCTTACATGTCCATTACAGTGTAACCCGGATATAAGAGAGTTGTCGGGACCAAAGAAGAAGTCTCTTATATCTGGGTTTGGTCTATTTTGTTCAGGTAAGTATGGGAACACTTTGGGACCACAGAAAATCTCTTATATCCGGGTCTCACTGTACCTATAATCCTTTTGAATAACCGCATCGCTGTTGTTTCAAGTCTCAACATTCATCTGTGAGCAAATTGTCCAGTATTAACTGGCGTATCGAAGGAATGATATTGCAGCGGATTATCACTCACTCTTGTTTCTAATGACGTTTCCCTATTGTCTTAAATACCTTGTTTAGCATTTGGCAAACACGTTTCCAGTGCTTCTTTGGATTTCTGTGACATTTTCTGTCGTTTGTTAAATTTTTCAGTTTTAAATTTCTGCACATTTCTGATTCTTACATCTCGAAATCGTAGCTTACATTTTGCACTGCCCCCAATTTTGATAGCAACCATAAATTTTATCTTCATACAACCACAATAGTTTAACGTACCCCACCCCCCACAAGACGGCTACAACATCATGAGACCCCCTAATTATTCCTAGTGCGAAAACCTAGACTCTATAATAGAAATCGACAATATGTGAAGTGACTTGTCTCCAGTTTGACTGGATACTCATCGTGAACGCTGTCTCAGTTTTTTTTTCTTGACGAGAAATTGTCAGCAGTTTTCTTCAACTGTCAAACAATAAATCAGAATAAACGTTTTCTTTTTTTCCCCAACTTTCGTCGACATCCGACAGAGAGGGAGAAACCAGAAAGATAACTATCAAAAAATGTGTGTGTGTGCGTGCGTGTGAGAGAGAGAGAAGGAGAGAAGGAGACTCTTCTGAAGTGGAATTTCATGACAGAATTCCCATTATAGATTTTGAACAGAGTGGGTGGCGGTCATGATGGAAAGAGATACGAGGGTCTGAAAGAAGGAAAATCAAGTAAAACTGTAAGATGTCTGGCGCTAAATTTGGTAAAAATGTTTTTTTTTTCTCCAATTATGAATATTTAGTCTATATTTGGTTTTCGTTTTTAGATCTAAGAAATAAAGAAACTCAGGAAAAAAAAAAAAAAAAAAAAAGAAGAATGACAAAATTTCTATGCTTTTATTATGATCACCTGTAGTAGTAGTAATAAGAATAAAAAGAATTAAAAAAAAAAACAAAAACAAACAAACTAAGTATAAGAATAATAATAAGAAAAATAAGAAGAACGTAGTCGGGATCATCGACTCAAATGGGAACAATCGTTTCCATAGCATGTGCTTCACCAGGACTAGATACAGTTTTGAATTTAGACTTTTCCTTCTAGACACAAGACTATAGAATCTATTCTGTCCAGCTATTTACCCATAGCTGGTGGCATGTGTGGAGGGGGGGATATATGAATTTATAGCTTTCCAAAAGGTTATTAACACTTAAGGGAATGTAATGAACTCGACTGTAATTTAAACTTGGCTCTCCGATTCCTCACTCCGTGCAGCAATCTATTACCCACTCTTGTAAAATCTAATAATAATCCATTTTCCACCTTCCCAATACCCGTTGGTGCCAAAAGCATTCCTGATAATAGCTCTCCAAGTTGTTGAAATCACTTACTCTATCTTTATTATTAATAATATATATATATATATATATATATATATATATATATATATATATATATATATATATATATATATATGTGTGTGTGTGTGTGTGTATGTCGGACGATCTTTATGCAGTTTTAAGTGGCTTTGATTCTGAATTTAATGTAGACTTTCTCTAAATTAGTGGCCAACCACGGCTAGAAACGCTAGTCTGCCTATCTACTTATAGACGAGATGGATTCATACCTTTTCTAAAAGTTATGTGAAAGTGAATGTAATGAACTCGAACGGAATCCGAACTCGGCTCGCCGATTTCTCTTTTCGAGTCGTTAATCATTACACAAACTGTACGTTTCTAGGAACATTCGCCATAAACATTTTTGCCATAGGAAAACTCGCCTCGGAAAACTTTGCTGTATAAGATTTTTGGCGTAAGGCAATTTTGCCGCATTATGGGGTCGAGGGGAACGAAGAATGCAGCCAACCTATTGAATTTTGGAATGTCTTCGAACGAACCCAGAATGGTATGGTCAAAACCAACAACAGCATAGAAGGCTTCCAAAATGCAGTACAGAGCTGCATGACTAACATGCACCCAAATCTTTGGAAACTAATTGCGTATTTGAAAAAGTAAGAGACATTAGCAAAAAAGAAAAAGTCCGATTTAGATCGAGGAGATGCAGTACAAACGAAAAAAAAATATATTGGTATCAATGCAAGACTTCAGCGGAAAATGCTTCATTACAGTCCAAAAAAAAAAAAAAAAAACAAACAAAAAAAACAAAACAAAAAAACAACAAAAACACAAAAAAACCCCCAAAACACAAAAAGAAAACAAAACACCCCCCCCAAAAAAACAAGACAAAAAAAAAAAAACATTTACGAAGGATTGCTTGGAAGTGGCCCACATTTTAAATTATTTGTTAATTTGATATATTTTTTAGTCTTATTTCTTAAATAAATGTTTACTTTTTAATTTATTTTCTGGCGTTTTACCCTGTAAAAAGACATCCATATATACTTGATAACAAGGTACTTCGATTATTAAATTGAACATTACACCAAAAGGGGCGTTCAAGATAAGGGCATCGGAAAAAAAATGTAGCGAAATTGTCTTATGGCGAAATTTCCTGTGGCGAGATTTCCTACGGAAAAATATTTACGGCAAATGTTTCGGATACATAACTGTACACCCAGAAAGTTTACCTAATGGGTAGTCAAATCTAACTATATAGCTCCTAGTTTCCACTGATCATCTGATACATTGCCATTTTAATACATATTAATTTTTTTTATGTTAATCCCGGTATATATGCGATCATAGCTCTCCACTATCTCTGAACTGCCATGACTTCTTAGGAAAGATTGTAAAGTGATTCTCCGTTGCTTCCTCCACAGTTTGTAATTGAGAATTTTTCTTCTCTTTGAGTGATTGCCATCAAAGGCTAAAGAACCCAATCTACTCGGGTAATTAATTATCCCATAGAAGAGACTGATTCAGGTCTTTCCTAGGGGCATTTTGGAAAAAAAATGAATGTAACCGGATAGCGTCGAATTTGAACTCGTTTCGCCGATTCCGCTTTCCGTGCTGATACTCGTTATATCACTCGCATGACCTATACGCAATTAATCCATGCATGTTTTTACATTAAAAAAATAAATCGATTTAACGGATTTTGAAAGTAAATATACTAAAAAATATTGCTAATTTAGACTAAATGTCTCCTGAGACATTTTGTATAGAGTCGTGCTGGTTGAAACTTGTGAATTCAGTTTCAGAGACACTGACAGAGTCCAACATCGCCAACAGAATTTTCGAGATGATGTAGGAGAACTGTGACATTGGTAATGGTGTCTGCAGTGATAGCTAGGTCATTTACATAGTCAATAACGGCCAACTTTTAGCAGGATATCGACTTGAGAGTGTTGGTGATAAAGTAAAACCTAGATGATGAGGTTTGTCGAGAGAAGTTCTCAATACGTAGTCAAGGGTGATAATAAAGCGAAAAGGTGCAAGGGAGTCACCACAAAGGACGTCTGCTTTAATGTCGAAAAAACTAAAGAATGTGAAAATTCGCATAGCTAAAGCCTGGGCCGCCTTGAATAAAATGAATGTATTTTGAGGATCTGATCTACCAGACAACCTCAAACGGAGCTTCTTTCGCGCCACTGTAGAAGTGGTTTTATTTTAATGTATAGTAACACTGCTTGGACATTAAAACCCTAAAGTCTAAGCTTGATGGAACCTACACTCAGAAGCTGAGAGCTATACTTAACATCTGGAGACACTATCTATCTAAATGGATCCATCCCTGATATTTATACAAACTTGTGCGAGCGCAGACTGCGGTTCGCTGGACACTTCTGGTTAACAAAACAACAACTTACGAGTGATCTAATGCTCTGGATATATAGTCATGGCTCAAGATTGGTTGCTAGCCCAGCAACCACCTATATATGACACAGAATGCAGTCCTAATGACCTTCCGACCTTGATGCAGTATCAAGATGGTTAATAGACTCGTGAATGTAAAAAAGAAAATAAACAAAATGTTTTGTCATTTAAAATTTTAATCGGCTTCATTTTCTTAAGGTTTTGTTGTTTAAAAATGTCCGCTTCACTAAAGTAAAGATTTGAGTTTAAGAAATTAACACCACCACACATTTTCATATTATGTCAAGATTTAATAAAAATTTTAATGTTAAAAAAATTGGTTCTCTTCCCAATTTAAGTAAATGTGATGTATGGTAGATGAGGAGTTATCATTATTTACTCTATTTATATTTGCTTTGTTGACTGTTTTTGTTTAGTGGCCTATCAACTCTTTAATGATGAAATCTAAATATTTTGAACAATTTTAGGGCTTCCACTACAGATAAAAATGTATTGTTGGTCATTCTCTAAGACTATTTTTGTACTTTCATAGGGTTTTGTTTCTATTATTTGGCCATAGTTGAGACCCTGACAGGTGCTACCATCCTTTGTATCCGGACTATTTTCGTCATCTTTGTTATCAAAACGTTTCGGCCGTTGTGCCCTTCGGCCTTCATCATATCTATACGAGTAACCTGCAGAGAATTTTAAACAGAACGCTTTATCTACTCTACGAAGGTAGACTCATTCCACTGCTCATGTCTAGGGATAGCTCGTCTAGTTTTTTTTTTTTTTTTTTTAGTATCGTTCACTTATTGCTCGCCCGTTTCCACTGAGTACAAGTACACACTGCGTAAGCCAGGGATTGAACACAGAACAACTATATCACCAAATTCACAAACCATAGCTTTCATCCAATAGGTCACTGTTCCCTGTAGATTACGCAGATCAATATACACCTGAGGAGGGCCAAAAAACACAACGGTGAAAACTTTTTTTAAAAAATTTATTTTTACAGTGAGGTTCACCCTGTACAAGAGCCACTCGAGGCAGAGGGTTACAGAGTAAGAAGCAGTTTATGCGGATAAGAGGGGTAGATAACTTAACCCTAGACATGAACAGGTCAAGTTTGTAGTGAAACATTCTCTTGGGAGTCGGTTCCACAGAGCAGTAGTTCGTGGGAAGAAGCTGTTCGAGTGGAACTTTCTTCTCACCAATGGAATACAGAGAGAATGGCGGTGGCTTGCTACAATATGATTGGCATGGCAAGTCCTAGCGGTGAATGTTAGAACTGCACTTTCCATGGAAGTAGCACTACAAGCTTGCCAGATCCCGTTGTGATAACAACAAAAATGGGGACAGTATTCCGAATATGAAGTGTAAATAAAACAATTTAATTTCAAAATAGCAGCATTTAGAGCATTTCAGCCTTCAGAATTCGTTTAGATCAAACAGTTTTTTAATATTTACTGCGTAAGTTAGGTTAAAAATAAAAAGCTATGCATATTTCAAATCTTCACTATTAGATTTCCACATACGAGTCTTTAGATATACTTCCCAATTATTCTTAAGTCGTATAGATGTTTTTTTTCTTTCTAGATTACCTCCCTTTGTATTATTCATTCGAACAGTTTTATTTTCTTAATCGTTTTTCTCCAACCAAGGCGATAGTGCGCCACTGAGATGTTGGAGTTTACTGAGAGCGAAAATATAAAAAAAAAAACTTTAGTGAGGAAAAGGTCAATAAAAGAAGAGGTTTCAAGAAGACAAAAGATGGCGATTGATTTTGCATTTAAACTTTAGAAGATCATAGGTGACCGGAATATAAGCCCCAGAAAGAGAGTTCCATTAGCTAGACGTACAAGAAAAACTATTAGTATAAAACTTACGGTTACAGGTAGCTATTTCAATATCAAAACAAAGAGAAATTGTTAGTCCAGTACTACGTTTAAATTTGTGCGGATAGGGGAAGGCTGGTTTTCAATCTGTCTAATTTTAACCACGATTATTGATCCAAAGAATCCACAGTATTCCTTACATCAAAACAACACATTCTTACTTACCATTCTTACTACAGTCACCATAATACCACAAAGTCTATCTAGTCTTAACAACTTCCCATATGTACAATTTGTCTGTGGGGAGCTATGAAAATATTTATAGAAAAGACAGAAGGAAAACACGTCACGGCGGTGGGATCGTGACTGAAATCAAGATGCCGGGTCAAGACCAACAACATTATAGTCTTTCCTTTGGATCTCACGATGTATAGCCGAAGCCCCAAGCCAGTTGCAGCAGCAATATTCAATGCATGGACGAATGGTAAGATTTAGAAACGTTAAAGGTGTATTCCGGCAAGAAAAATTTTCTAGCTCTCTACAATGAACCTGGAGGTTACCATCAGCCATATTGATGTAAGGCAAAAAATGTTTAAGAAATAGCGGTTGAGTTTTGGGGACCTACCATCGAAAGGGAGAAGCACTTCGTCTGGACTTTAAAAGTCACTTTTAGGTGACTTATCCCTTCAAGATGTGAAGGTACTATTTCTCATTGTTTCCCAGAAATTTCAATTTTCTCGTCCTGATTGTAAATATAAGTGCCCATTTCATCTTTATTTCCTTAAATCTTACTCTTTGTTCACCTTGTATCCTCAACATTCTTCTGCAAAACCATACCTGTCGTCTTGAGTCACTTCATCTGTATGGAAATTGTTTAGCATTCTCTGTCCTAACGGGAGATTAATATTACATAGCAGTTCAGCCCTTTTTTTCGGGAAGGGACAACTCAGAACCAGAAAGTCATAACTTTTTTTTATAACCGAATGAAAGTAATTTATTAAGGATTTGGTTTGGTTTGTTTTACGGCATATCAACGTCAATGGGTTATTTAATGCCGACAATTTTTTTTTTTGCTGGTAATATTTTCTTTCAAAATATAGTTGGTAATATCTTTTTTTTTCTAAAAATGCATTGTTGGTAATAATTTTTTTTTTACAAAGTATTTCTGGTATGTCTTAAGACCTATTTTTACACTTTCATAGTGTTTTAACCCCAGTTTGGATGTCAACTATTTTCGCATAGCTGGGACCCTAACAGGTGCTAGCACTCCGGTTCAGGCTGGACCTGGGAACATCAGCAATTAAGAGGTGGTCCCACGCTCCTCAAAACCTCCTGATCAGAGACCTTGCTGTTGGATGTCGTTTATCGTCAGGACGCGGATATAGTTTACCTTAATTAGTGAATATTTTTTAAAATTATTTTTAATAAAGTAAATCGTAAATAAATTTAGTTTTTACTAAAGTATAGTCACTATATATATTCAATATTCTCTAATTAAGGTTTTAAAAGTTATGTTTTTCTGGTGCAGATTGGTCACAGTCCTCAGTTGTCCTGCACCAAACCTATTTTTTTTTTTTTTTGTAGTGTGGAACACGATTTTCCTATTTCTTAATAGTTTACTTGGAAGTCGTCTTTCGTTGTCCCGGTGCGCCTTCAGTTTTTTTTTTTTGTGTGTCAAATTTGTCCGTCGTCTACTATCCAGACAGTTAAATTTCTGTAACTGTTTTGTTCTGATATCTCAGATTCAAACCTCGCAAATCTGACCGTAGAAATAATTTAAAAAAATATAAAATAAGAGTTCAATTTTAAAAGCTGAAATATTATCGTTAGCGAAGAAAATCACTGACAATTCTTTGTTTTTTTTTTTTTTTGTTTTTACAATGATGTTAACCCTGTACAGGAACAGGGGGGAGGCAATCAAGTTTTACAGAGTAAGAAGCAGAGCTTAGGGAACGCTGATGTAATCTCGAGCAGCCTATGTCACCCGCCCTTATCCCAATGGGTCTTTTAGTCCTCCTATATGAAAGAGTTTGCCTCGGTACCAAAGCTCCAAGATCAGTACGATGTTTCTAAATCAAGGAGAAATTCTGTTGCCTTGATTTCTGGGTAAACGAGACACGTGCACTCAGGGTATCAGGGTTAGGGCCTGTATCTTATCTGGGCTATTTGTCCCTTCATTAATGGTGCAGGAAGTAGACGTTTTCCTGGTTTTGTCGTTTTCCGCCTGATAGTCTGGGATCCGAAACTTTCAGTAACTTGAAGAAGGCGTATTATATCAGCGCTATTGTACTGTTATTTTCTAATTAGATTATGGACCATGCAATAGTCTCCGTTTCGGCTCTTGATGCACTGATGAAGGGTACTGTTACCTCTGTAGCTCCAGAGGATTCAAGCTAGGTTATAGATGCATGCGACATTTGTGGGTTTCGTTCGGTTTATTTTATAGCATATCAACCTCAATGGGTTATTTAATGCTGGCAAGATTTCCAGGATAGGTTCGTACGAATAGAAGTTGTATTCTTTTGATCATCAGATTCCTTTGACGTATTTTTGTAAAGAGGATTTTTGTCGCGAGTCAAATGTATTAGTGTTAATATCTTTTGTTCCAAAATTGTATTGTCATTAATATTTTTTCAAAGACGTATTGCTAGTATTTTTATAGTGTTTTGACTTCAATTCAGGGGTTAATTATTTGCCTATAGCTAGGACCCTAACAGGTGCTACCACTCCGGGTCAGAGTGGACCTGGGAACAACTGCAATTAGAAGGTGGTTCTCAAAACCTCCCGATCAGAGGCCTTGCTGCCGGATGTAGTTTATCGTCGTACCCAAGACGATCACTAGTATTCCACCAAACGCACTATTATCTATACATGTAAGGAAAATAAAATAGAATAAAACAAAATCGATGATTATTTGCGATGAAACACTAAAAAGTAATTTAAGTTTAGCAAGAAATCGTGGACACAAGACAGATTAAAAATCTAGAACATAAAAACAAGGTTTTGATATAAAAATGCACATTTCATTTCACGTACCAATGATTCAATATTAAGGACAACTATTGAATTAAAAACGCGCGTAGCGAACGAAAAGCCCTTGGGGACGTCAGTCATCTTAACATCTTATTTTTGTTTGTCCCCACGTTTGTCAAACTCATTTTGTTTTTACTTTAATGACGGATACACTTCTAGGTGATGACCTAATGACCTAGAATAGCTGATTGGGTGTTGGGGGAACTATTAATCACTCTGGACACGTGTGGGAATTATAAGTAGCAAACTTTGGTGAGAAGGATCTCTAAGCACAACAATCTCTTACCAGGGTAATGAACACTCACTATGAGTGCAAAGAAACTTCCGTACAGTCAGAGCAGTTGAATTTTTTTCTCTTGAAACTTTTAGTGTTTCTGAAGTCTAAAAAAGAGACATGCACAACTAAGAGTTACCATTATTTTTAGACAATCTACAATAGCACTTATACTCCATTTACAACGGCAAAATCCTTGAAAAGGGTTAATATATTAGTTGAAAACTTTCGGAACTAACAATGATTTGCACAATTTCTACATACACTGAGTTAACAAAAAAAGAAAGAAAGAATCTTGTTCACATACAAGAAAAATACAATGAAAAAAAAAAAAAAATGATCAGAATTACCTTTGTAACGATATATATTTTCTAGCATGCTAGAAAATTCCTCCTCGCAAGCTATAAGCCAGAGTTGGATATTCATATAAAATGTGTCAATTCACCACCATTCTTTAGTTTTTTCTTCCCCTTACCAGCGACATAATTATGTATACAAGAGTGTCTTAGGATGGAAGATCCAATTTGACTGCTTGGCGATACCCGTTTGGTAGAGACCACACTAGTAGGGAGGGTGGTTTTCTAAATATTTTATGTGATATATCTCGGGTACTTCAAAGGATTCGCTAAAAAGAGCATAACATGATGAAAAATAAAAAGCTCCAAACTTAATAAAAAAAAACAAAAAAAAAACAATGTTTAAAATGTTTATATTATTAAGACCAAAGCATTTTTCTATAATTTTATTAAATTTTAAATCCTTGCTAGTACGTTCGAAATTTTGGTTAAAAAGTTTTGTTTTATTTGAGTGAATAGGCGGGACAAAGATTAGTATTGAAAATTTTACCGTTAAAAACACATTGTACTGTAAATTCTTGCAAAAACCAAATCATTGTTGGATTTTAATGAAATTTTGAAATTATTTTTATTTTTTTTAGAAAGTTTTGGTAATTTTTTTTTTTGTTTTTTTTTTTACATCCACTTACTCAATTTTGTGAAGTTTCCAGAAATTAAAATTCCGCGCTCTTCATACTTATATTAGTTAAAAGCAGGACTCCTTGACGAATGTAAATCATCAATTTATTTCTGTCAAACAGACCCTTCTTGCCCTTTCTTATGCTCACACAACATCGCATAGTAACACTTTACCTTGAGTGGCTCTTGGACCTTGTATTGGGTGAACATTAGTAATATATATAAGATGAAATATGTTGACTAACATAAGTTTTCCTTTTGTGTTTATATTTAGAAGTAGATAGATTTGCCTATTGTCTGGTTCATGCACCTCTTTGGTCTTTTAAACAGGATTAGAGGTTTATCACGTTTCCAGTTTAGGTTTCCCGGTTCCTTCAAACTCCTACTTCCCCACTATACTTCTAATGTATCCAACTGAACTCTGAAATGCTATTCATTAATTAGATCTTGACCTCTCCAAATTTATAGTTAGTTGTTGCCTTTCCTGCATAATACCATGAACTTCACTTCTTGCCCTTTCACACATCGGACAGTAAACCTCTTCCTTGAGCGGCCCTTGGACCTTGTATTTGGGGAAAATTTGTAAAAAAAAAAAAAAAAAAAAAAGACTCTTCTGTAGCTTTCATCATATGAGACTTCAACAGTTGAGCTATTAGAACTGAAAAGTCAGGATACCTGCACATGTAGTTTAATTACAATGGCGAAGTTTTGTACACTTTTTGGAAGAACTGAATGCCGAGAACTGGCGCGTATAGTGTGTCACAAGATCTCCAAACAAATCCGTTCGGGTTTTTGATTCAAAGTTTTTCTTCTCCAAGACTGTCTGCCAACGAAGGCTAAAAATTCAAGTTTGTTCTATTACCTAACTCATATTTCTAATATCTATTAGCTGGGATGGATTCATACCTTTTCCAGAATGAATGCATCTAATTCGAATGGAATTCAAACTGGGTTTTCAGATTTCTTTTTCTGATCGCTATCCATTACACCACCCGCACATCCATTGTACAACTTCATTTGCAGCAAAATTTCAGTTTACGACAAAATATATTAAGATATTTTGTTAGTAAAAAGAAAACATGAACAAACAAAAAATGAAAAGACAAAACGAAGCACGTGGATTTGATGGCATCCCTACAATTGTCCTTAAAAAATGTAACCCACCCCCCACCAAAAAAAAAAAACACCGAACCGGCCCCTGTTCTTTCCAAGCTCCACAATAAATGCTTTGCGGCTTCTTGCTTTCCGGATTTCTGAAAATCTGCAGATTCCGTTTTTAAGAATTCTAGAAAAGCGTCTTCTTTTTCGAACTATTGACCTATTAGTGTTTTATCTCTCTTTTGCAAAGTACTAGGCGCACTCATCAACTCCACATTGGTTAAGCATCTCACTTCACAGTGTCTTTTAAACAAACAATATGCCTATCGCTTCTCTAGATCAACCTCCGATCTGTTGACGGTTTTGCTGAAAGAATCTATCAAACCTTAGATAATAATGGTGAAAGCTCGAGTTGTTGCTTTAGATATTTCGAAGGCGTTCTACAGGGTTTGGCATGCTGGTGTTCTTCACAAGTTGAAGGGTTATTCTTTTTCTGAACATTTCTACGATTTGATTCAATCTTTTATATCAAACAGCGTAATGAAAGTTTTCCTGAACAGCCACTCCTCTAAATCATTTTGCATAAATTAGGGCATTCCCCAGAGCTCTATTCTGGGTCATCAATGACCTTCCTGATGTCTTCAGTTCCAGATTAGCTACCGAGGTGGATGACACAACTACTATTGTCTTAATAGTAAGTCTGATAGAATCCATTTGGCAGTTGATTTCGAGAATGACATTGAATTTGTTGTTTACTGGAACAAAAGTGGCGTGTTAATTTTAACGTTTCTAAAACTGTTCTTTATTAATCCTCTTAAAGAACTTATTTTAGTTTCCATCAACATGGCTGATGTTAAACTCCAGAAGAGGAACTCACAGCGCCTTCCTGGTCTCACGTTCTCCATTGATTTGAAATGAAATTATTGAATCAATTGCTAAGTCTGCTGCCAGGAAATACGGTTCACTATGTCGTGCTAAACATTTTTCGCGCTAGAATTAATCCTTTAAAAGTTTACCATTAATCCGTGCCTCAAATATTGCTGACACATTTGGTCTGGTGCTTCGGCTATATATCTAGAGAATCTTGACAAAATCCATCAGCAATGTTATCTGTCCTGATCTGGCATCTCGTCTACAGTCACTTTCCAACCACCGTAGTTTTCATTTGTCTCCTATGTAAATATCTTTACGGTAATTGTTCTGATATCCCGACCATACGAATTTAAGCGCAGTACTAGATTGGCAGATAGGTTTCATAATTTCCCTGTTGAAATTGCTTGTTGTAACCATAAGTTACATGTTAACCGTTTCTTCTTCACACTTCTCTTGTGGAACTCTCTTCGAGCTTACCACTCTCCTGTCAACTACGATCTTCAAAAATTTAGATGCAATGCCACTTGCCACCATGTGTCTTCTTGAATTCTTTTCGTATATTGTCTACATCTTTCTTTCATTCTCAGTAACCCCTTGTATTGTAGGGGCTTTATAGCCTTGCTTGGGTGAAGAAAATGTTCTACCGATGTAATCTGACAAGATTTTTCCCCTCTTTTGATATTACTAGCTGAAGAAAAAGAGTATTTTAGTACTCACCACAAAGGTTCCTCTCAGCAATCTGCCTGCTTGGCCAATGTAAATTGTCGAACCATCCTCAATAGACAACGGTGACCTCTGGACAATGTGCTCACCCAACCTGGTTCCATTAACATATACATGAACAGTGTCATCCTTAACTCGGAAATTAATCTGTGCCCAGTGTCCGAGCAGATTATACAGTCTAAAGCTGGCTAAGACGTTAGATCTTATAGTATAAGGTGCGCCAACGCCGAGCGGCGTGTAATAAAGAGATACGTTATGGGCGTTGTTCGATAAGGATGCCACCCTAACACCCAACTGGATGACCATCTCCCGCGAATCGACAACAGCGAATATATAACTGATGCCAGGCTTTTCTATTTTGACCACCATAGTCAGAGCGAAGTTATTGTACGACCGCTCCCCAAAGAGGGCGTTGGCGCTATCCCTTAAAATTGTTGTCCCATCAAGACCGAAGGCTGGGAAGGAATCAATTCCCGGAGAAAAGGTGACATTCTGTGATGGAACGCCGATCACCCGCAAAAGATCCACATAGTCGGTAGTCACTGGAGATATGCCTTCTATAAAGAAAAAGAAAAAAAAAGCATTAGTGGTTAAGATACAAACGCAAAGAATATGAACATATACAATTATAGTTTCACTATTGTCCCCATGCGAAATTTTTCAGGGGCTTGTCGATCAGGATAACACTAAGCCCTTGATTTAATCTAGGAGGGTAGACTAATCGCGACCCGCTTGTCCACGGCTAGGGATGTCTAGTCTTCTTATTTAATACTGCTCAACTATTACTCCCCCTGTTTCACTAAGTCTATGCTTGAACTACTCGGCCCAAGGATTGAACTCCCAATTAATATGTCACGAGCTTCACAAACCAACGCCTTAATCCAATAGATTAAAACGCTACCCGGATCGACACGCACCTGAAGAAGACCAAAGAACAACAGCCCAAAGGCAAAAAAGGCAAAAAGGGAAAAAAAAGGCAAAAAGGGAAAAAAAAAAGGCAAAAAGGAAAAAAAAAAGGCAAAAAGGAAAAAAAAAAAAAAAAAAAAAAAAAAAAAAAAGGCAAAAAGGGAAAAAAAAGGCAAAAAGGGAAAAAAAAGGCAAAAAGGGAAAAAAAAGGCAAAAAGGACAAAAAAAAGGCAAAAAGGACAAAAAAAGGCAAAAAGGACAAAAAAAGGACAAAAAAAGGCAAAAAGGACAAAAAAAGGCAAAAAGGACAAAAAAAGGCAAAAAGGACAAAAAAAAAAAGAGAAAAAAAAAAAAAGAAAAAAAAAAAAAAAAAAAAAAAAAAAAAGGCAAAAAAAAAAGGCAAAAAGGGCAAAAAAGGCAAAAAGGGCAAAAAAGGCAAAGAGAATAAATAAATAAGTAAATAATGATCAGAAATTATAAAAATTTAGACAGTTTAGTTTTAGTTTTTTGTAGCAGAGTAAAATTGCTAAATGTTTACGTTAGCAGTCACTTAAACATTCGCCCCCTACAGAGAAGCACAATGAATTTAGCACTTTTTTATGTTGATATTCACCTGTAGCCTTGTGTCAGAATATACTGATACAAGTAATTAAATCTAGCTCTTTGTCGGTGCATTTATCTTCTATAATAGCTAAAAAGGACAGGAAGTTTTTGAGAGCCATGATCGCCCACTTCATAAAGGGAAACGGCACATAAAAGAAGAAATTATCATCTATCTTTTTATCTTAATAAGTAAAAATCTAGATTATTAGTTTTCAGGAGCTAAAAGCACCGAAATAAGACCCCATCACGTTGAAACACCGGTTCCCGGACGATCACTGAAATTGAGCCTGATCAGTATTTCTCTTGGGAATATAAGAGGCTGTAAGTTTGTATGTATAGGTGGTGTAATGAGTAATGGCTCAGTTTTTTTTTTTTTTTATTGGAGAGCCGAGTTCCAATTCCAGTTGAGTCAGTTATATTCACATGCGCAAATACCCTTGGGAAAGGTGTGAATCCACCCCTTCCCCCCAGTTATGGGTTAATTAGTAAGACTTGTATCACTGAACCATTATCATCTAAAAAAAATTTTACAAGTAAAAATATTTTCTTGCATTAAATAACATGCATAAAGGTTGATAAGTCGTAAAAAACGAATCAATAAAAAAAACAAAAACTAAGCCATATAAACGACTATGGTTAAGAGCTGAACGCATAGCAATAATTAGCAACGTATCTTTAGGAGTAGAGAGGTTTGCCTATCGTCCGGTTCACGCTCCTCCCCGGTATTTTGAGCAGAGGTTGATCCCTGGCCTCCTGTTTACGATTGGGTTTCCGGTTCCTTCTACAGTTTTCACTTTCTCTTTCACTTCCAGTAAACCAATTGCATTTCCTCGGGGTGAACTGATTAAAAAAAGTTACTTCGATTCTCACAAGTGATCATTTATTATAGCCCTGTGTCAGACTATGCTAATCTTGGAATATATACAAAGATATTATATATATATATATATATATATATATATATATATTATAATTTTTTTGCCGCGCCCACAAACAAAAAGGAAATGGAGAATTAACGCTTAAGAATTAGTCTCCAGACATATTTATTCAAGGTTTTATTTCGTCATCATAGAAACCGCCGCGAATTGTCTGCCTCAGCTTTGTGCCCGCGCGTGCGCACAAAAGACAAACGAGAAAGTCCGAAAACAAATAATCAGGCACAAGTTATATTTACCAACTTAAACACAGAGTATCTTTAAAAGCTCAAGAGGAATGACAAGACGAGGCAGACAGAAATAAATATCAAATAATTGTTGTTTAGAAACAACCTGACGCCAAATTAAAGTCTTGAAATAATTATCGTCTGCGAAAGTAATCAGATCCCGGTTATTAAACGAAGAGAAAGAAACAACGAAAACACGAAACAAGAAATAAAACGAAACGATATATACCTTTACAAAATTGTTTGAAGAAACGAATTATATTCATCGCAATTTCTGGCATGAGTTATTTATTCTAATAACTATTTGTTATTATTACGACCTTTCGGACTTTTTCAAGTGTGTTAATCCAGATAACTTGCAAGCAATTTCAAACTGAACCCTTCATTTAATCTACGGATTTAGATTATCTATGCCTAGGGGTATCTCTTATTTAGTTTTGATCTGTTATTCCTTGCGCCTTTTTACCATTACGCTATAAACTCACAAAAGGAAGTTGTTTATCAAATAACACAAACAACATCACTTGAAGACTTCCAATAGCAGCAATAACAAGAATGTATAGCGCATATGAAGAAAGAAAAATAATGATGTCATCAATATGGCGACTTTACATAAGAAAAAAAAATAGACAGAACGATAACAGTATAATTCAGAAAACTATTTTTCTGAAAAATTAAGAATAAACTTATATATATATATATATATATATATATATATATATATATATATATATATATTTTTAATTGAGAGTAACGATAAATGCTGAATATTTTCTGTACGTTTAGTCGTTTAAAGCGTCTTAGGGGATATACATATGAGCGAATGGTCTGAAATTAAAGGGTTCCATGGCGCTTGATTTGCACTAAGTCTAAGGCAAGTGTAGTATCTGTTGTAATATTAACCATTTCCTTATAAAAAATATTTGGCATTCATTAACCGATCAGATAGTTACTACTGTTGGCAAAAATTCGTAAAATCTTTCTATAAAACAATTTTTCAAGAAAATAGGTTTCTTAAGTCCAGTAACTGTTATAGCTTTTGCCAGTATTGATGGGGATTTCCTTCCTAACTTTTTCTCTGAAGTGGAACGTCAACATTTATTTTCTCATTATTTTTTCTTCGAGTTACTTGTGGTATCCATTTTAGTTGTTGCCGCTACTGAAGGTCCTTAAGTGATGTGATTTCTCTTATCGGGTACAGTTCTTTGTGATTCTGTAGCGCCAGTCCTTCAGAACCTAACGTGTAATACACATTTTGTTGCTGAAAGTCATCAAGTGATGTGGTTTCTGTTATCAGCTAGAGTTCTTTGTTCATGATTCTGTAGCACCAGGAGTAATGGATAGCGGCTCGGATTGAGGAATCGGAGAGCCGAGTTCCAATTCCAGTCGAACCAATCACATTCACTTACGTGATAATACCCTTGGGAAAGGTATGAATCCATTTTTTCTCTCCCCAGCTATGGGTAAATAGCAGGACAGAACAGGTTCTATAGCCTTGGATGGCAACTGGTCTACCGCAGGGTAAAATGGCGACCTACTGCGGAAAAAAAAATCTGCCTAGTCAGTTATGTATTGTAAGACACATGATCTCCTAAGCGTGTATCATGCATGGCACATAACTGAATGATCAGCAGTCCACAAGATTCAAATAAGTATGATCCTCGCCAAAACCTACACTTCACTTGTTCGAAGTCACTTTTTTTTTTATTTTACTCTTGTAAAGCAGTTGTATCTAGTTTAGATTTTTCTGAAAGAGCGTGGCACCATGTATGGCGTCCATATGAAAAACTCAATCTAACGAGTCCATTGAAGGACAAGACAAGTTTTTGGTTAATGTTTAATATTTTCTGTCGCGGCTCGAAGTAGGAGCGTCAGTTCCTTCGAGACGACAAGCGAGGTAGATTCATTTTTTAAGTTACCCTCTTTTAGCCTTTCCTTAAACAGGTACGATGGGGATTTCTTTCTTAACTTTTTGTACCGATGAGTTGTTCCTTTTTGTACATCAATTGTATGAATTTAAGCGTGCTACTAGATTGGCAACAAGGTCTCAGTTTTACTGTTGAAATAGATAGATGCAATCGTTAGTTCTATACTAACAGTTTATTTTCTCGTCTGTGAAACATCCTTTACCGAGTAGGTAGATAGATAGGAAGAATAAACTAATACCCACTCAGTAGGTCTCTTCAAGTCAGCGAAAGGGTTAAAACGTCTACGTTTCAGCGCCTTCTTCGCAAGAGCTGCCAGGACGTTGTTAAATACAGCACCGAACTGCGTTAGGAATCCAGACCCCGAGCTTTATCTTAGTGTCTCCCAATGAGTAGTTATAGCCGCAAGACAGCGAAAGTTTTGAATCGGTGTTTTCCCTTGTCAAATCAGACAAGGCATATTTGAAAACAAGCTGTCATCCGGTAGCAGGTTGAATTGTTATCAACCAGGGACCTAGCCTGTCTTGTAATTTTACTCACAGAAAAGATGAATTCAAATGGTATTAGCATGTAAGTGAATGCAATGAACTCAACTGGAAGTCGAACCCGGCTCTTCGATTCCTCAGTACGAGCCGCTATCCATTACTCCACCCTTCTTCCTGTTTGGAAACAGTTAAATATAACAGTTACCCTTATGTCACTTTCTTCAGGTTGATATCGTAATATAATTTCGAACCTAAGTTTTTCATATTACCAACTGCGAGAGCAAATTGAAAGTTCGAAAAGTTTTTTTTTTTTTTACGGCTTAACCTTTCGTGGGATATCTAAAGCCAAACAATATTTTTAGATTTTAAGAATTTTAATAGAGATAATGAATTACCGATACAAATTCTACTAATTAATCCATAGCAGGGTGGAGAAGAAGGGGTTCATACCTTTCCTAAGAGTATTTGAGCGTAAGTAAATATAACGGGCCCGAAAGGAAATGGAACACGGCTCTCTGATTTCCAAGTCCGAGCCGTTATCCATTACATAACCTGCACATTCAGACATACAGCACCTAGAATTCTCAAGCGGTCAGTCATTTAGGAACTGGCCAAGCTCGATGTCGATTGTATGAGAACCGGTGTTGAAAGCGTGATATGGCCATAAACCAATCGATATACAATTAAGTTATGAAAAAATAAATATTTAGAATTCGTAGACATCCGTCAATCATTAGAGACGATAGAGTTGTGATCTGGCTGATGTTTTCAGCGCACCGTCTGCACAAAACACGAGTAGGTAGATAGATATGAAGAATAAACTAATATCCACTCAGTAGGTCTCTTCTCTTCAAGTCAGCGAAAGGGTTAAAACGTCTACGTTTCAGCGCCTTCGCAAGAGCTGCCAGGACGTTGTTAAATACAGCACCGAACTGCGTTAGGAATCCAGACCCCGAGCTTTTTCTCAGTGTTTCCCAATGAATAGTTATAGCCGCAAGACAGCGGAGGTTTTGAATCGGTGTTTTCCCTTGTCAAACCAGACAAGGCATACTTGAAAATAAGCTGTCATCCATTATCATAGAAACAAAATAAACGATTTCA
Organism: Acanthosepion pharaonis; assembly: GCA_903632075.3. Lineage (NCBI taxonomy): Eukaryota > Metazoa > Mollusca > Cephalopoda > Sepiida > Sepiidae > Acanthosepion > Acanthosepion pharaonis. The sequence continues at coordinate 1,081,391 of CAHIKZ030005524.1, read as the reverse complement.
TTATTTATTAATCCACACACGTTTACAGAACACACTGACATGACAAGCTTCGACTAAACGTTTTATAGCAATACTATTGTAACCGATAAATGAAGGCAAAGTTTTAATAATGAGGTTTAATGAAACAATATATTGAGATTCATAACAGCAGATGATAAAGAATTCACAACTAAAATAGAATCTAATGAACCGTTTAATTAATCCCCGCCTTCTATTTTTTTAACGTTCAATGGTATCTACGATTCATTGATCACTGCTGGTATTATATAAATCGATTTTGCTCAATATCTTATGTTAATAATTTTGTATTTAATAGAAAAGTGAAATATAAATATCTATGGAAAAAAAAACTTTATTAACTGAACAAAGACGGTGACGCCGAAGTCTATTTCAAAATCAAGTTGAAGCAAGACGATCATTTAAAAGACAAAGGTATCCGTGTGTCTCACATGAAAGGCTTTAACAAATAAGACTGTAATCTAAAAAAACGTAGGGGTCAAGAAATTGATTAATTAAACGCTTCATTTTGTTTTGGAACTAATTTTGTCTAAATGTAGATAACTATTTCATTCGTATAGATCATTAAAACGACTAAGTGATGTAATCACTCATAAATTTACTAATTTACGTTGATTTACCTCCCTTCCCACACCAGCTGGCGCAGAAAATATATAAATAAATGCACTTTAATAATTATTATATGGTTTGATGATATTTCGATAAAGCCAGCCTAGGGTTGCTTTTTGTCGTTTCATCCGAAGCAAGACGACAATGCCACTAGGAGGTTACATGGAGTAAACGAGAATGAGAAGATTAGTGAAGAGGATTGAGAAAAAGGACAGTAAAAGAACAGGATTTAAGAAGACGGAAGATGGGGATTGACGTTGCATGGACATTTTTGAAGAGTGTAAGTGAGCGGTAAGTAAGAAATCGAAAGGATGTTTCACAGGTGAGAAAATAAACTGTTAATATAGAACTAACGATTGCTATTTCAACAGTAAAACTGTGAGACCTAGTTATCAATCTAGTAGCATGCTTAAATTTATGCAAATGAGGTACTAAAAGGAACAACTCGTCGGTACAATTGCTATGAAAATATTTGTAGAAAAGACTGAGGGAAGCCACGTCACGTCGGTGGGAAAGTAACTGAAGTCGAGATGCCAGTCTTTGAATTCTGTCAAGCATCACGTGATATGCAGCAGGAGCGCCAAATCAGATATGGCAGTAATATTCAATGAGCGAAGGAATGGTAAATTTATAAATGCGAAAGAGGAATTCTGACGAGAAGAATGATCCACTATGACAATGAAAATCTACTTTCCTAGCAGTAGACCAAGCAATTGATTCAATATAATCTTTCCACTTCATGTCAGTGGAAAGCGTGAGTCCAAGAATGAGCAACGTGTTGTCCTCCTAGAGGTTAGCGTCAATCATGCCGATGACAGGGAGAAAAGCTACTGTGGTTATTAAATGAAAGAAGTTTTGTTTTGGAAGCGATAAATTTTACATGCCATTCCTTGTCCCAGTTAACCATTGATTGGATGTCCTTTTCGAGCGCAGTTGCCAATTTTACTTTGTCGTATATATATATATATTTTATTTTTACACGGATTTTGTAGTTAAACAAAACGACTGAACCTTGGGAGGAGTAATTTGATTCGAGGATCAACACGTGATAATTGGGACTAATCTCTCAGATAGCTAGAGGTCGCCACATGTTCGTTTAGGATCAACACTAGTATTCCCAGCCTAGCTTCAAAAAAAGGATATTTTATTATTTGATGACTCCGGTGAAAAGCATGTGTCTATCTCTTCCCCTTTCTTTCTTTAATACCATGTCCATTCAGGATATAGACGATAAAGGCTCTCCACATATTCTGTGTTTTTTATCTGAATTGTTATGACTCAGAAAACAAATTCCTTCCATGCTCTATCATTACAAGAGTCAGATCAGACCAAAAATTAAGCATTGCAGTCATATCTGAACTGGGGTTGCCCAATCCTCTTTTTCCAGCCGGTTTGAGTTCAAATTCATTTACACGGCCCTGTGGTTGATGAATTGTTTTCACCCCCCCCCACATGAAACGTTGTTAGCCTCTCGAAAATGGAAAATGTTACAAGTGCCATTTCTTAGTTCCACCATTTACAGTTAGGGCCTGCCATGTCATGTGCATAGAATTAACTCATCCGCATAGTCCATTGTCAAGTACGAAGTTCCACTTAGAGAGCCGCTTTCTAAGGACTTACTACAGAATCCCGGGATTACAGACTCCTAAGACAGTGCTGTTATCTAATCCAACATATCTCTATAATATGCACTTCTTAAAGCAAACTTATTAAGTAACCTTCTAGCCTGAGTGGCTCTTGGGTCTTGTATTTAGTGAAGAATATTTTTAAAATTCTTCGGTAAAATAATTGAGTGGTTCCCATTGCCTTCTTCGCGGTTTTCACTGTTCTTGTTGACTATCTGCCACCCAAGAGTCAGAGAGCCTAGCTTGTTAATTAAACCAGCGTTGGATCCCCTCCTTAGCTACGTGTTAAATAGTAGAGTAAACTATACTATCAAGCCTTGCATGACAACAGGCGTCGGAGAATGACACCTAAATTCGAAATGCTGAAACCATCGAGAAACGACCATCTTTCAAGATATAATCATAATGCACATTTTGCAGATACTGAAGAAAACGGAAAGTATGGAGAGCCATCATTGTCTGAAGAGATATAGCACTAAAAAAGAATTGTTGGCATTTAAAAAAGTTCAGCGCATATTTGTACATTTTTGGGTTAAGGTAAATTTTTCACTTCCCTTCATATGTATTTCTTAATAATGACAGTTTTATTTTAATGAAAGGAAAAAATATCTAAAAATCTTGTACCTAATAATTGCTACCCCTAAACTCTTACCACCCACTTGAGACACTGACGCATTCAGGTAACCGTGACGAAGAGCACATTCCAGCCGGGCGTGCCCTGGAACTGTTCCACACCATAACGAGAAGGAATGTTTTATATATATATCTCAGAATACAAATAGATAGTTAAAATATGCTAAAATTAAATACAAAAAAAATGCGAAAATAAATTCGTTTCCTATACAAAGTGATCGCCTTTTTCTCAACCAAATTTAGAACTGAGATCTAAACTAGTTGGACATGTGAGAAGGACATATAGCAATGTAAAAAAAAATCGTAGATAAGATTTTTCGGCCTTTGAATGCCCTTCAGATCACAAAGACGGTGTCACAGGAGTGGATGAAAGAACATCATATAAGCATTAGTTTAATAAGGAAGAAAATAGGAAACGTTTATAAATCTAACATTTTTTTTTTTTTTTTTTTTAACTAATACTCACCCAATGCAAGGCCGAAGAGCCATTCCGGGTGTGATGTTGTATTAGTGTAAGAAAGGACAAGAAGTGAATTTCTTGGGGCGATGCTGTAAAGATAACAGTTAACTCTAGACTTAATCAGGCGCAGACGTTAGGAGTGTAGAGTTGAAGTAAACTTTAGAAGGGACCGGAAACCTAATTCTAAACAGGCAACAAGGGATAAACCTCTACTCCTGTTCAAAAGACCAGGGAGGAGTGTGAACCAGACGTTAGGCGAACGTATCTACTCCTATTGGAAGAAAAGGAAAAAATAATGAATCATTTTCTAAACGTAGCTTAAATGTGGCACATAGACGTATGTATGAGTCACCCAGTGAGGATAGAACACACTATTCAGTCCTAATTGATTTAGTGAGACAAGCTTGTTAACCATTACAACACGTCGAAATTCGTTGTTGCTTACTCATGGAATTCTCAGTATCCATCCGTAGAACCATATTTCTGCTGCCTATGGGCTGTTTTCCTGATCCGTTGGTAATTGTGCTGCATTCACTGCCGTTTAAGACTATGGATAATGCATAACAATCCATCATTCTTTACTTTGTTTCTAACGAAGCATAAAAAAATGAGTTCCTGATATGAAGGACAAGCTTAGTTAATGTCTGTTGGTCTTTAGATAAAAACGAAAAAATATTAATTACTTAGAAAAATAAGGAACCACAGGAAATTTGACGCATTAACCTCCTTTTTTACTTCCCGTATTATTAAAACATGAGAACTAAATGACTAATGTTGCACTTATTACTAAAAAGAATATCTACCAAGAAATCTTTTACATGAAGTAATGGATTTAGTAAGGAGTTATCATTAATTTGTTACAGATATATGTTTTATTTCGCTTTTATTAAAGCTTCATAAGAGAATTAAATATGAAGGAGAAAAAGAAAGAAAAAAAATTCTAGTATTTTTAATATTTGTTTTGTTTTTATTTTAATCTTATTAAACAGCAATTGCATTTGTCTTGTCAAGCAGCGTTCGTTTGTATAATTTGTATAATTCATATGTGTGTAAATGTATGCTGATTCTTGTTTATTTATGCGGGATTTGGCTCATAATGTATATTTGTATATCTGGTAGTTGCCTGCATGTTGATATGGGGAATTTTTGTGTAAGGACCAAAGGATTTACGTAACACAAGTTCTACAGAAGGATACTGAAAATACCATGGACTGAACATGTGAGCAACGACGAAGTTACAGAGAAAATGGGCGCTTATACCAATCAGAAAGAGACAGCTGAAATTTCTAGTGTACATAATGAGGAAAGAGGGCTGAGAAAATTCGACACTTATAGAATATATTGAAGGCAAGAGAGCCACAGAATGAAAGTTCATACCCTACATTACAAGCTTGTTTAGATGGTTGGTAGAACAGCGAGAAGGAGACATAGGAAAAAGAGCAAAATTTGCTAGGAACTACAAAGGACAAGTTATTGTAGAAAGGCATGATCGCGTACGCCCTGAAGAACATAGAAGTTTTATCACTTTTATTTTTTAAATATCACACATTTTATAAGCATTAGTTTAAAAATTTAACACGCGCGTGTATAAAACAAATGCCTGTTATAACTTTACATCGAAACGCTTATTGCTAAAAAAAAAAAAAAAAAAAAAAAAAAAAATTCGATAAAAGTTGAGTAGATTAGCTAGTTTATGGATCTCCCTCTTTAAAGGAAAATTAGATTAAATTAAACAATATATATATGGGGGAGGGAGAGAGAGGGAGAGGAGGGGGAGAGAGGAGAGAGAGAGGGAGGGAGAGAGAGAGGGGAGGGAGAGAGAGAGGGAGAGAGAGAGAGAGAGAGAGGGAGAGGAGAGAGGGAGGGAGAGAGAGGGAGGGAGGGGGAGGAGGAGAGAGAGAGGGAGAGGAGGGAGAGAGAGAGAGAGGGAGGGAGAGGAGAGAGGGAGAGAGAGAGGAGAGAGAGAGGGAGGAGAGAGGGGAGAGGAGAGAGAGAGGGAGAGGAGGGAGGGAGGAGGGGAGGAGAGAGGAGGGAGAGAGAGGAGGGAGGGAGGAGGGAGGAGGAGAGGGAGGGAGGGAGAGAGAGAGGGAGGGAGGGAGAGAGAGAGGGAGTGAGAGGACGCGATGAGTAAATTGTCGCCATTTTATATTTTTAATTTCGTGCATGTGCGTTGTTTGATTTTGTCGATTGCACAGTATAGTAGGGTCAGTTGAACACTGTCTGTGAGAAAAGGAGCACAATGATGCAATTCACTCCGCCAGAGTATGGCTTAGTATTTGCGCTGGAAGACCCAATACGAACATTTCAGTGTTTGAGTGTCAATCTGAGGACAGTACTGAGGATCCAGAAAGAGCTGGATGAGTCTAATGGTGATTAAGGAGTTGCTTGGTGTAATCACTAGTGATAACGACATTATGACTCCATTCATCTTCCCACAGGGCCTAAATAAAGTGACTTGAAGAGATGGTGCTGCCCTGAATGAAGAGGGTATGTGGCAACAGGACATCTGGCCACCTAACTTCCCAGACTGCAACCCCCTTGACTATTATGAATAGAATGCAAGCATTATGGCAGCATTCACCAACTTAAACAAGGAAACCGTCCAGAAGAGTTGCAGGAGATTCCGAAGTCGTTTGGAGGAAGTGGTTGAAACCAATGGCGACTTTATTGAAATTTTTATAATTTTGGTAAATATATCTTAAAATTCGATGTCAGTGTTATTTTTTGGGTAGTGTCATATTTTGCGTAATTTAGACGACAATTTATTAATCGCATTATTATATATATATATATATATATATATATATATATATATATATATATATATATATATAAGAGGCAACTCGGATTGAGGAATCGTAGAGCTGCTGACGTTACCCTAGGGAAAATGTAAGAATTCATTTCTTCTCCCCCCAATCTATGTGTAACTAGTAGGACAGACTGGGTCCTATAGCCTTGGGTGATGCTCGGTCTAGAAGGACAACTCTGAATTCAAAACCTGTGGAGTGTCGTTTAGAGACCTTGTGACATACAGTGCACCAATTCTTTGTATTAGGCCCTTCCAAGAAGTGGGGTTGGTACTGCACAAGCCTTCACCGTTATAATCAAACAGTATGTGCAGGTAGTCTGGCTATTGGTTTTAAAGACTGAGCTGCTTGACCCTTGATACGGCGAAAACGACGGCAGAGTCCAGTATTGCAACATATTCATTCAAACAAGTTTGATTAAAAAGAACAGAAAATCGACCGATTTAAATTTTTTTTCTCAACTGATGAGAAATTGTTCTTGGAAATGACGGCGAAGGCCGAAAGTAATTAAAAAAAAAACAAAAAAACAAAAAAAAAAAAACAACAACAACAAAAAACACAAAATTAACTTCGGACAGCTTATATTATAATACACAACACAATCGAAAATTTGATTAAAAAAAACAGACATTATAGGTTAATCAAACTTGTTTGTGTGTGATATATATATGTGTTTGTGTGTGCAAATATGTAGAAAATAGGAAAGAACCCGTTAGGTAAATAATCCGAACTTCTTTAGTATTTTTGTTTTTATTTTTAAAAAAACAGTGCTCGATACCAAAGTAGAGCCTAAATTATAATTATTTTTAAACATATCATTCCTACGCTACATAAGAGTTCTCATGTTTCAAAAACAAGAGCTGAAAACTTCAATTATTAGAATTAAATTGAATTAAAGCATCAAGTTCTGTTTCATCTTCAAGCGAAATTTTAGGAATTCCTAAAATTTCGCTTGGAGACGAAAACAGAGCTTGATGCTTTAATTCAATTAATTATATTGAAGTTTTCAGTTCTTATTCTGAAAACATGTATGTAACGTAGGAATCATTTTTTAATTATTATAATATATATATATATATATATATATATATATATATATATATATATATAAAAAAATGGATAAAATTTCGGGATATATTCAACTCAAACTAATATTTGACGTTCACTATGTGGGCTTACAGAGAAACTAAGTTTATTGCAGTAATATAAATATGGAATATTTAGCAGGAAGTCAACATGGCCTTTGACAGCCCAGGTGCAGAATACTCAAAACACGGACGCAGAATAAAAAAGTCATGTTTCAAAATCTGCTTTGAAAAAACTTCCACTTGCTGCGTTAGTGAAATGCCTAACATCCTCAATCATGAAATTGACGTATGGTTTCAAACATTAGATCAACAGGTTAGATCAGTTCATTTCGGGTGGGTGACCTAAGAGGAGATACGTCGAATGTCATTGAAAAGCCCAAGGAGGAGATGTAATTCGCTGTGTCCCTCTTCAAATCGTCTGCTTGAGAAAGGACAGAGAAAGAACGGAGACGCTCTGACGCACAAATTTACCAGCATTTGTGAACATTGATGTTGATGAATACTTTGTCATGTCACACAACATATATTAATTCTAGAAAATTTCAGATGAAGTGTCCGACTTTTAGACACAACTAATAAAAAAAAGGAAAAAGAAAAAAAGAAAACTGTACGTTTTGGTGTAATGGATATCGTAGAGCGGAGTTCGAATTCCAGTCGAGTTTGTTATATTCACTTACGCACAAATACCCTTAGAAAAGGTGTGAATCCAACACTTCTCTCAACCTCCATAGGCTGAATAGCAGGACAGACTGTTCTTTAGCCTTGGTTGGCAACCAGTCTAACGCAGAAAGGCAACCTACTACAGGAGAAATAGTATGCCTCATCAGTCATGTATCGAAAGATATATGATCACCCTACCGTATATCACGTCTGGCACTTAACTGGCTGACTGAGAAAAGGCCACCAACTATGGGTTAAATAGCAAGTAGACTGTGAGGCAACAAGTTTAAGAGAAATAATTTGGGGTTTCCAGTCCCTGGAGAAGATAACGGGAAATCACTCCACTAACTCTGCCAATAAGTTATGGCAATTCAGATAATAAAAACGGAATCTGTGGAGAGCCATGATCGTTTACGTTCTGAAGTGAGCATTAAAAAATATTAACAAAATATTTTTTTTTGTTTTTGTTCATTTAGGCATATTGCCAGATTGTTTTTAACACCCCCCCTTCCGACAAAAAAATGACCGGATTTTATCATTTTTCTTTTTACCAAAAATGTGTGAGAAAAACTATTATGCCTTGAAAACGAGTTTTATGGGAAAGTTTCTTAGTGATCAAGTTTTTACGTTCTTGGCTGAATAATGTTATCGTTTTTGTTCCTCGTTCAGACGGACTGCAGCTGTAACAGATTTTCCTTCTCCTGCTTGGTGTGTGTGTAGGAGGGGGGTAAGTTAGTCGCACTATTATATCGCTTAACTAAGTGCTAAAGCTCCCATTCCCTTCTATGTCAGCCATTGTGGAGTCTTGTCACAGGATACCTTATCGCTGTATCCACTCGATGGATTGATCGCAATATAATTACGATATATAAGTCATCTTTTCCAAAGATGATCGTATAAAGAAAATACGAGCAACGTCAACTGGAAAGTGAAGCGAACCATTTATAGATCATCATCTTTTATATGACGTATCCATTTAGAACGTAGGTGATTACAGCTCTCCATAGCTTGCAGTCTTTTCTACTTCTAAACAATTATTTTATTATACTGGAAAAGATTTCAATAAAATTTCACATCAAACCATCAAAGAAAGCAAAGTACTGATTTGACCTGGGGTTTATCCCGGTCACCGAATTCAAAAGTATGTAACCTCGCACTTGCATTCGTTATTGTAAGCGTGAAAACGAGAATGGACAGAAATATATATATATATATATATATATATATATATATAAAATGACCCACAAAGAGATTTCACTTCTTAATCTGAGATTAAGAACACTTTATCCTTCCTAGATATCATGCCACATAGAACCGAAAATGACCATCAATTAAAAGTTTACGGAAAACCTACCAACAAGAATGAACTCATAAAATATTCGCAACACTTCAGCAGAATACAATTTAGAATGAGTATAATATTTTATTTAACAGTACTAAATATATATGGACGAAAAAAGATACACATTTTTTTTTTAATATACAGTAACCCGGATATAAGAGAAATTTTCTCTGGTCCCAAATTAGAGCCTGTGTAACCTAAACAAAATAGACCAAACTCGGATATAAGAGACTTCTCCGGTCCCGACAACTTTCTTATATCCGGGTTACACTGTATCTCGGAACAGTTTTAAGAAAATTTATGACAAATTATGAAAACAAAAGGAAACCTTTACAAACACTAAATGCAGTGGTGCTCACCGTATTCAGTCTGACTATAATTTTGATTTTAAAAAAAAAAAATGTTACTTTAATTGGAGGACATCAACTGTAGTTTGAATTCGACAGGAATGGACTCCACTAGGTTAACTTGCTCAAGTCATAATTATTTCTCGGCTTTCAATTCATATCATTCCCAGACAGGGCACTCCGACGTAGTGCAATGGTTAACAAGCCTGTTTCGCTAGAACAATTACGACTGATTAGGGAGTTCGATCCTCATTGTGTACATCATACTTTCGCTGATATGCCACATTTCAGCTACGCTTAGAGAATCATCTCATATTCCTCAGCCAATCAGCCATCGTCATTAACAGCAAATATACGGTAGTACGTGTTTATATGCTGTTCAACTTAAAACGCAAACGAGGCGAAATTTTATTATCTTTATTATTGACTTCTTTAATTTTGTTTTAACTGTTTAACGTTCTTTTTGTTGCAGCTACTCGAGCAGTCAATCTCCGGCAGTAAATAAACAGAGCAGAATGGAAACAAAAAGGAGTCGTTTTGCAAGATTTATACACTCTCGTTTTGGGTGAACGCGTCAGTTGCTTTAACTGCTAAGACACGAAAACTTAACGACTTTGCAGCAGAAAAGCAAATCCTAATATAATTGTGCTTGTTTGTCTCTTCGTTAGTTCGCACGACCGTTACGTCCTGAAAATGCTTCATAAATGCTGGACTATTCCGTTTTGATCGCGTGGAAAGAGGGGAAAAGATTCAACTGGAAAGTGAAGTGAACCATTTATAGATCATCATCTATTCAGCGAGACAGAGAGAGGGAAGGTGGACACAGAGAGAGGGAAGGTGGACACAGAGAGAGGGAAGGTGGACACAGAGAGAGGGAAGGTGGACACAGAGAGAGGGAAGGTGGACACAGAGAGAGGGAAGGTGGACACAGAGAGAGGGAAGGTGGACACAGAGAGAGGGAAGGTGGACACAGAGAGAGGGAAGGTGGAGACAAAGCGAGAAATGGGGGAGACAAAGAGGGAAGGAGATAAAAGGGTTAAACGGCCATTTCACTAAAATGAAAAAAGTTGTCAATTTCAAATCTTTTCATTTGTACCCCCTTACTTCTTAAAATGACGACCAACATTCGTATTTATGAATGTTATTGCAAAATGTTGTTAAAGCTCATATATTTAATGATGCGTCAAGAGAATTTCTGCGAAAGTTTTTATTATTATTATCATTGTTGTTGTCATAGAACTCGCCATGCGATTATTCAATCATTAATTTAAGAATTAAGATTCATCAGAAAATTAAAATAGTAATACCGTGAAATTTCCATAGGTCTTTCTAGTAAATCATTACTATTCAGCGATCTTTCACTTATAATATTGTTAGTCCGACTGTACAATTAGAGGCGCAGCTGTTGGCCTTAATATCAGCAGGTGCAACCCGAGGCGTGATTTTAGTTCGAATAATGGTCGAAGCTGATGAAATAGGGAAGGTTATGTGTCTGAGACAAGTGAATGAGTCAAGTTGTGAAGAAAGAGATCTCATGAAAAGCAGAACGGAATGTTCAACTCAGTGACGGAGGTACTGAAGACGAACCTGGACAGAACCTTGCGCGCTTTTGACCATTTTTAATAGCACAACTTTGCAAATGTGACCTGGGCCACATAGAAGCGAGAACAGCTATGGAAAGGTTGATGCTAGTTATCTTGTAGAGAGCTTAAACTCAGAGTGAGGATACTAGACAAATAGCCGAAGGGATAAATACCATTGAGTAGCGTCAAAACAAACTCATATGGCCAAGAGAGGGCGTACAGTTGACCGGTGATCGGTGGGTCCGTGCAGTTGTCGAATGTTATTCGAGCGAACGAAAAAGGCCATTGGAGATGTTTCCATGAAAACGGAAAGATGAAATCAAGAAATGGATGGCTGTTTTGGGAGTAGCGGAGCGTAAACTACACCTCACAGTGCAAATCGGCCAAGGAAAATATTACTAGCGTTTTTAAGCTATATTCATTGCCTGTTCCGTCTTAGTGCCGACTAAATTAACTTTTTGCCAAACAGAATAAACACTGGATTGTAGGAGTTTCATATTTTTTCCTTCTCTTTATTTTAATCGTTTCACCCCAAGCAAGGTAATAAGACGTTATTGAAAGTAAAAGAAGCTGATAAAAACACTAAGAACAGAGGACATTAAAAAAAACAGGACTTAAGGGAACAGAATTTGACAATTGGTGTTGCATTTAAAATTTTGAAAACCGCAGTTGACAGGAAAATAAAATCCCGGAAGAGAGTTCCGCAGGTGGAGAGAAGAAACTATTAGCATAGAACTTACGGTTAAATCTAGCAATTTCAACGGTAAAAATCAAAAGACCTAGTTAGTTAAGTGCTATACGTGATGTACGTTTGGGCGATCATGTCTCTTTCGATTTATGACTGACTAGGTAGAGGCTTTTTCAGCGTTTCTTTCTGTGGTAGACTGGTTGCCATCCAAGGCTATAGAACCCATTCTACCCTGCTATTCAACTCATAGCCGAGAGAAAAAGAGATGAATTTATACCGTTCTCAAGAGTATTTGGACATAAGTGAACGCAACGAATCTGACTGGAATTCGAAACCGGCTCTCCGATTTCTTATTCGGAGTCGATATCCATTACACCACAAGACTAAATTCAGGAAGTTGAGGTACCAAACAGAAAAGCTCACCAGAACAATTAACATTAAAATCTTATATAAATATGATACAGCGAAGTTACGTTACGACGGTGGGAAGGTGAACGAAACCAAGTTGCCAGGTCATAACCGATAACATTACAGATTCGATGGATTTTAAAGACAGATTTGATGTGCTTTGACCTCTCGGCTACGGAGCGCGTCGATGGCAAGGTTGAAGTACGTCAGATCTAATGAAGGTTTCCCCTAGGTGGAGAGCAGGTTTGAATCTTGTCGGAGAACGCATGTTGTTCTAATAAAATTTATCGCATATTCAGGCCGGTAGACGAAAATAAATACTGTTTAATAAATAAACGGGTCGTCTACTCAAATATGAGTATCCACTAAAAATAACGTTTAAATAATAGAAATCCGTCGGATTAATAAATAAAAATCCATTCCTTATATATCTCCAAACATATTTATCCAAAATTAACAGCATCAAAATAACTACATCCAAAACTATTATGGATATAATCAGGACCAACACTACCCATAACAATAATGATTATGAAGCAGGTATGTATAAAATGAACTGGCACAACTGCTCTTCACAATACAATCTAGGAACACAAAAAGGATCTTATGCACAACAATTTCTTAAATGCATTTAAGATCAACCACAAATTTGATCTAAAGAAAACCACATTTATTAAAAGAGAAGAGTAACTCAGACGGGAAATTCTCAAGAGTGCCGTTATCGAATCTTATCAAAATATAAATGTGCGCCTTGGATTTTATATATCTATATCTATCTATATATCTATATGTGTATATCTATATCTATCCATCTATATCTATGTATGTATATATATATATGTTTCATTTAATAATATAGACAAGTTTTTTCCTTTCATATTGTCTGATAAGCTTAATAACACCATCATTGAAAGACGAAAGGAAATTACCATATTGATACATGTTCAAATCCAATCTAAGCCATTACCAAAGATGACAATTACATTTCAATAATAATATAGACACGTTTTGTCGATATTATTTAATGAAACATGCATTAAGAAAATTGCTGCCTAAATACACACAAACATTATATATATATATATATATATATATATATATATATATATATATATATATATATATATATATATATTGGAATTAAGATACCTTTAGTAAATGACCATTTTTCACCTACGAATTTCAATTTTAAAATTCGCAGGGTTTTTCAAACTGTTTAAGGTACAAACTGATACCATAAACAGTTTGAAAAATCCTGCAAATTTTAAAATTAAAATTCGTAGGTGAAAATGGTCATTTACTAAAGGTATCTTAATTCCAATTGTTAAAAAAAAGTATATATATATATATATATATATATAACACATACGTGTGGGTGTATGTGTGCGACCACTCTAGTCAACATTAGCAGGGATAAACAAGATATCATATTCTCAGCAAATCTTGTATTAATTATTGATCATTATCGGTATTTCATCCAGTTATAGAATAAAAAAAAAAAAATGTTATTTTAACACTTTTTCCATATCGACAGAAATAAGTACTTTTCATTGCAGAACTACCTGAACCGGAAAGGACGGAGAAGTGGTAAAGTCGGTGGGTAGCAATAAAGACTGATATTAGAGTAAGTACTAAAATCTTATCGTAATTGTTTTATTGTATTTTTTTTTTTTTAATCTACAAGCGGAAATTGTTGTGTGTGGTAATTCGTAGTGAAGGAGATTTGACTTGTAAGATAACAGGTTGCATTAACAGACAATTATTTTTTTTCTTCAAATCTCATATCGTCTTTGCGTAGAGGCTTACAAGGTGTTAGCTTTTTTCTTCTTTTTTTTTAAACTAACCTGATAACCATATTGGCATGTCAAATTCAGCGTAGGGTAACAGAGTTCAAGAAGCTGAAGATAAGAATGAGAACTTAGTCGCTCCTTGCATGCGCTATCTGAATCATTTAAATCGACAGATGGACTCTGAATTTAGAAAAGAAAATGCTGTTGACAAGCCGATGATAACTGACATAATTAGACAAACTTCCTTACGTGATATCGAGAAGGAAATTTTCCCAACTAATTCTGTGCTTAGCCTAACCCCTACAGTATCCTGAATTACTATAAAAGACTTTTTTTTTTCCATGCTTTTTTTTTTTGAATAAGGATGTGCGGTGTGGTGTAATATATATCGGCTCGAAGAAATCGGAGAGCCGTGTTCGAATTCCAGTTGGGTTCGTTATATCCACTTCAGTTTGTGCCATGCGTGATTCACGCTTAGGCAATCATGTATCTTTCGATACATGACTGACGAGGCATATTTTTCCTGCAGTAGGTTGCCATTTCTTTCTGCGGTAGACCAGTTGCCATCCAATGCTATAGAACCCAGCTGTCATAATATTTAACCATAGCTGGGGAGAGGGGGGGAAGAAGAGGATCCATACTTTTCCCTTACATTCACTTACGCGCAAATACTCTCAGGAAAGGTATGAATCCATCTATTCATCCGCAAGCAGGACAGACTAAGTTCTATAGCTTTGGATGGCAACCAGTCTACTGCAGAAATAAACAGCAAACTATTGTGGGGAAAATCTTCTGCCTAGTAAGTCATGGATTGAAAGGAACATGATTACCCAAGTATGTATCACGTATGACACTTAGACTCACTGAATAGGCACATGGTTATATGAATTCAAGATTTCGATCTGGTCATTAACGTCTTCGGTCTTCTACATCAAAGTTTCCATTTCTGAACTTAGTGGACCACATAATAACTGAAGTCTCAGCTATGGCACCTTCTCAATGAATGGTACATATCTTTCTTTGCTATTTGTAAAGAGCTTTTATCTTCCCGGAAATGAAAGAAGTCTCATTTTCCTTCATTTCCATTTTTAACGTCCCCTCCTCCCCACTAAAAAAAAAAAATTAAAAATTCACAATCCACATACGAATCGTATAGAAAGCCGCGTTGGTGTATATCTCTTTTTTTTTCTATCCTTTCACTCTAAGCAAGTCGAGAATGCCACTAAGACATAAGAGGTTAGTGAAAAAAATGACAAGACTTTAGTGAGAAGTATAGTAAAGGAACACATTTCAGGGAAACAGAAGGTGGCAACTTGAATTTAAATTTTTGAAGATTGTATGCGGCAGGGAACAAGAAACCGGAAGAGCGTTCCAGAGATGAGAAGTGCGAGAAACGGAACTATTAGAATAGAAGACTGAGAATAGGGTGGATAGAGGAAAGAATAAAAGATGCCAAGGATTCAAGAAGACAGAAGATGGCGATCTGTCAAAATTTCAGTCGCATGTGAAGCAAAATCAGAGCTTTACGCGCCAACTGTTGAAAAATACTACCAACGTTTGTTCAAACCCAGTATAAATCATGATGATAGTTGTCGACACCTTAAATGAATATGACCATCACTAACAAGCATTAGTTCACAATGAATCTTTAATCCGGTAATTTATTTGCAATAATCAGACGGCAGATGCAGTCCATCAATCATCGGGGAGTTTATGACTTCGACATTCGAAGGTTATATATTTTCAAGCAGCTAGTTCAGATTGATTTGAACACGAATTACCACAATGTGAGCGGTTAGAGTGTTCTTAACCTCGCAAGCTTGGTAGATACAGCTGGGTTTTACTATATGAAGTTTCAGGTGACTGACAATGCTAGCTTGAGATAAATTCCAAACCTGCAATTATAGGTTATTTTCATCAATGGATTCTCTCTTTATCATCCGTTTTTTGAGTGCCCTTGAAATTGCGGATGGTTGGAAAACCTGGATCCCGTCCTATATGCTAAATCTTTACTGTCTTTCGAGAGCGTTGACTTTCCAATTTGAATCATCCATCAGGCATACCTTAAACGAGTCCTGCAAACAGTTACGAAAATGGCTCCTTGTTTTTTGTTTACCATGTAGGATTTTATATTATATGAACGGATCGCCCACTCTCCGCGCTAAAGATTGCGTACTACCGTACGCACAAAACTTAAAAGTCGTGACCTTATTGGGAATAATATATTTGCTGTCTTGGAATAGTGAGCACTTTTCTCTTCAATGTTTGTTTTTCTTTCATCGTGCGTAATTTACTGATGATTCCTGCTTAGATTTTTCTCTCAGATGTAGAGCATTTTTAATGCCCACGTAGGTGTTTTGGTTGCATTTTTTATGCCAGTGTAATGCTGTTATCTATCGGATAATTCCCTACCTACCACAGTTCTTTTGACCATTATGCAGGCCACTTAAGGTTTTAAATTTTGGGTTCGCCCTAGTGGGTAAATGAAACCGGAAGTACAGAAACGTTATATATATATATATATATATATATATATATATATATATATATATATATATATATATATATATAGTGAACATTGAAGTCAACACTTAGAGGCGAGAGTGTTTCCTACTAGATGCAATCGTCAGGCTACGATTGCGTCTCGCATGAAACAGACTGTCGCCTCTAAGTGTTGACTTCAATTTTTACTTTTATATTTACACACGCTCTATCTCTGATACTGAACACTATCCCATAAATATAGCACACCTTAAGACATATATATATATATATATATATATATGCAGCAACCATTCTTTTAAATATATTCCATTTAATACTGCAAACAAGGAAGATTTAAGATATTTTTTTTTTATTTAGCTTTTCCAGCAAAAGCTTACGTTTTGTCCATTGTCCCAAGTGATTTCAGCCACTTCTTTAACCATTTTTAAGGGGTTTTTGTTTTAGGTGTTAGTTCCTCTTCATGTTTTTATTGTTTAAGATGTATTTTATTCTTGTGTTGTTTTGAATACTAATAGGAGCGTTTATTCTGAGCATTCGCGTGTTGAGCGAGGTTGGAATTCATGTGAGGATCTTTCTATTAAAATAAAAAAACAAAACAAAAAAAAAACACTCCACTTCTACTACTAAATAAAGTGAAGTTGATAGAAGAAGAGAGATTTATGGCATACAGGGCCTAATTAGCAAGAAGCGCCCGGTAATATGATTTATATAAAATTTTAGTGTTTTCAACCAGAATTTTTCTTAAGGTTTCTTGTAAACAGTTGGTTGATAGATGTTTTTTTTTATAACACTCTGATCTGATAAGTGACACGTCTACACAAGGAAGTGGTAGTATGTCCGATATAGGCAATTGATTTGTGACAAGAAACAGTCTTTTACTGGAAAGCGAATATATATATATATATATATATATATATATATATATATATATTTATAATTGTTTTATTGTTTTAGATTTCGGAAAATTTTACCCCCAGTGAATGACACAAAGAAACAATTAGTAACCATTAAGTTAAACGTATGTTCAATCGTTGTGATGCTGTCATTTTTGTAGTGGTCAAAAAGAAGAAGTGCTTTCTATAAATAAAAAAAGGTGGAAATTCTGTAAGGAAACGAAACATCTGATGCTGGGACTGACGAGGTCTACGCCAAGAACGATTGTCTCACTCACATAACTTCTTTTTTTTTTTGTTAACGGCATATTCTAAAATTTCTTGTTTATTCTTAGCTGTTAATCTCGTATTTTGTCTATTTAGAAACTAAACTATCATTAGGTACCTAGTTATTTAGTCCCCAGCCCCCGATACATATATATATGGTTTGACACTATTCGCGATTTTATACAATTGCACGCCTACATTCTCGCAGATTCGAGAATAATTTAAATAGGATTTGTGGCAAAAATAAAGCAAGCTTTGTCAGAAACTTTAAACAAATGCTGACAAAGCTTGCTTTAGTTTTCAAGCAGAATTTTTCTTAAGGTTTCTTGTAAACAGTTGGTTGATAGATATTTTCACTACAAGCAATGTGTTAATGCCACTAAGACGCAAGGGGTTAGTGAGAGAATGAGAAGACTTTAGTGAGAAGTACAGCAAAAGATGACCGTTTTAGGAAGACAGATGATTGCCGCATTTAAATGTTTGAAGATCGTATGCGGAGCAAGAAACGGGAAGAGCGTTCCAGAGGTGAGAAGTGCGAGAAAAGGAACTATCAGAATAGAACTTACGGTTCCATGTATCATAGTTATTTCAGGTGTAAAACGATTTAATCTAGTAGACAATCTCGTATTATGCTTAAATTCACGCGGTAATGGTACCAAGAATGAGATATTTATAGCAAAGAGAAGGGGGAGTCACGTCACGTCGATGAGAAAGAGATTGAAGTCGAATTACCAGGTCAGGATCGATAATATCGCAGACCCTTCTTGGGATTTGATCGAGAATTTCGAGATGCATAACAGGAGCACCCGACTAGATATGGCAGCAATATTCAATGCATAGACAAATGGTAAATTTATAAATATGGAAGCTGGATTTCAATGAGAAAAAGTCTCACACGACACGGTGATCAAAGCTTCTTATCAGCAAACCTAGCAAGTGATTCAATATAATCACTTCACTTGTAAGTAGAATAGGAGAGAAAGCGCAATAGAAGTTAGCATCAGCAATGCTGATGAAGGGCAGAAATGGTTCTCTATGATGATTAAAGGACAGCAGTTACGTTTTAGAGGCGGTAAAATTTAACAAGCCATTTCTTGCCCAAGTTGACAACCGATTGGAGGTCATTTTCGAGATCAGCTGCCATTTTATTTACTTATTGAACTTACTATTAATTCAGGATTAAATAGTTGTGTCATCAACATAAATACCAAGGTCGTTGAAGTTAACAGAAAAAAAAACTTTGGTCGAATGTGGTTCTCTCTCTGTTATATATATATATATATATATATATATATATATATAATATATATATAAAATAGCTGGTCACTCATATTCTAGGATACCCATCTAGTAGAGCGGCTAGTGAATCCCTATTGCAGACGCACACTCAGACATTTGTGTTTGTTCAACCCCCACAGAGCCAAGCCGTGGTTTATACTGCAACTATGCTGAGCAGACCTTAGTTACAGTTTCTGGGAGAGAGCGTGTTATCTAGCGTGATCAACAATCTGAACAAGTCCAGCACACTCAAATCCTCGGTTTCGATGACTTGTGACTTTGTGCTAGCACAGCTATCGACGGCCCCCAAGTGTTTCGTCTACCCAATTTTACTCACAAGGCTTGCGTTAACCCGTCGTATGGTTTTCAGGCACTTTCCAAAGGGATCGTTCTCCTCCAGACAGATAACATCAATAAGTCTCCTTCCTGACAAATCAACCGTGGTGAGATTCGAATATCATGGTCAGAAAGAGAACGTTCTAAACACTCGTCCCCCACACATATATATAAAGATATATATATATATATATATATATATATATATATATATATATATATATATATATATATATATATATCAAGAACAATTTTAAAGGAAAGACGTATGACACCGTAACGAGACGAACCACAATTTTTATTTAAATAAAGTCGCAAATGTTTAGAAAGGGCTTTAATCGGTAGACCATCCACAGTAAATTTTGCGTCCAGCTTCTTACAACGTTTCACCATTCTTGGCAATTCTGCTATTATCACAGTGTTGGATATTTAATTTAAAAAATTTAATAATTTTTTTTAAAAGTAAAGAAAATACAAAAAAAAAAAAAAAAAGCTAATGGAAATACAAACAAAAAGAATCTAAAAAGAAACCGGCTAGATTATATACAAAAAAGAAAAAAAAAAAAAAAAAAAATACCATATGAAATTAAAAATTCCCAGCGTCTCTCGTTCGTGCGCATGTGTAGTTGCATCAACGTAAGCAAACTGTCTTTTTTTCCTGTTTAAAAAAGAACTGGGAAGTCTTAACAGAGGACAGAAAGCATGACACTGAAATTCGAAGGCGCATTGGGATAGCGAAGATTAAACAAAAAAAAACAAAACTGGAAAATTCCGTTAGAAACAGAGTTTCTTCTCTCGCATTTCTCGCTTGTGGGACTCTTTCCGCATCTTGTTTTCCAGTCAACTTTGATCTTGAATGTCAATAATAGTTATGTGTCGTCTTAACTCCTACTCTTTTATTGTTCTCTCTCCTTAATGTTTTTTTTTCTTCTTTTTCTCATATTCTTTCACTAAGAAATCCATTGCATCTTGTTTTATTGCCTTACTTGGGGTGAAATGATTAAAAAAAAAAAAAAAAAAAAAATGGAAGTATATAGGATGAATAAAGAGCAAGCAAAATTCCAATGGATTTTTTGTCGACTGCCGAGAATCCGATAAGCGTTAAATATCTCAGGCAGACCAAAAATGTTGATATCAAAAGCAATGGGAGGGGGCTGCAACAAGAACAGATAAATGACGAGAGAGAGACAGACAGGCAGACACACAAATCGTTGAATACAAAATCTATCAAAGTGAATTTTATGCATATGCTTTCATTGGATTGCAAGATCTCTAAAAAGTTAAACCCTTGATAACAGCATTGATGACCTTCTACCATTGACCTGGAATTCGATAGCCCCATTTAACAAGTCAAAGCTGCTTACGGTTTCTTTTCCCAATCTTTATCCAGTAACTCAAATGTCATTTGCCTCAGTTGGGGTTCAACATTCATCTAGAGTCTCGTATCTATGACCGATAACACGCATTTGCTACCGAAACAGTCTGGAACATTGTGAGATTAAGTCGAACTCCGCCTGTTGTCATGAGAACGAAAGGTTACCTCATATGTATGTCAGTGTCATTCCCTAAGCTTACCTATGGCCAAAAGTACGATTGGGGCATCTAGTGGGTGTTGAACCCACGATCTTTAGTCTTAAACCTGGCTCAAAGCTGGAATGAAACTTTCTGGAGTTTAAATTACAAAGCCAGGATGGCCTGATTGTGAGATAAAACCCCATGTCTATTTTTGGCTGATCTGTTCAATTTGAACCGTAAATTTCTATTTTTTATCATATAGATGCTGTCAAAATATAGAAGCTTTATCAGGCCTATTTTACGTCTTAAGCATATTACTAATACTCTTTATATCTTTCATGTTTGCTTGGTTGCGTTTGTAACCCAAATTCAAGCCAGTCAATGTCTCAGTATAGCTTTAGAGTACGAATGTTTAATGCGTTATAAAAAACAAAAAAACAAAATGCACCTATTGTACACATTAAAAGTTCATAGTGATTAATTACTAACAGTTGGACCATTCTTGATATTTCATGAATTTGGTCTTCTGTCAAAACAATTGTCAACTCTTGTTAGAAGTTCAGAATTATATATTAAAAACTGAATTTAAATTTTTTTTGTAACCTGATTCCCTAACTGAAAAGAAAAAAAAAATTCCTCTCAAAATAGGCATAATAAATGATGACGCATGCGTAAGAGGCACATCCGGTATGTCAATGAAAGCGTTCTGTTTGCAGACAGCTTGTATGTTTGACTATTAAAGCGTAATGCCAGAAATGTATGCTTCCTTTCTAAGAAAGGAAGGAGATAGACGAACAGACGAATATTCTACACTATATTCCCCCATTACTTGAAAAATACAAATAAATAAAATAACCACAGTCGGAGTAGCGTTGTTACTAACAGCAAAGTGGACTGGCGTTGCTGGAGATGAACCTGATAAACGCGCAAAGTAACAATATAAAATACGAAGCAGAAAGAGTAGCGACTTAGTTTTAGCTTTGATAATACTAACACCGCTACCTTTCGTTTTTCTATGTACTGCGTCAACGCAGGCCTGTATAAACGTGGAAAGTAGCCAAAATGGTCGCCTATGTGTCACATTTCTGCTCTGGGTATGTTACGATATAACAGCAGCTTCGGAGAATGAATACAATTAATTCCTTGATTCTGATTTAAGTTGATTTCCCATTTCGTTATATACATATCTAAAGATCCGCTTTGAAAATGCCGCTTCACGATTATATTCTGGTTGGAAGCAGGGCTCGTTTATGATTCGCGAGCTAGATTAGGATATTCGTATCCTAGTGGAGACGGCTTCTGATTGGTTGGTCGAAAGATGACCTTATAATCTAAAGATTATGGATGTACATCTATTTTTAGAGATGGTGAGATGTCGGTTTCCTTAATATTCGTTTAGTTTTATGTATTTTTCTGTCACTACACATCAATATTCTCTAACGAAAAAAAAAAAAAAAAAATCAGAATCTTCACAATTACTGCAGACACCTGCCCAGGTACATTTGTGTTTTTCAACGTCCGCACAGCCCACCTGTGATTTATACTGTAATTATTCTGAGCGGATCTTAATTATAATTACTGGGAGAAGGCGTACTATCTGGCGAAATCAAGTCTGAACAAGGCCAGTACGATCAAACCCTCGGTCATGATGACTTGTAGTTTTGTGCGAGCTCAAACCCTCGTCGGCTCACAAATATTTCCGTCTAATCAATTTCACTCATATGACTGGTCAACCCGTTGTATGGTTTTCGGACACTTCCCAAAAGGTGTGGCATGCTGTGATTGCCTCACCAGGTCGAGAAGTCGTCATCTTTCTGACAAATGGACTATGGTGAGATTAGAACCAGAGCCTCATAGCCGGAAAGTGAACGTTCTAACAAATCGACCACGTGCCCATGTAGGGGAATCGATATTACATAAGTTCAGCACAATTTTATCGTTTCTTAATACTTTGTTTCACGTTTGGAAGGCATCTTTTGCTATTACAATAGTGTCCCCCAAGTGATGTTAATTATAGCTCTCAGTATCTGAGTATCGGTTCCATCAAGCTTAGACTCAAGGGTTTTATGTCCAGGCAGTGGTATTATATATTAAAACCGCCTCTACGCGATAGAATATCTGTGTTGTGTTGTCTGGTAGATCAGATTTCCAGATTCACTGATTAAAAACACCAGAATTTAAATAAATTTGTTATTAATTCCCAATCATGTATCATAATAGATAGTTTAATTGATAAATTTTCTGGCTAGTTATAAACCCATTTCTGCTCTGAAAGCACTAACCACCTTTGCATTTCGATCACAGCCCGAAATAAGGGGAAGCAAGCAAAGTTAACATTGCTGCAAATAAATTATAACATGCCGCGTGTAAAAAAATCGGAGACCAATATTGTTATAGGGTCCTCCCCTTTTTCATATAAGTGGACTCGACCAAAGTGTTACTTGGACTGTTGCCGTTAAATACCCAGAGTCAGTCAGAATTTAGAGAGAGAGTAAGAAGACTGAGACTGAGTTGGAGGTAGAGTAATAGTGTGAGGTAACCGCTTGTAGAAGTCAGTTACAAGCACGTAGACTCTAAGGAAGTCCTACTTCGAGACTGTATATATCTATATGTTATTGCTACTAACCGCGTTCCTGGATTTACTAACAGTATTACTCTTGGTATTATTATGTAAATACATTTAATTTCTCATCTTTAATTCTTGCATTTGTCATTCATTGGAGACCGAATTTCATCTCGGAATCCACAACAAATATGTTTCCTGCTTTAATTACAATTTCCCTGATAGCATTTTTATAAAGTACGTAGATTACCGAAACAAAAAAGACGGATCAGCAAGAATAAGCTACCCGAGTACTGCTCAAAATCTTACGTTGCTTATTAAAAAATATCGTGTACTATTAATAATTAACCTTGAAAACACACACATCTCACATGACTCCCTACATAATCCATTTGTTTTATAAATTATGATTTCATTTACACTTCAGCGGAATGCGACAAGAATATTCAGTTTCTTTTCGGCCTGTTGTCCTCATCTTTATTGCCATTTTCACTAAGTTTCGGCCGCTGTACGCTTCGACCTTCTTCAGGTGATATACGCTGAAATTTAGAACCGAAATATTTTAGTCCATGGGGGAAGATTGTTCAGAAAATAAAATAAAAACAAAGGAAAAACTGAGAGGAAAAGCGTATACATATATAGATGCCCATGCATACATAAGTGCACATAACAGTGTGTAAATATACACAAGCCACCACACAAGCATATGAATCTCAATACACAAAGATATAATTATATGTACAAGATTATGTATCTACACTAACCTTCTCCACTTCTTACATAAGCTTAGATGTAAAGGAACCATAGTGATAGAATCAATGATGGTATAAAAAGAGTGACTAGAAAGTCACCCTCAGTACCTATAGTTTCTGGTATAGGAACCCTGACACAGAACATGTTTGGTTACATTGACTAAATCCTCAAACCTCTACTACCCTCTGTTCGTGGCTATATTAAAGACACTACCCATTTCCTAAGAATTCTGAGTAATACGGATAGTTTACCTGACAAGGCACTCCTTGTGACGTTGGATGTACCATTCTTATATTCTAACATCACACATGAGGAGGGTATACAAGCCTGCAAAAGATTTTTTAAGCACCAGAGACTTCCCCAAGCACCGCATACTAGATATTTCGAACATTATATATTTTATGCTCACACACAACTTCCAATTCAAAAAGCATTTTGACCGGCCCGTCCGTCTAGAGAAAGGGCCCGGAAAGCGAAACTCCCTTCCACGTGCCCAAATGCATGCCAACTGACTAATCGCAGTTAATCTTGGCCTCCTGTCACTGTCTCGTACACTGATCTCTTTGCTGACTTCGTCAATCGGCTCTGCTCGACGCAAGAACCAAAAAATCGTCAGTACATGCGGAGTGCCTGGCCGAAGTGGTAGCACCAGATAAGGAAATTTCACGTACAACCTGATTCGCATTTAACTTTGCGAAGAAAAGGCTCCATCGTAAGAATCTAAAGCAAACGTGAAAGCGGACAACTTTGACAAATGGAACAATACGAAGGGCTCCGATCGTAACCCCCATTCACTTCTACCAGCGCACTGGGGTATGCATACAGATGTCGGATCCAAGTACGAAAGTATGGCCGGAAACCTACGGTCGAAAGGACCGCCACCAGAAACAATGGTCAACCTTATCGAATGCTTTGAACTAATTTAAATTGATCAGCGCGGCTGCACTTTCGACTTGCTCGATGATCAAGCGTACCAAAATGAATAGTCCTACCATTTATAGCACAAGTCTGCTCAGATCCAATCAAACTAGACAGGACAGCCTGCGTGTTCGAGAGATTTAAACGAATGTCGTTGGAAATATATTATGTACGCAAGTAAAACAGATATTGACTAAAATCTAGTCTGTGATACACAGTCACAACATTTTAATCTAGAAAGTACATATTATAGCAGTGCTACATTATTTGTTCTGCCAATAAGTAGCCCCATTTATACTGACGAGATAGATACCGTGATGCGCATATAATTTCTCCCGTCAATAACTTTTGCATTAATTCCTAGACATAATTCCGCTTCCTTAAAAACAATCTGAAATGATTATATTAGCCGTTTCCTTATAAGGAAACATTCAGCATCCACTGAACAAGCAATCAGTACTACTCGATTTATGCCTTTCTTCAACCTCTGGCCATCGGACTCGAATCAAAGTGTAGTATCTGTTCTCATCTAACGATTACTTTCTAAGCTTGGCTTCAATGTGGAACAAGGCTGAAATTATGGAGGCACCCATATTTTCATTCTTATGCCACATCTAAAATATAAACATTTTCTGGCTTTAAATAACGTGGAAAGGGTTGATAAGCCGTAGAAAATGAATCAAACATCTGAAGGCGTATAGGAGCAACGAGAGATGCCTTCTAAAGACTGAACAAAGTTTTAAGAAAAAGGAAAATTTCGTTCTTAGTTATAACCCTTCCCAGACTTAAATATTTTTATTTGTTCGATTTGAAACTGTCCAAACTGTAGCTAGTTTTTTTTTTTTCGGGATTTTTCGCTCATTCGACTTCTCCATGGACATTCCATAGAGAAGGGCGTCTTTCTCATCGGCGAGAGTGGTCGGTGTTCGAGTTCAGGTTAAAAAAAAAAATACCTTCAGATTTCTCACCGCTTGGAAGACAGTTGAGTCAATCTTCTATTCCAATTTCTCCACCATTTTGAAATTTTAACCAGGCTGAATAAATATTTCAAATTGATCACCGTTTGCAGGGAAAGGCGGAGAAATGTGTAGAATATTGTACATAACCAATTGTGCTAATCAGTCTTGATCTGGAAGTCGACGTGGAAGACCATTTGCCGAGAAGCAGATGAAAAATGGCTGACAAGAGAGTAATACAGTTTTCGTACAGATATATTCCTTATAACAGATTATGTAGTTTCTTTGGGTGGAGGCGTTGTGGGGGGGGGACAAACTTCGAAGTTCAACAGTGTGGAGGAGGAGGAGGAGGAAACAGCCGTTCGTTCTGACTTGAACTCTGTTTTATCTTTAAGGAAAAAAATGTGCTATTTTCAGCCTGCAGGCACAGGAAGTTGAATGTAAGAAGAGACGAGCCACAGACCAACACTCGACCGCCAAAAAATATCTGCTTCTGACTTCGTAAAGGTAGTAGCGATTACCTTTTTAAGCGTTTGCTGGAGTTACGTCAGGCAGTTTTAAAAATAAACGAAAAGGAAAAATGCAGTGGATATTTGGAACGTTTCTTGTATTTGTATTTTCAGGATAACATTAAAATATCGCAAATCTTAAGCGACAAGCATCATCGATTGCAGCTTTATCAGTAATCACAAAACAATAATCGATTTGAACTTTTTCCAACAATATGGCATCATTCATTTATGATGAAAGTGTAAAAGGCAACTATAGATTCATGAGATTACACCATTTTGTGGCATATTTACCTGCCAAAAACCTGGATTGATTGATTTATTTTACACCTTATCGACCGTTTGTAGGTTACTGAAAGTGATAAAATATTTTTAGATGGCAAGAATTTTTTTTTGAGATGGTAATTTAGTGAGACAAGTCTTAATTAATCCATAGCTGGGGGAAAAAAAAAATCGGATTCATACCTTTCCCAAGGTTATTTGCGCATAAGTGAATATAACGAAGCCAACTGGAATTGGAACTCAGCTCTCCGATTAACAATTTAGAGCCTTTACACCATTCACATATTCAAGGTTACAGCACTTGGTATTCCTAACTTTTCAAATCGCAGACAGATAAAAAAAAAAAGTATCTGGAAATTGTCTGAGAAATAAAATGAGTTGTATTAAGGCGAATCTCCCAATTAAGCTTCCATTTGGAAGATTATAATGGGAAGCTTAACAGACAATCTAGAGCCAAAAATTAAAAATTCTGGTTCGACATTATAAACTGTGGTAGTGCTAGGGTCAGTGATTTATTTATTGTCTTTTATGGGTTATCGGTGTGTTATTTAAAGCTGAAACATTTCGTATTACGGGAGGTTGTTAACAGTAGCTAGTATCCTGAAACGGTTCCTTGTCCAAGTACTGGCCGGGATCGATGATGCTTAACTTCGGTAATCGAATGACAACGAACATTTGCAGTGTGGACCAAGAAATGTGAAGATTTTTTTTTTTAAATTTTTACTACTGTTCACCCAAATATTGGTCAAAGGAACACTCGTCAAAAGAATATACGTCTAAGAAATATTCACCTAGAGAATTATGGTCTAATGTGGATCGTATTGATATACAAAAAAATGCATGCCAATAAATACATGTAAACAACATGTATTATCAGTAATTAATGTTACTATAAATTTCTTCAGTATTATTCTGTAATGTAGTGAATATCAATAAAATTGAGCATTTTATATATGAATAGTGTTAATTTATTTAAAAATATTATTGTAGGCCAATGTTCCATAGACGGGTATTCCATAAACAAATATTCATTGGACCAATATTCCTTTGACCAATATCTTTTTGAGCTATCTTCCTCGGACCAATATTCTTTGGACCAACATTCTTTGGACCAATCTTCCTTGGACCAATCATTCTTTAGACCAACATTCTTTTGAGATCTTCCTTGGACCAATATTCCTTAGACCAATAATCCTATATCCGAATTAAACACTAATGCTTACCCTTAATATGCAAGACAAAATGAGTAGAAACCATATTGTATGGCTATACTGTTTAAACATTCAAAATCCTCTCTACCGCTTAAGCATTTGCCTTTGAAATCAGTGAAATCAGATTTTGTTTAAATATAAACAACATTTTAGAAATTAGGCCATGCAATTTCAGAAATACGTGTAAGATTATACATGAAAGCCTAAGGATCAAACTCTAATGCTTACCTTAATATGCAAGACAAACCGAGAAGAAAAGCACATTGCTTTAGACCGTGCAGCAATACAATCGAAATACGCCCTTAACGCTGGGCTTAAGCAAGTTTCTTTAAAATCATTAAAAGATATAACTCCTCGGCTGAACCTAGGCTGGCATAAGACAGCAATTATCGAGCACAAACTAAAAATCTAACCCACTTCAGTAGCTTACTTTATTTTATGGCAAGGCGATAATACAGTTATTTACAAGCTTGAATGACAAATTCACAAAACCATTTTCTGAGTAACTTTAAGGAAATATTGGACAGTTTACTAAAACGTCATCCAATGTAAGATCCAAGAGCTGAATGAAATGGAGGTAAGTGGTGCAGTTTATGAGGATATGTAGGAAAGATACCGGTTAAACTTAGGCTTGAAGAGGTTAAGGTTGCAGTGATCGGGGAAGCATTCTCTCGGGAGTCCGTTCCATGAAGCAGTGGTTCTTGGGAAGATGTTGTTCGAATGGACTTCGTATCAATGGATCTAATAAAAAAGGATCATTCGATCTAGTATACCTGCCATAGCATGTCTTCGGTGTAAAGGTCTGAACTAGTGGATTTCTTTTTTTTTTCTCTTAACTTTATCAACACTTTGTGGGTTATTTATATATTCTCAAACAGTCCCTCATCTAAATACTGATAGGGATCGACACTCCTTAACTTCGGTAATCGAACGATAACCGGTGTTTTCACCGAATGTCTGAATTATTGAAACTAATGAAAAGAGGACCTCAGAACATTTTCTAACGAATTGATGATAGGTGTTTGATCTTTGGTTTGTGTGAAAGGGGTTG
The DNA here is from genome assembly GCA_903632075.3 of Acanthosepion pharaonis. NCBI lineage: Eukaryota > Metazoa > Mollusca > Cephalopoda > Sepiida > Sepiidae > Acanthosepion > Acanthosepion pharaonis. Next base: position 1,052,296 of record CAHIKZ030005524.1, on the reverse strand, counting down.
CAGGGGGAAAAAGCTTGCATAGGCGCCCTTTGAACTCTGTCCAGTCTGAAAAGTGACGATTGGGAAGTACTGGAGATTTGAGAATTGCACTCGTATCATGTCCAGTGGTAATCGCAATGCAACTGGTTTAAATACAGAGATTCATTAAATATTAAAATGGCAGCGGTTTCAGTCATCCTTGTCTTCGTCTTGACAGTAGAGACTGTATTCGAAGGTTTGAAATAAAATACCTTTGTCCTTAGTACCTTATTCTACTTGGTTTAATTAATTTACCATCTGTGAATATCCACTTCATATAACATGAAGACCTACATTTTACGTATCTATATACACATGTTACTATTTGTTCTTACAGATCTCTCAAACTATCTTTTTAATCTGTGGGAAATCTGACATCCTTAAAGACGTAGTTCATGAAGTGTAATTCAAAATTTGAGCAGAGCGAAGCATATGTGGCCATTTCCTCTAACTTTCGGGTCTGCGAAAGTTAGAATTTAATTTTTTTTAAATAAATTAATAATGTTTCGGTACTATCAGCGGTGTCAAGTACTGATTGTTTTTGACAGCTTATCAACCCTTTGTGGGTTATTTAAAGCCGATTTAAATTTATTTTTTAAGAATAATACTGATCTTCCCAGATACAAAATTTTACTATTTAACCCGTAGCTTAGAGGAGACGATGGATTCGTACCTTTCCAAAGTGTATCTGTGCGTAAGTGAATGCAGCAAAAGGAACTTGGTGGTTTCAGGTATTCGCTGGAATTCTTCGAATATTGTCTATAATAACAGCTGCGTCAACACATATGAAAGCGATAGCTCGAAATATTAGAAGTACGTTGATAGTTACTCATCCCAAAATAAAATACTAAATTATGAAAACGAGTCATGACAATAAAAAAAAACATGTCTAAACTATCTGGTACTGAGGCTCTAAAATTACAATTCTAAATGGTGAAGTAGTAGATATAATAATTGTTTAAACATGTCATCCATTATCTAGTGGTCGTGAGTTCAATCCCTGGCATCACAGGGACAAACAAAGCAATAATTGATGGGCACCAGATGATGACCACAGGGGACATGGCCGAAACGTTGTATCTATAATGACACGGTAAAGATGAGAATAGTCTGAAATAATAAAAGCAGTCTTCGATTATATCCACCAAGAGATTAATGTGTAGCACCCGCCTATCAGTTTATAACATACTGATAATAAATATTTTGAACACAATAATCTTTACCACTGTTTTTAACACACAAGGACATTATCCAGCAATCAGTTAAGACTTACACTACTGCAGACGTATTTTACGAAATTACTTTCTTGTCGATACATACGTTTTAGAACTCCGAAAATAGTAATCCCTAGCGTTTGTATATTGTATTATAAAATAATCGTTCAGGGTTAGAATATTTCTGCCACATATGGTCCTTTGACCCTGCTATTTACCTTGAGCTCCTTGATAAAAACCAAAGAAGAATCAACAATATTATTGGTCTTGATCTGGCGTCTCGACTTCAGTCACTTTCTCACCGATTTCTACCGATAGAGCTATGAAGGCCAGCCAGCATATGTATGGCTGACCGCTCGTATCAAAGTATGCCTGTCCGTTGTATAAGCCACATCAGACATTTGTTTAGTGTTTTTGTCGATTTTTTTTGTTTTCAACATTCAGAAACTGCTAGATATCGACTGCAACTAGGCTGAGCGTATAATAGTTACATTTTCTAAGATTATATATATATATATATATATATATATGTGTGTGTGTGTGTATGTATGTATGTGTGTTATAATAAAGAGAAAGAACAGTAAGATATATATAATCTGGTGTCCTTAATATTTTTATAAAACAGTGCCCAATGCAAATCTACAGAGCATAAATATAATAAATTTACTAATTTAAAAATATGGTTCCATCACTACACAGGAATTACCAGGTTTCAAAAAAAGAAACTAAAAACTCCAATTTCAATTATAGAATTAAATTCCCTAGTCCGGTTTCATTTTCAAGTTAAAATGATTGGATTTCCTCGTATCCTTAGAAACTAATATTATGAATGTATGTGCTTATAAAACTCAGTAAATTTCAAAATAAATTATTCCAAAATTCTCTTGAAAATGAAACAGGACTAGGGACTTTATTTGAATTTGAAGTTTTTAGTTTGTTTTTGAAAGATGGTAATTCCTGTGTAGCGATGTAACCATATTTGATAGATAGACAGCCAACCGGCGTGATCACCAGTTTGAACGAAATCAGTACGCTCAAGGTCTCGGTCACAGGACTTGTGATTTCGCGCTAATCATTGACGGCTTCTGAACAATTTCATCTACACAGTTTTACTCGCAAAGCTTGAATCAACTCGTGGTATCATTTTCAGGCACTTCCCAACGGTGCTGCCCGCTGGGACCATCTGCCTAGGTCGATATTGTCAAGGCACCTCCCCGATAAATCGACTATGGTAAGATTCGAACCCGGGTCACGTGGTCGGAAAGCAATAGTTATTTTGTAAAGATACAAAAATGTGGCACAAGGCTAAAAGTGGACGAGGGGGGGAGTCTGTTCTTCAGTCTGTCTTAACTGAAACGTAGCTAATTAATGACATAATTCCTGACACTAAACACATTCTTACTACATCCACCATATTTCTACAGGGTCTCTATGAAGTCATAACTAGTCCCAATATGTACAATTATTTGTCTGTGGAGCGAGGAGGGGGATTTAAAAAAAAGCGACAATTTAAAAAAAATAATCTAACCGCAATGTTTATTTACAATGTATTTTAATATATATACATATATATTGTAGAAAAAAACTAAAAAATAGTATTAGTAATATGACCCTCACAATCCTTAATTGTGACAGAAGTGCTAGATAACTGGACGAAACTGATGCGAAAAAAAATCCACAATTCAACCACAAAAAAAGTTTGCGGTTTATCTTTTTAAAATATACAGTTTGTTCTCGTTAGAACAAAGATAACCTCTTCCCCTTCTATCTCTCTCTTGGTGTCCTAATAGCACTGGAACAGATTCTATTAGGTTGGCGCAAAAATAATGACGTAATGCTGTCGTTTTTTGACGTTAAAAAATACGTTAAAAAACGACATTATTACGTCATTATTTTTGCACCAACCTAATATTTCTCCATTCCTAATGGCGCGATTTTTTTTAATGCTCTGTTCTCTTCTGTTAACACGGCACCAATGAGTGAAGGACATGCATAATTACACATGTACATACATACACACACACAAAAAATGTCTTGTATATACATACTGTATATGCACCGAATTCTCGAATTGCCCCCTTAAAAATCAAATTGCCACATTTTGGGTATCATGGGGCTACTATCAGTTATACAGTTTCATAGAGAAATGTTGACTTATCATAATTATTTAATGGCAGTAGTTTGTCATCTGGTTTATTTACACGCTTCGAAAAGTATGCAATGAAACCGTTTCTAGTGGATGGGGCATATTTTATTTATTTCTTTTAAGCGAGCGTTATTTTAGAAACGTTGGGCCGGTCTCTGGATACGTTTCCGTTGGCCTTAGGAATCGTACAGTTAATTCCCGGATATGTAAAAGTCAGTATAGAACTACATTGCATGAGTATTATTTGCTCTCATATTCCATTGCTTATTGTATTTTCTTTGATTACAGTTGATATTTTATTTAGTTAAGCTTGCATTATGTTCGAGTATTGTTCTTTGAAAGTTTTCAACCTCGCCTCTGCTCTGAAATTCCCGCGAGAATAACCGACTTTTTTTTTTTTTTTTTTTTTGTCTGGCTCATGTCTTTCGATTTAAAACGGAGAAGAAAGGTTTGAAGAAAGTAAAGAAAAAGTAATAATCAAGCTCTGGAACATATGCCATGCGTGATACACGCTCAGGCGATCATGTATCTCTCAATACATGACTGAGGAGATTCTTCTTGCAATAGGTTGCTATTTCTTTCTGCGGTAGGCCAGTTGACATCCACGGCTATAGAACCCGCTCTGTCCTGCTATTTACCCATAGCTGGGGGGAAAAGAAAAGGATTCATATCTTTCTGAAGTGTAATAGCGCGTAAATGAATGAAATGGATTCGACTGGAATTCGAACTTGGATCTCCGATACTTCAGTCCGAGCCGCTATCCATTACTCTATCGTGGGACATAATATTTATTTATTTTATGTACTTCATATAAGTGGTGCCAAGGGATTAGAACGTTAGCTTTCCAGCCATGTAAATAAATATATATATATATATATATATATATATATATATATATATATATATATAGCGGCTCAGATAATATGTATTTTTAAATAAACATCCACATTTCAACGTTTGCGGTTTATCTTTTTAATAAACACACACACATATATATAAGTAGCAAAATATTTTTAGAAATATTGTGAAATTCTAAAATAAACGATAATGTTAATACTATTATATATATGCGGTAAAAAAAATTAATAGCCTTTTAAGCTTCCTCCACCTGAATGGCAGTTCAGTTCACGGGGGTGGAGGCATATTATTTTTAGAAATGCAAAAAAAAAAAAAAAAAAGCTTGGAAATCATTGCAGTAACCATAATGAAGTGGGTAAATCATCAATCGGATTTCGTCTACCAGCAGTCAATGATAGGGATCTTCTTTTTGTTGTTACTGGCTACAACGTTTGTTCTTCCTATGCTTGCCATTGATACATTACCAGAATATCCTTTAATAGCAAAACGACTCAGCAATATTTGACTACACCCCCTCATGCAAAAACGTGTTTTTATAACTTTTCGAAATCTCCTGAGACATATTCTAAGTACAAATAAATAAATTTGAATAAATTAGCCCATTCAAGTGCTTAAAATAATATCAACTGAACAAATGCTGAATTTAATTACTTTGAAACGGTCACAGCGACTTGCGAAGGCAGGTTTCATTTAAATCTAAACATAGCTGAAATTAGGCCATGCAGTTTCAGACGTCCGTGTATGGTTATATAATTTCATGAAAGTACAAGGATCAAACGCTAATGCTTTACCTTAACACACAAGGCAAAACGAGAAGAAAAACCACACCGGATTGCTGCACGGTGTAAGCAATAAAAATCCCGTCTTTAACGCTGAGCTTAAGCAAGCGTCTTTGAAATCAGTGCGGGTGGGTTTTTTTTTAAGCTAACACTTCAGCTGAATTTAGTATGGCATAAGGTCGCGATTTTCGGGTATAGATTAAAAATATAACCTACTTAAGTAGCTTACTCGCCACTGTTCCATAGCAAGGCGATCAGGCTGTTATTTACAAGGTTGACTGAATATTTCACAGACCCATCTTCTGCGCATAGTGAAATGTTTGACATTTACACATTTTAAGTAAAATTCACAAGGTTATCCAGTACAAGAATCACTCCGGGTAGAGTGCTACTGAATGAGGTGTGTGATATAAACACAAAACGACGAAGAATAAGGAAATTGAATATAGAATAGGCGTTGGTAGTAGTAGTTATGGCCAACACACTGACATGAAAACAAGAGTCATGTTCTTAAATAGTTTCGTCAGGTTAAGACTTTCATATCGTTATCATGTATGGCGCCAAACCTCTTGAAAAATATCTAAATTGTCAGCTGTATACAGCTACTTTCTTAGATTAGTGCTTACAAATGGCTTTGAAGGAGTGAGGCCCGAGGGCTTTAGTGAGGTCCTTGGGGACTAGCGGTACAAAAAAAAAAAAAAAAGACAAAAGAAACCACATCACTTAGGGACTTTCAGTAGCGGCAACAACTAAAATGGATAGCACAGGTAAGTCGAAGAGCAAATAATGATGTAATGAAGATGTTGATCTTCCACACTACTTCAAATAAATGGTTAGGAAGGAAACTTCCATCAATACTGGAAAGTACAATAATAGTTACTGGATTTGAGAAACCTATTTTCCTGAAGAATGATTTTAAGATTTTATAAATTTTAACCGACAGTAGTACAAGCTGCTCGATCAATGAATGTCGAATGTTATAACAAAACGGCTATTATTAATATTACCATTCTCTTCGTCTTTGTTATTATCACGATAGTCCTCATGTAAATATTGATAAATCCTTATTCAGACAGAAATATTGCTTAGTACTCCAAAGGATAGGACATTCTAATCGCCACTGGCCTGAAGTAATACAGCACACAAAAGAACCCGCCTTGTGTCAGACTTAGCTTTGTTAATAGACGACGAAAGAGATGGCCTCACCTCTTGATGTTAGTTTTAAAAGCATTTCCTCTCCAGACATGCTTTATTCTATTTATCAGCCAGCCCCGCTCAATGTTACACTTCGATCATTCAAATATCTTCTTGTTCGCTTGCTCCATAGACAGGATTTTTATTGTTTGTTCGCGGAAAGTTCTGTGGGTAGGCAGAGGGCGAAAAACAAGAGCGTGGAAAGGGTCAGCGAGTAAGCTGGCGGCAAAGGAGCAGCTTATGTACACGATATTTTTTTTTTTTATGCAAGCTTCAGTTGAAAAAAAATAGGGAAAAGAAGAGATAAAAAAAAAACAATACAACTATAGAGAAGCCAGTGAGGCTCGAACTCTCTACTCTGTCTTAATGATCGACAACACTAACAATGTCAAGGTGACGTGAAACGCTTATAAAGTCATGACTTGCTCGACGATATTGTTATTTTAATATGTTCTTGAAGGATGCAGATGGCCATGTCTCTCAAAGGTTAGTTCCCTTTATCGGTAGGGAACCTCTGTGTATATATATATATATATATATATATACACACACACATATATATATATATATATATATATATATATATATATTACACACACACACACGAGTAAATAGGTTCACCTATCATCCGGTTCACACACCTCACTGATCCCCCCCTCTCTAGTGCAATGAGTACAGATGCGGGAAACTGTTCTCCAGCACCGGGCACCTTTCAGTACTTTTTTTTCTCAACTGAGAGACCATGGTGATATTCGAACCCGGGTCTCCACACTATTAAATTACCTTTTCACTCCTGAAGATGACTCCTCCGAGTCGAAAGCAATTTTACGTTTGGAAAAAACAATATATAAATTTAATCACCATACACTTTTTATATATCTCAAATCTACTGCTTCTAACATAGCTTCTTTATCTGTGCCAGGTAAAGAGATATTTACCTAGTCTCCCCACGTGATGTAACACAAAATTTGGGTTTATTGCGGGTAACCCAAGCGCGTACACCCGGGCCAAGGACAAAAATTCCCTAAGTCCCTGCAACCATCAATACAAGCACTGATCCTCCCATCTAGTGCAATGAGAGGGTACAGCTTTGGGTAGCTCTTCCTAGGGGCTGGGCACCTCAAAGTATTATTTTCCTCAGTTGTGCCTCTGTCCTCCGACTTAGCCGCAACTAAGTCGTACTCTGCTGAAGAGACGCAACTGAGAGATGCTTTGCAACATTAATAGCCTATAAAATCAGCTTCAGTCCTGAGCAAGCCAAGTACATTTTTTTTTAAGTTCAGCTAAATCTGGAATGTGTAGGATACTCAACAAATCACGAATTCGTTGTCTAGATAGCAATAAACTTTACAAGATTTGGTTGGTTACTTTCAGCAGCATAACAAAATCTATGGGTTATTTAATACCAAAATCTAAATATTTTTGTAAACAAAATTATTTCATCTTTTAGAGATAATAGTTTCCGTGATACACATCTTAATAATTAACCCATAGCTGGAGAAATAGAAGTGGATTCATACCTTTCTCATACCTTGCTTGTAAGTGAACATAACGAATCCAACTGGAATTGAAACTCGGCTGTCCGATTAATAATTCCGTGCTATTATCCGTTACACCACCTGCACATCTAACGTTACAGCACTTGGTATTCCCAAGCAGTTACCCATCTATGTACTTACCAGTTTTGGCGTTGCTTAACTCTGATGATTGTACAGAAACCAGTATTTTAACGCGATTTGGTCGTAAGCCTATCACAAGGAGACGAGACATAAATTACAGTCAACGAAAGAATTTTATGATTTTTTTTTATTTAAAAATTTACTAAAAGAAATGAAAGCTCATTACTTCTTCGGACCATTAATTTTAAGAAACCTTTAAGAATTTTTTTTCTTACGTCTAAAATCGCAATGTACTTTAACTTTCGAAAGAAAATATTTATTAGTACCGTATATCAGCTTTCGCTTTTAAGAAACGAACACTTTAAACACAGCCTTTCGTGTATTATCTCCCCATATTAAATTTCAACCTTAGACGATATCAGGTGCTCAAGGACGTGTGGAGCGCCATAATCGCCCACATTCTGAAGGGATAAGTCAAATAGAAGACAGTTCGAACAATTTTGAAAAGTACATAATTTATTTACTTTCAAATAGTTCACTTGATGTTAGTGTTTTTTTTTTTGACATGGACCATTTCTGTCAAATTCAGATTTAATACGAAGCTGTCGCGAGAACAGACTTCAATTTAACAAAGGAAGGTTTCATAGTGGGCTTTTAGGTTTGCTAAAATCAGTTATATATGTATGGGATAAAGTGCTCAATATCAGAGATAGAGTGTGTGTAAATATAAAAGTGAACATTGAAGTCAACACTTAGGCTGACGATTGCGTCTAACATGAAACAGCCTGTCGCCTCTAAGTGTTGGCTTCAATGTTCACTTATATATATATATATATATATATATATATATATATATATATATATATATATATATATAGCATTTGTCACATTTCAAAGGCGTATTTTTTTTTTTAGTTCGCTCTTTAATAACAGGTTTTAAAAGAAAGGTGTCATGCTTTCTCAGCAACATATAAAGATCTTAGCATCCATGGATCAACTGTATATGTAACCGTAAGTGCGACATCTAACAGCTTCGTGCCTGTTATATAGATATTTTCCTGGTAATTGTTCTGATAAGCTTTCCTCCTTTGTACCTCGACATTAATAATTTAAGCGTACTACTAGATTGCCGGCAAGATCTCATCATCTCACCGTTGATTTACTAGATGTTCTATGCTGAGAGTTATTTTTCTCACTTCTCGCGTGAGAGAATTTCCTTTCAGCTTCTTGTTACCCCCCCCCAGTCAACTTTGATCTTCAAAAATTTAACTGCAATCAATTATCAATTCTTATCTTCTGTCGTCTTCATTCTTGTTCTTTCTTTGTTCTCTCCCCTTAATGCTGTGTTTTTCCCCCTCATGCTCTCTAATAATCAGTAACCCCTTGCGTCTTAATGGATTTGGCTTACTTAGGGTGAATTGATTTAAAAAAAAAAAAAAAAAAAAAAAAAAAAAAAAAGAGAAGCCTGGCCAACTTAGGTCAATTATCAAACTTTGAATCATCGAAACTTAAAAAAACCCAAAAAAACTGCAAAATATATTTTCAAAGAAAAAAATAAGTAAATCTTTATATGCAGTGTCACCTTCAAGACGTGGGTGATCACGGCTCTCCACAAACTCCTGTATCTTATTCTAAGCAACATTTGATTCTTTTATAACCCCCTATGTCTCCGTTCTATCGATCATTCAAACATTCAGTAGATTACTCTGCGTTTCTCTCCACCCACCAACACTTCTCTCACTACGTATTGTGGGCACTAAAATAATAATCTGCAATTTTCTCTCCAGCTCTTGCTCACGTCCATACAGCAATCTTATTCCGTAACCTACCTTGAGTGGCTCTTGAGCCTTGTATTGGATGAAAAGAAAAAGATCGCTTTCCCCCACCCGAAGATATATTAAAAATTGTTATTAAAAAATCGAATATTCAGCTGTTAGCAAATAAGATTTTTCTTTGGTTATTCATGCTATTAAAAAAATAAAAATAAAAATGAAAAGCCCCTTCCGAGCGAAATATATCAGCAACATCAGCAATGTAAATTTTAATTCTAACAGGCTTGCGCTCAAAAGAACAGGTCTTCCTTACAAATCATTTCGTGGCCTTTTGAAAATGAGAAAATAAAATGTTAATAAAGATACACACATTCCCTTTATATCTAAGTCAACCCTAGAAATATGAACACAGAAACTTTTATACGTACTAAGCCAACCAGTTGTGCGCATTGAACAGCAATGCTGTATGGCCACTTTGCCCGCTTTGTGCACAGGCCAAATATTCAGACATTATCGTTTTAGTCAATGGCCTTTATTCAGTTTGACGGTGACATTGATAAAAAAAGAAGTTATTTGAGGGTCAACAAATGAGTCTTATATTCATTCACTGTCTCCCTTTCAGTATGATCGTTCCTCCCACCAACCTCTTCTGTATTTTACGGTAAGTCGAAAATCAGTTTTTTTTTTGTTTTTTTTACACTTCCTCTCTGTGAAGAGTTCCATGTCTATCATTTTCATACCTCAAACGCAACATAATGAATTAAAACTAAACATATAAACTGTTAAACAGTTTATATGTTTAGTTTTAATGCATTATTTTGCGTTGGAGGTTTGAGGTATGAAAATGATGTACAAGAAAATCTTCAGAGAGAGGAAGTGGTAAAAAAAACTGTCAAAGACAACACTAAATTTATATTTATTTTCACACATCTATTCTTTATGGGATATATAAAGTGTAATTCGATGGATAACGGCTTGGAAGGCTTATTCTAACCCTTACAATATCCTAGATTACTACAGGGACTGAGAACTTTTTCATTTTTGCAATAAAGATGTGTGGTGTGGTGTAATGAATATCTGTACCAAACGAGAAATCGGAGAGCAGAGTTCGAATTCCAGTCCGGTTCGTTACTTTCATTTACGCGCAAATACCCTTGGGAAAAGTACGAATCCATCTTGTCTGCTACCATCTATAGGTTGAATAGCAGGCTAGACTGGTTCCTATAGACTTTGTTAGCTATCAGTCTACCGCAAAAAGAAACGGCAGCCTACTGCGGGAAAATCTTCTGCCTAGTAATGAATCGACATGATCGCCCATGCGTGTATCCTGTATGGCACTTAAGTGGCTAACCCTTCTTTACACTTTTACGGGTTATGATAATCAGCATTGCACATACCAAGTCCCTGTCGGATAATAGAAGGTTCCTTATAGTACCCAGTGTCCTCTAGTTGTTCCCAAATGTAAACACTGACAGGTTCGACACTGTTCGAATGATCGAACAAGAATCGATATTTCCAGCGTCGTTTGACTGTAGGTTTACGTGAAGACGACAATCCTAATTAAGAAATTAATACCCGCCGAAAAATCCGATATTAATAATAAAAATTTAGAATCTGGTATTATTTATATATACAGGGTGTTTAAAAAATGTATACACATTTTGAAGCTTTTTCAAGCAATAATTCAAGCTAGAACCAATTATATCTAATTTAAATAATGCATATAAAAAACAGTATTTATTATAAATGCATGCACTTAAAATTTTGACATTGCAGGTTTTCAAATTAACATCCATTATGATGCAGCCATTGCTGACAACGTGACGTAATGGAATCACAAGCAGTAATCATCATTTCGATAAGTTTCTTGGTCGTCTATGAAAACTTTCCATAATCTTTTCTGGTTTCACGGAACCAGTTGATATCCATGATCTTCCAGGACGGTTCTTGTGCACATCAACTTGTCTCTAATTCGTGAAACTGTAAACTGTGTGGGTGGATATGAATGAAACTCTTCAATACCACCTTTGAACTTCAATTGCATTTTTGGACTTCCAGTAGCATTTCAGGTAGAATGTTTTTTGTTCAAAGCTAAGCCTATAATCTAGTAATCTTAAAATCTACATATCAAAAGAAAACAAGTTGACTTTATTTATACACTATAAAAGTGTGTATACATCTTTTCAGACACCATATGTGTGTGCGTGTGTTATACTAATAATTAAACTAGGTTGGTCAAAAAAAACCGATGGTACAATTTGGAAATACATCAAAACAAATTGATAGAGAGAAAAACAGAACATAAATCCGGTATTTAGAGGTTTATAAAAAATATCTAGCATTAATTATAGGAATCTAAAAGAACTCATTAATGTCTACTCACAAAAATTGGACGGTGTCCATTAATAGTTTAAAGCAATTGGAAAGTTTAACATTTTGGGTAGCGGCTTATGTCATGATTTATATCTGTCAGATGTTCAACAATATCCTATTAATATATCGAAATTGCTTTCTTCTCTCTCGTTACTCATAACCTGTGATCTAAATGCTAAGGTAGTTACCACCTTCGGGATAGAAAATTGTTTGACTTGGAGAAAAAAAAAATTAAGCAAACTGATTATAAAATAAAACTGTCAACAAAAACAATCTCTTATTTATAAAGGCCATAAGAAACTATATAAGAAATTAGTAACACGGCCTTGTTTAGGAATTCCTTCATCTCTCGTGGAATAACCTATCATGAAAAGAGTAAAGAAGCTGTTAAAAAAAAAAAAAAAAAGAAAAAAGTTTTTCTTAGTAACGAAGTATCTGAAATAAAACACAGATCTAAAGAAGTCACACTCAAAATCGAAAATTTCTTTATTTTTTTTATACCGCCATGAACATCCCAATGAAACACCATTAAACAATAACCATTAAACAATAAAAAAATAACCATTAAACAATAAAAAAAATAACCATTAAACAATAAAAAAAAAGACAAGGAAAAGAAAGTATTTTAAGTTCCATTTATTTTTTAATTGTTGAAGAGTTATTTTTCATGTTGATTTTTTTTATTGAGATCTTCATGCATGCGTAAATGAATAAGTATTATTGCAGTGACATTTTCTTTTTACATTTAATTTGCTAGACTTTTTCTTTCAGAAGTTCCAGAAAGATTTGTTTCTTGTGGATTTAACCGAATCTGCAGTTTTGGTTCAGGAAGCAAAATTGTTGATTCAGCTTTTGTTGGTATAAACATTCTGGACAGCAATCAAAACCAACATTATTGATCAAGTGGTAGTGATTTTCCAAGCGTAGCTCAGATGTAGCACAAGGCCGAAAGTATGGGGCACCCAGTGAGGATCAAATATTATAGTTATTTTCCAATCATAGCTTAGATGTGGCACAAGGCCGAAAGTATGGGGCATCTAGTGAAGACCGAACTCACTTTTCAGTTGTAACTGATCTAGCGAGACAAGCTTGCTAACCATTACACCACGCCAAGGTGCCCTTATTGATCAAGTGGTATGATGATCAATTCAGGTGTGAAGCTAACCGTCAACATGAAAAGCTATCAAATTATATAATTTTTTACTAATGTTCACCCAATACAAGGCCAAAGAGCCACTCAATGTAGAGGGTTTCTATGTGGAGTTCTATTAGCATAAGAAAGGGCAAGGTAACAGAAAAGATAGAGTTAATTCTAGACTTGAAAAGGTTAAGAATTCATTTCATTTACCGAGACGATATATTTATGCTGATATTTACATCTAAAAGAATATCAATTTTGTTAAAAACATCTTGTTTATATACAATATATATAATATAAAATATATATAAAATATACATATCTCACAAACATAAGCTGCCCCCAAAGTAACGCCCCCTTTTTTGGGTGGGTGCGGGAGATGACGCCCCTTTTCATTAGTGTGTCAGACTCAAAGCTTTTTAGTATTATTCTATAGTTTTCAACTGTATTAATTTGTGTTTTTTGTTTTGTTTTTTTTTAGTTTTATATCCTATAATTTTTCATTTTATGATGTATCGTTTTATTTCAGGAATTTTAAATAAATATGGTCAGGCGATTAACGAGGAACAAAAAGTGAACCAAAATAATAACAACATTTGTTATTAGTAGAATTTAACAAGTACAGATCCTAAATATCACAAGCTTAATTAGAAAAATGTAAATCCCAACAAGCGTAAGTGATGCCACAAGATCAGAAAAGCCAGCCTCAGAAACAAATTTAGAAAAGACCAATGACTTAAAAGAATCATTGTTGAACACTCCTAAAAAAATCCAGTCGACGTCTTTCTTCCGTGTTGTGTAGCCGTGATAGACATTGTAAAGAAGCGTAACATGAGACCAGCATCCCTAGGTTGTTCAAAAGCTTGCAAGATGCAAATGGACGATTAATTTTGTGAAATTTTCCTGAATTAAGTCAATGAAAATGACTTTTTTTTTTTTTTTTTTTTTTAATGAGATATGGCATATTATTGGGTAGCGCATTGGAAAAGTAACCAGTAAATAAGGTTCTAATTACAGTTGAAGCTACTTACACTCAGTATAAATGACCTTGGATGAGGTTATGAAAAACCAGTGCCAGATATCCAAGCCTATGGCATGCCACAGTTGCTGAGAATAAATTGGGCGAGTAGACAAACAACAGATTTACCGCCATCAACTGGTGAAAACAATATTGTACAGCAATTATCAACAGAGACGTATGAGATACGATTTAAATAAACCTTGTCACCTTTTATTAATAATCAAGTGCTTACAGTTTGCTTGGTGAATGAAATTTGATTCCAGAGCCCCCGGTCGGATGTCCTGTCATGGGGGGCTCGTGAATACTGCAATCATGGTGTATGGGGGCACTTCCAAATATCTTTATTTCTGATATCTGATCCCTTCTCTGACCTAAGTCTCACCACACAGCAGTGTGTGCGGGGGGGGGGGGGCGAAGAGACTGGCTGGTATCATTCAATACCAGCAAAACTATACTAGTTACATTTCATCACCGTCGAGCTAACTAAATCTGAACCAATCCTGATGAGTGGTCATAGCCTCAAAGAAACTATTTGCCTCTAACGTTTATTGGGTTTAACGCTCACTACAGACTTCAAATGGAACACATATATTCGTGCCATCCAAATAAATGCTGGAAAATTGTCGGTTCCTGGTATCGTTCCAGAAAATACGTGACTACCACTGCCCAATGCTCACTGTTTATCCCTGATAGAGTTCAAACTAGCTTATGCGGTTTTGCAGGTCGTGAATTCTCTGCCCTCCGACCACTATCAGCCCGTAGTTTGGTTTTCAGATGCTTTCCAACAGTGACGAAAGCTAGGATCAATCTCTACGGGTTAACTAACATTATCAACACTTTACATTATTCGGACTATTGTCCTCATCTTTGTCCTGTCACTGGATCTAACTAACGCCTTTATCCACTGTGTCATGTGTCTTTGAGGATATCTGTGTATGAATTTCTGGGTATTTAAAACCAAATGTCTTCAGCAACCATTTGTTACCAGTGCCCATATTGCAATTTTTTTTACTGTTATTGTATATTTTTCCCAGAACTCATATTGCAATTTTTGTTATCACTTTTCTCTGGCACTCCTTACTACTGGTTCCCATATTGTATTCATTTCTATGCTTGATCGGCTCAGGAAATTTTTGTGGCCTCGCATATGTGCCGATTCCTTACGTTTACGAATTTTCCAATGGTGTTCTTTGCCTATAATCTCAACCTGATCCTTTTCTCTCCATATGTAGTGACAGAACCCAAAGAGTGTGAGTTCAATACCTGGTTAATGCAGTGGAAAACTTGGAGAGGGGAATTAACAGGAGATAACTGATAACTGACACCCATTAAACATAGCACGTGTAACTAGAACAGTCTACCCCAGTGAGGGAAATAAAGGGTTAAGTTCGACATTACAACCACCTGATGAAGGCCGGAGCGTACAACGGCCGAAACGTTGTAATAAATATGGCGATAAAGATGAGGACAATGGTCCGAATACTGTAAATAGTGCACATAATACCTCATCTCAGAAATATAGACATAACATTATCAAGAAGTCATCTCTCTGAGAAATCGACTATGGGGAGATCAAAACCAGAGTCTCTTGGGCAGAATGGTAACGTTCTAACCAATCGGAGACTATACAAAGCAAGAAAACATAACTTTTGTTAAGTAGAGAAACAAATGCCAGATCTGGACAGGTTTTTTTTTTTCCTTTTCGTCACAAATGGAGAGGGGACTTGCAGTGCCCCAAATATACATCTACCGAGGTACAAAAGACAAAGCATTAATTACTATGTGACTCATACCCACATGTTACAAAAAAAAAAAAAAAAAAAAAAAAAAAAAAAATGTTCTCAGTGTTACGCTGGAGCTTAAGACAGGTACATCGGTGCATTGACCCGAGAGTCTTACATCGTGGCGAGATGTAGAATCAAGGGTCGGAGAAACCCATACATACAATGGCCTACGACAATTGACAAAGACCGGAATATTTTTTTTTTTTTAATAATTCCAGACTCATGCAAGGATATAATTTCTCTAATACGCTAGGGCTTACAACAGGAAGTGTTATATATTATATAATTTTGTGTATATTTAGGCAGCAATTTTTCATTGATGCAGGTTTCATTAAATAATATAGACAAGTTTTGTCTATTTATTTTAAGTTCCATTAATATTGTGTGATAAGCTTAATAACATTATCATTGAAAGAAGAAAGGAAATCACCATATTAATACATGTTTAAATCCAATTTAAGCTTTCGGCTGATATAAGCCATTGTCAAAGATGACAATTACTTTTCAATATATTGACCAATACACGGAAGAAACAATAATGATTGTCTTATGTTGCATGAAAAACTTTTTACTTAAAATAAATAGACAAAAGCCGAGTTCGAATTCCAGTCGAATCCATTACATTCACTTACGTGCTAATACCCTTGGGAAAGGTATTAATCCTCTTCCTCCAGCTATGGGTAAAATAGCAGAACAGACTGGGTTCTATAGCCTTGGATGGCAACTGGTCTAGGAGAAAGACAACTCTGAATTCAAAACCTGCGGAGGGTCGTTTAGGAACCTTGTGGCAATCTGTGCACCAGGTCTCTGTATTCGTCCCTTCAAAATGTGTGGATGCTCCTGCACGAAGGCTTCCTTCACCACTATAATCAAATCTCATGTGCCGGTGTCGGGCTGTCGGTTTCCTGGAAACTGATCTGCTTGACCCCCCTCATACGTCGAATCTCGACGGGAGAGTCGACTATATATATATATATATATATATATATATATATATAAGGTTGATTAGTTTGTGTTCGCGGATTAGTTTCTTGGTAGCCCTAGGAAATTGTATTTTCTTTCAAACAGTTTTTATTTTCCCCCCAAGTACATTTAATCTCATCTGAGTCCATCTTCAGGGGGTTAAGTTTATACTTTGAAATCTAAGACGCTGCATAAAATGAACAGTTGAAATGTTTTGATCACAAACCCATATGCATACTCTCAGACAACCTGAAGATGGTCACAGATGAGATTGAAAGTACTTTGGAAAATTAAAACTATTTGAAAGAAAATCTTGGTATTTTTCTTAATCAATTTTCTGAAGCTACCAGAAATTAACCAGCGAACTTGAAAGGATCACAACGAAAACTAATCGACATGCCTAAATCATTTAACCAAACCTATTTCAATGAAAATATGCTGTGTGTGTGTGTGTGTGTGTGTGTAAAAAGAACAGGTTTCAAGAAGACAGAAGATGGCATTTGACTTTGCATTTATATTGTTGAAAATTGTTGCTGCTCGGGAACCAAGCCATCAGAAGAGAGTTCCACATGTGAAATTAGAATGTAATTTACGATTTTATCCCACTATTTCGACAATAAAACTATGAAACCTAATTGCCAATCTAGTAGTACGCTTAAATTCATGTGCTCGATGTAGCAAGGAGGAAAGCTCATTAGAACAACTGTCATAAAAATATTTATAGAAAAGACAGAGGGAAGCCACGTCATGGCAATAGGAAAGTGTCTGAAGACACGATGCCAGGTCAGGACCGATAGCATAACAGACCCTTACGTATGAGAAATTAATTCTAGTGCGCTGATAAAAATATGAAACAATAGCATCAAAAGATGGACATGAGAATTTTTTTCAGGAAAATAGGAACTCTAAAAACTGTACTAATAACAACCCTACACGCAAGTAGCCCGCAGGCGGGCCGCCGAAAGCAACGCCAGAGGTCCTCCGGTGGTAGGCGCCGTCGTGCCACCAGTGAGCCTCTAGCGGTCCGCCAGTGGTAACATTGCCGAGAGGAAAAGTCCGGCTGCCCGACAGCATACCCCCAGTGACAAACGCTAGTGGCAGACCACCCAGTGGCAGATTGGTGCCTTGCGTGTAAGGCGGGGGGAGGAGGTAGACGAGAAAAATTTGGCAAAACATTAATAGAAAGCTCTGAGAATTTAACACTTGATTACACTATCGACGATAAGAGAACGAGCTACCCTTTTTTAAATAAAATTCACCACAAGTAAAGCAGTAAAGCCACTAAGGCACAATGGGTTACTGAGTGCGATAGAAAGCATTAAGGAGCGAGAAGAACAGAAGAGTAATCAGGAAGACGGTTGATAACGATTGACATTGCATTGAAATTTTTGAAGATCAAAGTTGGCCGGAAAGCATGGAACCGAAAGAGAGCTCCACAATCGAGAATGCGAGAAAAAAAAAAACTGTTAGCATAGTTCTTACGTTTACATCTAGCCAATTCAACTGTAAATTGATGAGACCTTATTGCCAATCTAGTACCACGCTTAAATACATAAAATTGATGTACCACAGCGAAAAACTCATCCGAACAATTACCATGAAAGGCTGCCTTGGAAAGGGGTGTGTAAATTGATGGAACAAGTAATACAAAGAAAAGAGGAGTAAAAAGCGAGAGCAGAAAGGGAAGCTGGGGAGAAATATGAAAGTCCACGCCACGATATACAATCTGACAAGGATTCATATAGATTCCTTAAAAAGGTAGATTTTTTTTTTCTTTCAAGTTCTACTAATCCAAATATGGCTCGTCCTGTACGGCAGTGAATGCTTGACGATCTCTTCACAAATGAAGAGGAGACTTGAGGTAGAAGAAATGCGGTTCTACAGGAGGATGCTGGAGATAGCGTGGGCCAAACAAAAGAAAATTATACTTAACATCAGCAAGAGATATTTGAGGTTTTGGGGGCACTCAAGGAGAAGTAGGGCTTGGAAAATCTGATAACCACAGGACATATTAATGCTAAGAGGGACAGAGAAAAATAAACACATAACATATTTAGTAAGCTTGCGTAAATGGATGACGGAACAAGGTTTAGGAGAAATAAAGACAATTTACGAAGAGCTGTGAAGGACAGAAAATGTGGAGAGTTATAATCGTCTACATCCTTAAGGGATACAGCACATAAAGAGGGTACAAATGAAAAGATTCAAAACTGACAAGATCGATTTGTTTTTTTACGGACTATCAACCTTTTGCAGGTTATTTAAATCCAGAAAATATTTTTAGATTATAAGAATTTTTTTCTGAGATAATAATGGTTTAGTGATACAAGTCTTACTTCTTTGAATAAATGGATGGTGGAACAGGATTTAAGAGAAATAACAAAAAGACAAGATTTATTAAGAGCTACAAAAGACAGGGTATTTTGGAGAGCCATGATCGCCTATGTCCTGAAGCGACATGGTAGGTAGAAGTTGGGTGGTTATAACTTTAGCCTAATTAAAAAGTATGATCTTTCTGAATGAAAATTATTTTTCCTTTACCGTCTCGCTCCATTTAGCAACAGGAAATCGGACAACAGAAACACATAGTAAAACGTCTCTGTATGTCTTTATGGAGTGTTCCATTGGAGCAGAACAGACACCAACATACATTGCTTTATCCTAATATTTGGCATATATTAGACACATGAAAGAATTATTGGACTTCGTCTTGAAGGAGCGAGAAAAAAAAAAAAGACAGAAGTTTGCAAGCGATAACAAATTGACAGTTTATAAGCGGGAAGATATGTACACCGACCCTGAATAGATTTTACAAGTACAAAAAGTAGTGATTGTGGTAGGTTATAAAAAAGCAAACATACTTGAATTTGGTAGCTTTGCCTTTTATGTGCCGCGTCCCTTCAAGTCATAGGAAGTTGTGGAGAACCATTATCGCATCTTCACAACTTCCTGTATCAGGTGGCTCTTAGCAGTTTTTTCTTACTTATCTATTCCCACCCCTGGTTGCGCCATCCATTCACACAAGCTCGTCAGGTAAGTGGTTCGCTTCCTTCCCCATATCTCTCTTGCCCTCAATATGTCCGTGGGAGTTTTTCCAAGCCCTCCTTCCTCATTATGATTTTCGAAACGTAGCTTAGTCGTGGAACGAAGCCGTAAGTATTGATCACCAAATGAGGATCGAACTCTCTATCCAGTCGTAATTGATTTAGCGAGACAAGCTTGTTAACCCTTACAACACGTTGAAATTCATGTGTCCAAGGAATTTTAGCTGTCTTTTACTGATTTTGAGTAAGTCTTCTTTCTGTTGCCATTTTCTTTATGACTTCGTTGTTGCTTACTCATGGAATTCTCAGTATCCATCCGTAGAACCATATTTCTGGTGCCTCTAGTTTCTTTTTTTTCCTGATCCGTTGGTAATTGTGCTGCATTCACTGCCGTTTAAGACTATGGATAATGCATAACAATCCATCATTCTTTCCTTTGTTTCTAACGAAGCATAAAAAAATGAGTTCCTGATATGAAGGACAAGCTTAGTTAATGTCTGTTGGTCTTTAGATAAAAACGAAAAAATATTAATTACTTAGAAAAATAAGGAACCACAGGAAATTTGACGCATTAACCTCCTTTTTTACTTCCCGTATTATTAAAACATGAGAACTAAATGACTAATGTTGCACTTATTACTAAAAAGAATATCTACCAAGAAATCTTTTACATGAAGTAAAGGATTTAATAAGGAGGGTCACCAATTCGTTATAGATATATATCATGTTTCGCTTTTATTAAAGCTTCACCGGAAAATTAAATATGGAGGAGAAAAAGAAAGAAAAAATCTAGTATTTTTAAATTTTTTGGTTTGTTTTATTCTTAGTAAACTTCAAGTGCATCTGTCTTGTCAAGCAACGTTCGTGTGTTTAATTCATGTGTGTCCGTCTATCTTGATCCTCGTTTGTTTATGCGGGATCCGGTTGATAAAGTTTGATCTATATTACCAAAATATAAATCTGCGTGCTGGATTTCTTCCCCAGATCCCTATTCCTGAAAGAACTGATACTTTCCCAAGCCAAGATACATGACTACAAAAACGTTAAAAAAAAGAAAAAAAAAACAGAGTGCCGCTATCTAATCTTACCAAAATATATATCTGCGCACTGGATCCCCCCCACACCAATATCCCCATGTTATTTAAAATAGATAACACATAAATTAATCCCAAACTAAATTAATTTAAATACCAATTCGCACAAAATTGCTCAGACACTGTCGCGCATGCGCACTAAGTTATAACGTTCCCGTTTAGCTCTGATGGCCATAGCATTGCCTTGAAGGAAAATATCAAGAGAGTGATCGTCTCACCAGCAGTGACGATGGCATGTGTAGCAGTTTTGGGTCAAATACGACAACCACTAGATTTCAAGACTTCGAGGAAATCCAAGAAAATTTGACCAGGAAGCTGCTCGCTATCCCAAAAAAGGAATACCAAGAATGCTTCCATCAATGGAAACGACAATAGATAAATGATGTGGAATCAGAAGGATAGCTTTTTTTATAGCACCAGTTCGTATAATTATTTTTTTTAACACCACTCTTGTTATAAGCTGCTCTCCTGTGTCCCTCTTGCCTTCAATATGTCCTGTGAGTGTTAAATTTTCCAAAGGCCCTTTTTCCTCATTATGTGCCTTTGAAATTTTTACTGTCTTTCTGATAAGTTTTTTTTTATTCAGTTTTCTTTAAAACATGTTCATGTTTAGTTTATGGTATTCTCAGCATCCTTCTGTAGAACCACATTTCTATTGCTTCAAGTATCTTCTTCACCCGTGAGGTCATTGTTCAGCATTCACTGCCATGTTTCGTTGTATTTTTGCAAAATCTTAGTCATTAGTAAGCTTAATTACGAGTTATTAACTTTCCATGCTGTGTATACCACTATGGCCGATTGGTGAGAGTGCACACGGGCCAGATTTTTTGCTCAATCTCGTACTTTCACAAGAGTAAGAGAGTTAATTGACCAGTAATTATTTCCCTTGAAGAAATATTTTCAACATCGCCTAAAATTTGATTCCATTAGGAACACGGGGAGAGAGGTAAGAGTTAAGAAAATTGTAAACTGACATTTTTTTAATGACCTTTTTTTTAAACTTAAACATCACAAGATGTACTTTAAGAAATATCGATATATAAAAATGCCGATTTCGCTCATTAAAACGCCCATTTTTACCTTTTGTTTTTGAGTAAGAACATCCTGCGATAATATCAATCCCAAAGAGACTTCTTGCAGCTAAGATTTGTTTGGATAGGGAAGAAGATCCAATGATACCATCGAAACGACACTTCATATTAGCTACACCTAATAGGAAACATCTGACGAACAACGAGAACAGATGCAAGATACATAAAAGAATGGGGCTAACTTTAACAACATGGGGGGGGGGATAAAACTTAGGAATGTGAATTTATAGAAATCCAAGTTATTTGCTTATGTCTCAACGGCTGTTAAACTCATCCAATTTATTAGGTTCATTATACATGGGGCTAATGGCCTTATCACATTGAAACACCGGTTCTCGTACAATCACCGAAGTACCTAGAAGAGTGACTGCTTGGGAATGCCAGTTGCAATAAGCTTGGTGGTGGCTAGGAATTTCTAATTGAAGAGCTAAGTTCCTAGTCCAGTCGGGTTCGTTATATTCACATAGGTACAAATACCATTGGAAAAGGTATGGATCCACCTCTCCCCCAGCTATGGGTTAATTAGTAAGACTTGTATCACTGAAGCCTTATAATCTCAAAATTATATGTCTTAAGATGTGCTATATTTATGGGATAAAGTGCTAAATATCAGAGATAGAGCGTGTGTAAGTATAAAAGTGAACATAGAAGTCAACACTTAGAGGCGACAGTCTGTTTCAGGCTAGATGCAATCGTCAGGTCACGATTGCATCTAGCATGAAAACAGATTGTCGCCTCTAAGTATTGACTTGTTCATATTCACTATATATATATATATATATATATATATATATATATATATATATATATATATATATATATATATATAACGTCCGTTTTAGTGAAACGGAAAATGTCAATTTCAAATCTTTTCATTTTGTACCCCGCTTACTTCCTAAAATAACGACCATGAATGTTATTGCAATATATATTAAGTTAAGCTCAAATATTTAACGATGCAATAGGAGAATTTTCTACGGATATTTTATTGTTGTAGAACTGCTATGAACTTGCACCATCATTGACTAAAGAATTAAAATACATCAGAAATTTCAAATAGGAAAACAGTGACATTTTCAAGGGTTAAAACTGGTATTGAAATGATTTAAGTATTAATCGTCGGTGGTTGGTGTATTTTATGGCATATCAACCGCTTTGCGTTTTTAGTATCAAAACGATCCTTGCCAGATTCTGTGCCAGGCCCTGTGAGAGAGCGTTTCTCGTCAAGGCTACAGCCAGTATCATTCTACCCGGTAGGTACCTCCTTTTGGGGAGTGACGGTTTTATCTCTCTGCAGGGATTCACACAGCGTATTCTAAGCCCGGCTGAGAGCGCAAATTAACTTTTGGCTAGTCCTAATGTTTTTATCAACTTTCTACGTAGAAATTTATTGACTTATGCATGAAATCAATTTTGCAGACATCTCTTATGATTATTAATCAAGAAAGCGTTGATCCGCAACTTTGGAATTTCTTTTGTTTTATGTGCTGTGTCCCTTCAGGACGTAGGCGATCATGGCTCTCCACTTACCCCTACCCCTCAATAAGTTCTCTCCATTTCGTACTTCCCCTCAAGACATGTTCTGTCATCCATTTGCTTAAGCCAGCTAGGTATGTCATGCATTGTTTTCCCTTGTCTCTCTTTCCCACTATTCGTCCTGTGAGTATCAGATTTCCCAAACCCTCCTTTCTCATTACGTGTCCCAGAAATTTCATCTGCCTCTTCCTAATGTTAAGTATAAGCTGAAATATTAAGAAACATGTTGCCTTTATTTATCCAATGTCGAAATTTAAATTTAAAAATGCTGTAAAAAAAAAAAAAATTAAATAAAAAAATAAAAAAAATAAATAAAAATAACGACCTTAAATAATATATTTTGCTGTCTCCTTAATATTTGCAAGTTTTTATACTCGATTTCACCGAATGCATAGTTCGAAAGTCACATTTGAAAATTACTGTTAATATTTATGATGAATGAGGATGGTAGGAGGTTTAAGATAACGAAGAGGTGAAAGATAGGTTACGATTGACCCTTAACTCGAAGTGGTTAAAACTGTAATGTTCAGGGAAGCATCCACATGGGAGACTGTTCTTCTAAGTAGCAGTTCTTAAATAAAAAGCTGCCCGAGTGAAACTTTCTTGTATTTGGCATACCGATAAAATGACAGTGATTCGACTTCGTGGAAGCGGAATGGCGTGGGGATCCAGAACATTCATCTACGGAATATTGGTCTAAGGAACATTCGCCTAAAGAATATACATCTAAGAAATATTTGTCTAGAGAATTATAGTCTAATGTGGATTGTATTTATATACAAACAAGGCCTGCCAATAAATGTTTATAAACCACATGTATAATGAGTAATTAAAGTTGTTAATAGTGTCTTAAATATTATTCTGTAATATAATGAATATCAATAAAATGGAGTATTTTCTATATGAATAAAGTGCTAATTTATCTAAAAAAAAATATTACAGTGTAACCCGGATATAAGAGAGATTTTCTCTGGTCCCAAATTAGAGCCTGTGTTAATGTATATAAAATAGACCAAACCCGGATATAAGAGAAACCCGGATATAAGAGACTTCTTCTCCGGTCCCGAAAACTCTTTTATATCCGGGTCACACTGTATTATACTCTAATGGTCCTTATGCTAGTATTCCTTAGGCCAATATTTTTTTTTTTTTTTTTATTATACACGAATGTTCATAAATCCCAAGGCGTCTCCTAGCTGTAAAGGTCTACCTGGAAGTGGCACAGGGATTAAAGAATGGAGCTCATCCGAAACTTTATTATGGAAATAGTGATAGAACTTCAACATGACTTCGTCGTTGGTTCTGAGGGAGATAGCGGAGACTAAGTCTTTTCCCACAATTCCTCCCAACCCAAGGCTTCGTCCGAAGCAGTCTCAGTATCCGTATGTGGAGCTACATTTGTCGCTTCAAGTCTCCTCTTTATCTCTGGAAATCAGGATAGGAGAATGGACAAAAGGAACGGCGAATATAATCTTACTTCATCGGAAGATCAATAGCGAATGAAAAAAAAAAAAGAAAGCACACATCGTACATAGAGAATAGCTTGCAAAAGTTGTTTAGACTACAAAAATATCTACTCCCGCCACCAACAGTGTAGAATTCGTAATAAGAGTTGCAATTCAAGGTATATTTTCAGAGCTAATAGTTACTTGCTGAACTAGGGCACTGACAAGCAAGTAAAGCGACAGAGTAAATTGTTGATTGTTTATTGGTGCGTAGCTGAAAGCTTCAGTGCAAAAAAAAAGGAAAAGTTTAATCGAGTGTCTATAGCTGTTATCAGGTATCTCGTCAATGGCTTCCTTTATATATGTCATTAAATTTCAAATTGAATTTAGTCTTTCATTGGAGTGGAGCGGGTAAGTGTCATTTTAACAGCCAGCATAAATGAAGCAGGCAGGAAAGACTTACATAGGTGAATAGAATAGAGTGTGTTTATATATATATATATATATATATATATATATATATATATATATATATATATATATATATATATATAGTGTGTGTGTGTGTGTGAAAGTTAGGCAATGAAAAATTTGGTAATCCGTATGGATAATCTGGAGGAAAAGTAATTCAGAGAGCTCAATGTCAAAGCAGAGCAAGTATTAATTTAATTAGAAAACAAGCAATCTTAAGGGTCCATTTATTGTATTTTATTTCCCCAGGAAGGCAGTTTTTTCCTGTTTAATCAGATCACATTTTCAAGTTTTATATGCTTGAAATATGATCTGATGAACCAGGAAAAAAACACCTTCTAGGGGAAATAAATATGATCAATGGACCTTTTGAGGTTGTCTGTTTTATATATATATATATATATATATATATATATATATATATATATATATATATATATATATATATATATAGAGAGAGAGAGAGAGAGAGATCCCAAATAGTGCTTTTGAAACAGGGCAGATAGATATATTTCGAGAATCAGGAAAGATATGTGTTCAAAAATACTATTCGGGTTTTACTTTATCAGGAGGTCCTACGTCGCCGATAGGTCAAGACACGTCATGTGTATATATATATATATATATATATATATATATATATATATATATATATTTTTACACGTTATTCCTAGTGGATATTCGTTCTTGAGTAGACGCTCAGCTTATTTACTAAAAAGTATAGTTATTTATTTTCGTCTATCGGTTTGAATGTTGGAGAAATCTTATTAAATAAAATATGTGCTCTCCGCATAGATAAGTTTTGCTAATTAACCCATAGAGGAGGAGACGTTGATTGGTACCTTTCCCAATGATATTTGCGTGTAAGTAAATATAACAAAAAGTAAATATAACAAAACCAACTAAAATTGGAACTGATCTCCGATTAACAATTTCGAGCATTATATCCATGATACCACCCTCACATCCAAGCTTAAAGCACCTGTTATTCCAAAGCGATCACCCATCTAGGTACTGACTAGGCTTGACGTTGCTCAGTGATCGTACTGAAATCCGTGTCTTAACGTGGTGTGGCCATAAGCCAATTGGTAAAAGGGAGACGGAGACATCTCCCAAGAGAATATAAGGTCCACGTTCGGATGAGGTCCCAGAGTCGCAAACACCCTGGCCATATAGGTTCGGAGCCGAATAAAATCCAGCGTTATTTTTTTTATTAATTCGTTTCATACAGCAACGTCATTACAACATTTACATTCTCCCGCCATCAGAAAGCTTGACGCTCTAACTGAAAAGAAGCG
Organism: Acanthosepion pharaonis; assembly: GCA_903632075.3. Classification (NCBI taxonomy): domain Eukaryota; kingdom Metazoa; phylum Mollusca; class Cephalopoda; order Sepiida; family Sepiidae; genus Acanthosepion; species Acanthosepion pharaonis. Next base: position 1,025,438 of record CAHIKZ030005524.1, on the reverse strand, counting down.
AGGGTGTGGGCAGATACCACACCTAGAGATCGGGTAGGAAAGCGTCGTTGTTATATATACACGTTGAACGGTATCTCTAAATATTTTATACAAGATTTACATTGATCGAGCATAGCGGGGAATATACAAGATTCTAAAAGGAAAAAAAAACTATTGCACGGAAGTGATGCTTGGTTAATGATCTGGAGGGGTTCGGTGGAAAAAAACAACGCATGCTTATATAATTAAGTGTCATTCCTTTCGTAGGTAGCCGAGGAGCTGTTTGTCGACGCGAATGGATAATTTGATACTGACCATTTTCTTCAACACGACTCATGACCGGAAGTAATGCTAAAAACAGTAAAATCTTTTGACTACGTGTTATCCGGTGATAAAAGACGATAAAAAACGCAGTGTGAAGAAATACAATTATTATTATTTTCTAGTTTTCCTGACTTGCTATTTGATAGAATCCTTTACCAAGTCTTTGTTATTTGAGACCCTGGGGTTATTGAGCGTCTTACATTGGGAGGGTTTCTGGGTATGTAAGGGGCATTTCATAAACCCAATCTTTATATAACTCAAGCATGTTTGCTTAAATAATATGGACAAATTCTGGCTGTCAGTTTTTTTTTTCTTATCTAATTTTTCAAATTTCCGAATTGGGGATTTTGCGTTTATCGGTAAATTACCTTTCTCATTTGGCGACGCCGCAGGCGCTGACTAATGGCCCCAGAGAGAGGGGACCTCTTTAAAAATTATAATTATCCCTCTCATTATTTATATATATATATATATATATATATATATATATATATATGTGAGAGAGAGATTGAGAGATTTATAAAGAGTCTCTCTCTCTCTCTCTCTCTCTCTGAGGGGGGTCATTACCCAGCGCCTAAGGCGTCGGTAAAAGAGGAAGCAAATTTACCGATAATACAAAAACCCAAATTCGGAAATTTGAAATATATTATGTGTGTGTGTGATATCGGCATCCATGGCTTTCCGTGACTTTTTTTTTTAACTAAGTAGTTTTGGACCATCTCTTTGTGAATTAATGGCAGAACTGGGTCAAACTACTTAAGTAGGTAACTTACTATTTTCCCCTTCTTCTCTTGCCTTTAGTAGGTTTAGTAAGCGTTAAATTCTCTAGGACCGCTTTCCTCAGTAGTAGTCTTTACAAAATTTCTTTGTTGCTCGCATATTCTGTCAATAGTATCCTCAGCATCCGCCAATAGAACCATATCTTTCGTCTTCTTCCTCTATGAGGAAATTGTCCAGCATTCACTGCCATATAGGTGGCTAGATATTACATAGCGGTTCAGCTTTTCTTTGTTTAATTTCATACTGGTTGATTGATTGGTTTTATTTAGCGGCATATCAACATTTAATTCAGTTATTTAATGCCGAAATCTAAGTATTGCTAACACAATCTTATGGCTTTAATTTTTGTTTTGAACGCAATTTTATGCCCTCAACTATAGACAAAATATCTTGCTGGTCATTTTAATATATATATATATATATATATATATATATATATATATATATATATCGATTCTCCCGTCGGGTTCGACGTATGAGGGTCAAGCAGATCAGTTTCCAGGAAACTGACAGCCCGACACCGGCACATGAGATTCGATTATAGTGGTGAAGGTTTCGTACAGGACCATCCACACTTTTTGAAGGGCCGAATACAGAGACCTGGTGCACTACGTGCCACAAGGTCCCCAAACAACCCCCTCAGGTTATTGAATTCAGACTTGTCCTTCTCCTAGACTAGTTGCCATCCAAGGCTATAGAACCCAGTCTGTCCTGCTATTTAACCCATAGCTGGAGGGAGAAGAGGAAGATTCACACCTTTCCCAAGGGCATTAGCACGTAAGTGAATGTAATGGATTCAACTTGGATTCGAACTCGGCTCTGCGATTCCACAATCCAAGCCGATATCCATTATCATATATATATATATATATATATATATATATATATTGTTGGTCTTTTAAATATGAAAGTGTATTACTAGTATTTTTACTATTAAAATATATTTTGTTTGTGAGTTCACTAATTGCCCACAGCTGGGACCCTAATAGATGCCACGACCCCAGGTCAGTGTGGACCTGCGAACAACATGAATTAAGAGTTAGTCCCATGCTTCTCAAAACCTTCAATGTCACGATCAAAGGCCTTGCTGCCGAATGTAGTTTAGCGTCATACCCAAGACTAGATTATGTCATGTGGATTCCCAAATAAATGAGATGAGACTTCAACTTTTAGGAGCTGCTTTGAATCTTTAGTTCCGATACAAATGGCTTAAAAATCGTATGGAATCTGGCCCTTGCGAAAAGAACCAGCTAGATTTATAACTAGACGATAATAGAAGTTTAACAATCTAGAAACTTTCCAGGCGATCATTGCACTCTTCCTACGAACCACACTTGTGGAAGCCAGATAAGAGTATTATTATTATTACGGACAACCTCGATGTGTGTCACTTAACTGGCTACTAGTCAAATAAGCTAAGTAGTAAGTAAATATCTTGGATTTCGACGGGATGCTATTTTCAGAAATAAATACAATCTAGTTCGCTAACGCAGCGGTTATCGGCGCGAAAACGGGGAAGTCCATCACCAAACCGATTTTCTATCAAGGGAATGGGAAGATTATGCTGGATTTCAATATACACAAGTGCATTGCTTGTTGAGCGAATGATTGCCGTAATTTTCTCTGGTCCTGTAATGACATACAACCTCACATTATGAATGGCGCAAAAGTTACTTGCTTTCTTGAGGCAATTATATTTATTTACATTGTTAGGACTGTTGTCCTCGTCTTTATTGCCATATTCACGACGTTTCGCCCGTTTTACACTGCGGCCTTCTTCAGGTTTTGGGAATTTCGAACTGAACCATTTATTTCGTCCAAAAGCGGTAGATTGTTCTAATTCTACGTGCCATGCCTTTTCCGGATATCTAACTTATCTCCCTTTAACTCAAGTTTTTGTTCACCACTGCAGTAGCCAGGGATTGAACTCACAACTATATCCAAGTCATTGGATCCAACCAACGATTTTATCCACTGGGTCATGTGACCTTGGGAACTAGAATAATCTACATTGGTGTTTATTTAATAACATAGGAGCTAATCTTTAAAGTAAGAAACGATAGATTTTATAACTAGAGAAAAAAAAACTTTTTTCTACCATCAATTGCTTTAATATTTACAAACGTCAAATCTACCTCGCAAGTTCAAAGGTTAGGTTGGAAAATTTTTGTGTCGATGTTTAAAAGAAAAACAGGAACCTAGCAAACTTTGAAAATCCCAGCTTTTCGGATTGAATATCGACTGTCTGTTCTATACTATCGCCAAACTGACTCGTCAGCTCCTTATAAATATTTAAAGTAACCAAAAAGAAAAAAGAAATTGAAAAAATTGAAACAACTAATGCTTTGTTTAGCGCTTATGTAATTGTGTAAAAAAAACATGTCAGATATTTTCTCGCTTTGCGGACGTCTAATTGTGCATACGAAGGTCAAAATGGCGTTAAATTTATCAACGGGCTGTCTGAAGAAAGGAAATGTCAACTTCGTATAAATTATGCAAGTTTGTATCGTTCGTCATAACTACTTAATAGTCAAATTCACAAGTCATTCAGCGCTTCCCACAATGTGATGCATTGAACAAAGAATAGACTCAAGAAACTGCTTTTTAAACAATTCTTTCATAACATTATTCAATCCTGACTCAGAGAAAGCAGTTTGAACGACTGAATAAAAAAACCAGAACAAAAAAACTATCCGATAAATATACTTAATAACTGTTTATCTTCCATATCTTCACTGCAATTTTTCTATGAACCACGCTTGAGGAAGCCAGATAAGAATAATTATTACGTATGACCTCGATGTGTGTCACTTAACTGGCTACTAGTAGTCAAGGTCTTAAGTAAACTGTTAAGTAGTAAGTAAACATCTTAGATTTCGACGGGATGCTATTTACAGAAACATATACAATTTAGTACGCTAATGTAGTGGTTATCGGCGCCTACCATCATCATGGCTGACACTAGACTCCTGGAGAGCAACACAATGCGCCTTATTGGCCTCACGTTTTCAACTGACTTGAAGTGGAACGACTACATCGAATCAATAGCTGCATCTATTGCAAGGAAATTTGCGTCACTGTGTCAATCCAGAAGAAATATTCCCGCCAGAATCCATCTTGCACATTTACAATCTACCATTTATCCATGCAGTGAATAGTATTCACATATCTGGTCTGGTGCACCTGCTGTACATCGAGATTTTTGAAAAAAATTCAAAGAAGGATCTGTAAAGTAATCAATCATGAAAAGGCATTTTGACTTCAGTCACTTTCTCACCGATGTGACGTGGCTTCCCTCTGTCTTTTCCATAAGTATCTTCATGGCAACTACTCTGACGAGCTTTTCCCTGGTGCTTCGACTATTTAAGTGTGCTACCTGATTTGCATCTAGGTCCCACCCTTTTACTGTTGAAATAGATAAACAAGTCTCTTAACTTGCACTTCCCACCTGTGGAACTCCCTTCCGTTTACTTGCTTCCCTGATAGCTGCAATTTTCAAAAAATTTAATGTTACATCAATCGCCATCTTTTGTCTTCTTGAATCCAGTTCCTCTTTTGTCCTTTTCCCCAATCCCCCGTATTCTCAGATGATCTCACTTTCACTTCCTGTAATCCCATGCGTACTAGTGGCATTCTCACCTTGCATGGGGTGAAATGATTAAAAAATAGGATCAGCAATCAGAGTCCAAATTCTAGCCAACCCTCGCCTGTTGCATTCATTTTCGCACAAGTGTCTTTTAGAAAGACACTAACTCTCCCTTCTCCCATCAGCTCTTGATTAAATACCAGGGTTAACTGGAATCTCCAGCTACGGCAATTTGCATTCCTTTGTCTTTACCAAGACAGCGTGACATTTTCCCCAGAGAAGAAAACAGAATATGTGGAGAGACATAATTAACTACCTCTTCAAGGTAGAGGGAATTTTAAAATAAAAAAAAGTTTAACTAGATCGCTGCAACAAGTCATGTCACAGATATGATTTATTAAATATATCAAATAAAGACGATTCATTCTTGATATAGCTTTATTAATTACAATAAAATTTCGATTGAAAACTAAATCAAATTCAATCATAAAAAAGAAATTGATCGACAGTATGTTAAAAAAAAAAAAATCATAGAAACTACACTAACTGATAGACGATATATATGAAGAAATGTAATTTTAAAGTGTGCTATATTTATGGGATAAAATGCTATAATATTATATATATATATATATATATATATATATATATATATATATATATATATACACACATACACCCAGTGTAATAGTAAAATTGCACAAATCGTGTAACACCATAATTATCCATCCCATAAAATTTTAATATCTAAAAATCCACTAAACTAATTGAGTTTCTTTATCCAGCTTTTCAGAAAAGATGTTTGGTCATCTTGACACTAGTTGTAAGAATCACTGAATAACCCTTTGAGTTATTCAGCTAAAAAAAAAAAAAGAAAAAAAAAAAGAGCAGTTTAAAATTGTTTTGTCTCAGACTAACTGTCTTCCCAGTTGAGTAATGATGAGAGAAAAAGTAATATTGAGGACTTCAGTAATGGTACCGACATTCATAATCTGACTTCCATCTTCAAAATTTATTCAAGAACCATCAAGAAAACGGTGAATAAATTAAAAAAAAAAAAAAAAAACAGGGAACAGTAATGCGAAAAACTGGATCAAGGCAGTGACAACAGGAAGAGGGATTATCATTTAAACTTCGATGTTGGTTAGATCCAGTGACAGGACCCAAAATGTGTGAGTTCCATACCCGGTTAAGGCAGTGGAGAACTTGGAATTAACAGACATCCATTAAACATGGCACGTGGAACTAGAACAGTCTACCCAGTGAGTTCAAGGGTTCAGTTCGACATTCCAACCACCCGATGAAGACCGGGGCGTACAACGACCGAAACGTTGTAATAAATATGGCGACAAAGATGAGAACAATAGTCCGAATAATATAAATAGTGTCTTTCTAGTCGCAATAATTATAATAATCTACTTCATCAAGGTATATTTTGCACTGTTGCCAATGTTGATTTTCCAGGTACACAGGCACTTTCAACCAGAAAGTGCATATTAATACAATTGTTAACCCAATACAATGCCTAAGAGACATACAAAAGGGGTCATTGAAGAAGATTGTTTTAAAAGGTGCTTTGTGGTATAATGGATATCGGCTCCGAATGAGGAATCTGAGAACCGTGTTCGAATTCCAGTCGGGTTTGTTGAATTCAAGTACCCCTGAGAAAAGGTATGTATCCATATATTTCTCCCCTCCAAGCATCCTCTTGAGAGTGTGTTACACAAATACTTTTAGTAAAAAAGCTTAGAGAAACTTCCTCTTTACAAATGGAATACGTGGCATGACAGGTCTTAGCGGTGAAGGTCAAAACTGGTGTAAGTAAGGAATGTAGCTCGCCTGAACATTTGCCATGGAAATAGCGATACAGTAGCGGGAATTTAGCAATGTTTTGTTTGTGGGGAATGGCTAACGGGGATGAAATTAATTACCCACAAGGCCAAGTAAACGTTTTGAAATTTCGACAAGGATGAATAGTGAAGACTGCACAGCTCAGATATGGCAGCCGTACGTCATTTTTGATCTTGCCTGACTCTTGTAAACGAGAGGGCATTGCAGGAATGGGGGATCGGTTCCTTTCTGGAGAATTAACATTTTTAACTCAAGACCTACCGACAGTTTGGCCCTGTTACCAGTTAAATAGTCCAGCAATAAAAAAAAAAGTAGAATCTAACAGCAGGTTTGTGGAAGTGATCTGCAATGGAGTCATGCAAAAATCTTTCAGGATTGAACCTCATTATTCCACAGTCAGGTGAAAACTACGAGTGCCTTGTAATATATACAGAACCAGAAACCCTTATGATGACACCTGGACATGGTGCAATGGTTAACAACTTAAGACAGAGTAGTGAGTTAAATCCTCACTGGGTAACCCCATACTTTCGGTCTTGTGTCACATTTAAGCTACGCTTAGAAAATCACCATACAGCCGTCTTGGGCGATCTAGTTCGTAGTTAGTTGATCCCCATAGCTAGGGATAGAGGAGAAAATGAATGGATTTTTGCATTTGTCTTGTTCAGTGGGGCCGAGAATCTGCCGACTTCATCGTCTTCAACCTAAAGACTCAAAAATCTTCTTGCATTAAATAACCTACAGGGTTTAATACCTCATAAAATCTCCCAATCCAGCCAAAACCATAGGATTGATCCCCTGAAGACAAAACCATAGGATTGATCCCCTGAAGACAAAACCATGGGATTGATCCCCTGAAGAAAGCTAGCAGATATCAGCTGACATGAAATATGCAAAAACTCGATAATAAAATCAGGTGTTAGAATAAAAAACAAAAAAAAAAACCTTTTTTTTTTTAAAAACACTAACACGAATTGAATTATTTGCCTTTTCAGCAAACGTTGCACGAATGAAAATGAATTACCCACAGGTATTCCTTCATTTTTACCATTTTTCAAAACAATCTGTAATGTCAAATTTTGGGATCATCCACAGCGTAATATTTTCCTAACAAAGAGGATTTTCGTTTTTTGAGGGCGGAAGAAGTCAGATAGTCAAATTTGGATTAAGGGTCGACGCCTTTAGGCGACGAAGGATTTTTTTTTTTTTTTTTTTTTTTTTTAGAAAAAAAAAATACGAAACTTTTTCATAAACATAAATTATATGAATCAAAGTCGCTAAAAAACTACCCTTAGTTCTTTCATTTTTTTTTGTTCAATTTAGACACTATATATTGATTGAATCACTTTTTACGGATTATCCGCCCGTTGCAGGTTATTTAAAGCCAGTAAATATTTTTAGATTGTAATATTTTAGGTGGGGCGGGAGGATAAGGATTTCGTGATATAAGTTTTACTTATTAAGGCGTAGCTGGGCGGAGAAAAGTTGGAATTATACCTTTCCAAAGGGTATTTGCACATAAGTGAATACAACGAACCTGACTGGAATTAGAACTGCTCTCTAAGTCATTATCTATACACCACCTGCACATCCAATCTTACAGCACCCGGTATTCCCAAGCGGTCACCCATCTAGGTACTGACCAGACACGATATAGCTTAACTTCAGTGATCGTACGAGAACCCGTATACAGTATAGGCCATCTTGTAGAGCTTTGCTTATACTCTTCCTTTAAAAGAAACTTGCGTACAGTCATGATTTTTTTTTTCCAATGAAGGTCAGTGATGCGGTTTCACGTTGCCTTCTCCACGTTGAATTTATCGAGACACCTTATTTTGGTATGAGGTGAAACTTCCGCCTTGTTTGTTAGCTCAAAGTGCTTACAACTTGAATTATCCCCTATAGGACACAAAGTTTAAAATTATTTATTGTACAGGTTCACAGAATATCGATGTGCTCGGATATGCAGACTTCCTACTGAAAGCAAAATGATATTTACCTGCACGCCTACTCGAACGCAATGTTTTATAAGGCCTGGTTGATTCGGCATTTCGCCCAAGCGCCAGAGAACGATCAATATCCATTTAACAAAAATGGGGGAAGTGCTGCATGGAGTGAGGACGACCCTTAGAAATAGACATTAGTTAATTCTCTGCTTAAAGCCAAATGAGCTACAACCAAGAAAAGGATTGGTAAATAAAAAAAAAATTTAAAAAAATTGTATTTGCCGAAGGTGTCCCTTCCTGAAAAGGATGGTTAACGAAAAAAAAAATCTTATTGACCTTAGTATCGGTAATAAAAATTTATATTACTTATGAAAGAAAGGGGATTTAAAAAAAAAAAAAAAAAAAAAAAAAGCTCAGAACAATATAGATGTTCTCAACGAATTGGGCCCTTTGGTATTGCATAATGTTTAACGAGACTAAACTGTTTGATCATTACTGCAGAGTTAGGTTTTCACCGAGTGCCCCATACAAACATTTGACATTAAATAACACAATAAGGGTGGATATGCAAATATATATATATTTATATGTATAGGATATAGGTTCGATTCCTGTCGGAGGACGCATAATTTCTATGAAAATTACTGACATTCAGGCCCGTAAATGTCGTTAATACTATTTATTATAAACAGAGCATTTACTTAAATATTTGTATCTATAAAAAGAACGTATAAACATAAAAATTGTCTTAAAAAATAATTGTCGGACTGACCATTTCAGAATGTGTGACGTCATTAGATTACATTTGAATATGCATTGAGCAGATATGAATGTATGAGAGAAAATCAGAGAATTGTGTTTAAAAACAGTAAAATCGACCTTACTAACCGAACTCTCCTCTGTGGCCCAATCGGTAAAGGCACGACAGACTATATGACGGTTCCGTATAAGATACAGATTCGATTCCTCTCTGAGGACGCATATTTTTTATGAAAATTTCTCGGACATTCAGACCGGGAAATATCGTTAATACTATTTATTATAAACAGAGCATTTATTTAAATATTTGTATCTCTAAAAAGAACGTATAAACATAAAAAATGTTTTAATATATATATATATATATATATATATATATATATATATATATATATACACACACACACACACACACAACAGTTTAACTTTTAGGTACAAACTATCTTATTTATTGGAGTCGGGCCAGTTTGGCATGAGACTAAGTCTACAGTGGTAACCGAATTCAGCCAACCCTGACAGAGTGGGTACAGGGAGGGGTGGGGTCTTTAGAATTACAAAGTACAGGAAGTTGTGAAGCGCCTTGATCGGAAAGAATAGGGCACATAAAAGAAATGTCATAATTATATGCATTATTATTTGGCATAGAATGTTCATCTTCGATTTTACAAAGCACAAAAGGCCACAGAACCCAGTCTGTCTTGCTATTTATCCATAGCCACGGGTAAATCTATTGGAGGCACGATGAAGTAATGGATTGCGGAGTTTGAGAGCAGAGTTCGAATTCCAACCGAGTTCATTACATTCACTTACTCTTGGGAAATGCGTGAATTTATCTTTTCTTCCCTAACAATATAGGTAAATAGTAGGACAGACTTCTCTAAGAGAAGGAAACTTTGAATTAAATAACCTCCAACTATGGGGGGGGGATAATATCATATTAGTTTATTCTCAACAATGTGAGTCACCGTTTTATGTCGTTTGTCCGTTTCTGCCACTGAAACTGGGTAGGTCACATTTCAGCACTGTCAGACCCAAGAGACACATAACTTAGTAGGGACACATAACTTAGTAGGGACACATAACTTAGTAGGGACACATAACTTAGTAGGGACACATAACTTAGTAGGGACACATAACTTAGTAGGGACACATAACTTAGTAGGGACACATAACTTAGTAGGGACACATAACTTAGTAGGGACACCTCGGCGTGGTGTAATGGTTAGCAAGCTTGTCTTGCTATGTCAGTTACTACTGAGTCGTGAGTTCGATCCTCACTGGGTGCCCCATACTTTCGGCCTTGTGCCACATCTAAACTATGCTTGGAAAATCACGACACACAACTTAGTAGACGAACGCTTGATTGATATGACGATTTTCCATACGTAGCTTAGATGTGGCACAAGGCCGAAAGTAGGGGGCACCCAGTGAGAATCGAACTCACTACTGAGTAAGTAATTGTTTTAGCGAAACTAGCTTGCTAACCATTACACCACGCCGAGGTTCCCTCAAAATGATTTTCTAAGCGTATCTTAGATGTGGCACACGACCGAAAGTGTGGAGCACCCAGTGAGAATCGAACTCACTATTCTGTCGTAACAGTTTTAGCGAGGCAAGCTTGCTAACCATTACACCACCTCGAGGTGCACCACTTGACTGATATGCGTTTTATAATTTATTAACCTTTATGGGTTATTTAAAGCCCGAAAATAAATTTTTAGATGTTAAGAAACTTTGGACATAATGATTTACTGATACAAGTCCTACTAATTAACCCATAGCTGGAGGAGAAGGGTATTTGCGCGTAAGTGAATGTAACGAACCCGATTTGAATTGGCACCCGACTCCCTGATTTCTAATTTCGAGCCGTTATCCAGCTCAAACAAAAGCTAAACTAATCCATCACACGCGCATCCAAGCTTGCAGCACCTGGTATTCCTCAGGTTGCCTACCTAGTACTGACCATGTTTGACGTTGCTTAACTTCGGTGATCGTACGAGAACCGGTGTTTCAACGTGATGTGACCGTAAGCCTAGACGAAAGCGTTTGGCTATAACGCATCTAGTTCTGACTTTTGCGCGTTTAATCCCTGGCTCTGGTCAAGTACAAGAGCCTTTCACTATGCTTAATGAAAAATCACACAAGGTTTTATGAAATTAGGGCAAAATATCAAATTGTGCATGTGTTAGCGTTTATAGCTGAAGTTTCGACGAAATGCGTAAACAATGAAAAACGAACAATTTTTTAATGTTTACTTCCTACATAAAACCTTATTAAATTCTGTATTTAACTTCCTGTTTACTTTCTTTAAAAAACTACTCTTCTAGAACTTAGAGTAGGTGTTGATTAGGAATGCGATTTGGGATTCAATTGTGAATTAAAGTTCAAAGTGAAAGTTAGAACTTGATTAAATGCTCAAACAAAAGCTAAACTAGTACATACACACACTATATATATATATATATATACATACACACACACTTTTATACGAGCCAGTTGTATTTGTGCCTCGTCATGTTTAATTTTTTTTTTCGTTAGACTATTACAAAATTTATTAAAATAGCTGACGAATGAATATTTAGGAGCATATCTAAATGCCCCCCCCCACAAAAAAAATTCAACATTTCAAAAGAGCAGGTTTTTTTACAAATTTGTAGACATAGTAGAAAAGACTACAAGGTGTAAAAAGCGTAGGGATTATTCAAGCAATTCTTTGCTTGGGCAGGGGTAGGGTTACTGGACGTCCCCTTATATACTGGGTATGTCCCGTACTCACCATTCAGGGACACCCCAAATGGTCCGCATTTAGTTCATTTTTGAAATTTCGTAATAAAAATATATTTTTACTACCTTCTTACGGTTCTTGGTTTTAACTTTATAAGTAATTACACTTTCATTTCTCAGATTCTCTTGGTGAAAATAACCCAAATGTAACGAGAACATTAGTGTTGCTAAAAGTTTACACAAAACAGGCGCGAGTTTATTTCTCTGTATTAAATAGTTTCAAATCATTTTATTTTCCTCATGAAAATTATTGCTTTATGTTTTTAACGTAGGTCTCTCCTTTTATATAATATATTGGTTGAGACAGAGAGAGACTTTATATATATATATATATATATATAGAGACAGAGAGAGAGACAGAGAGAGAGAGAGACAGACAGAGATAGACAGACAGACATAGACAGACAGACATAGACAGACAGACATAGACAGACAGACATAGACAGACAGACATAGACAGACAGACATAGACAGACAGAGACAGAGACACAGGCAGAGACAGAGATCTAAATTTTAGTTTTAAAAAAATTAGAAAAGTATTCATAGTCGTTATATGGAGTTGCTTATAGGATAGCAATATAAAAACAAAGTTGAAGAACATGATTAAGCCTTCGAGTTTATTTACATTCATACTATTATCCTCATCTTTATTATTTTTTACCGCAAAGTTTCGGATGTTATTCCCTAAGTCTTATTCATGTGACTAGCGAGTAGCTTTCAAAGATTTTCGGACTGAACCCTTTTATATATAATATGCAGAGATTGTTCTAGTCCCGCTATCAATGGAGTCTTGTTCTTATTTTTAGTCCTGCTCAGTTATTGATCGCCCCCCCGATTTTACCGAGTTCAAGTCCCTATTACTCGAGCAGCACCCTAGTGGATTAACCTTTAGCACTCTGCATTATTATTAATATTACTTCCCTTTCTACTCCTTTTCGATGTCTCTCAATTGTAGTATTCTTACTGTTAATAAGTTTAATTTCACTCAAAGTTATTTTGTGTTACCATAAGAGGATATGACAACACAACTATGAAATTGAAAAACTATTGTTTAGGAATCAGAGTCAATGGCAAAATAAACTTTCTGTATTGCAAATGAATTCACATACAGAGTGTTAAAAGCTTAATGCGCTAATTAATGAATTTGGTGCCATAGTAATTGTAAGTTCTTTCCCTGCGTTGGGTAATACCAGCCCGGTGGAAACAGAGCAAGAAATATCGAATATGACCAGATGTCCTGAAGCATGAACAGCTGAACGATAACAATCTACCGCCGTACATTAAATAAGGGGTTCTATTGAAAGTCTCTTGAAGGTTATCAGGCCAACAGAGCAAGAAGAGGGCACAACCTGTCGAAACATTTTGATAACAGTTGAAGGCATTAGTGTGAATGTAGACACTGATAACTCCTCATCGCGGAAAATCATACGGAAACCTCGAGTTTATATTCACTGAAAACGTGAAATACGAGCTTTCGCAACAGGTTGTATTCAGTCAACTGCCAACATACACAAATCTGCGTCTACTTTTTAGCCCCCCCCCACTACCACCAAAAAAAAAAAAAAAATAAAATAAAAATAAGCGATGGTAGGTTCTAGAAGTCAATATGCTTCTGTACTGCTTTTTACCTTGCAGAATAATGATATTAAAATGGATACACGCTCTCTATATTAGACATGGAATTGTTTTTTTTTGCGGGTTGGGGGATTTTTTTAACCAACTTTTTAAATAAGACTATATATTATGAGAGAAAAAAAAATCAGCTTTACAGGAAAATGTAAAAAGGAAAGAACACGTAAATTGAAGTTTTCAGTTTACCACGATTTTTCGAAGTATATTTGCTATATTGTGTTTGCTAATGACACCTCACTATACCTGAAAGAGTTTAATATTACCAGATATCTGAGAGTTTAAGATAATACCACCCACTCTAGAGACAGAAATCTGATAGCATCCCCCCACCTGTGTAAAGTACATTGAATCATATCTCGAAGTCATCCATGTCAAAAATCTTTAGTCTGAAAAGTTATTTAAACTCTACACCAAACATGGTCGTCTGTTCATAAAAATTTATATTTTGTTGTATTTATTTTAGGCAAATAGAACCCATTCAATTTTTTTAAAAAAGTATTTCTCTTTTAAAAACGTATCGCCTGCTAGACGAGGGTAGCAAAACTTGAAAAATAATTCAGTATTTTATTGATCGTAAAAGAAACAAGTGAAAAACATTTTTCAGCAATCTTTATTTTTATTTATTTATCTCTTTTGCTCCAAATCAGGAGCCGTAGATTAGGCGTATATTAAAGTTTTTATGTAAGTCTGGTGCTAATTGCTTTAAAATAAAGATCATGAAAACAATTTGCGTACCCATCAGCGGAAATGTATTTTAATAGAAAATTTGAAATAGAAAAATTATACTTCACATGAAATTTAAAAACTGCTTGGAATGCCGATATTTTTTATGTAAAATAAGATTTAATAATTTTAACTTAAAATACCGGTTATATTTACCGCGTGAGTAAAGTAAGGTTTTGACATTTGTGTTTATAAATTGTGTTTAAGTACATAAAATTAGAGAGTGCATATAAAAATATATACTAAAAAGCAACAAAAGAAAGGTATATTTTTTTTTTAAATAAATTTCTCAAGCTTACCTTAAACCGTGTTATACGTAAGTAGCGAGTATTTGTATCACATTTACTTTATATACAGAAATTTAAAAAAGTCAGTAAATATCGAGAAACAGAGTAAGTAACCGATTCACCCTCGTGTAGATAATCGTTTTTTTATTTTACCAAAAGTAATGCTTAATTGTTTTTGTCCTTCTGCTTACATTATATATTTTTCTGTGTGCTGCATACCAGAGAGAAAAAGATGAAACATTCACCCCAACGTTTTTAATAAATACCATGCCGAAGACCTACAGGGGAATAGTCAAAATGGAAATGAAAGGAATGTACACATGCGCGTTTGTAGTCAGTCTACTAATATAGAAAGAAGCAATTTTCTTTACTTACCTGAGCTAAGTAAAATGTATATCGATATCCAAGAAAATTGTATAGATGTTAGGGTTGTGACCAGTGGTCGTTTCAATGCCATTATAGTGACCCCCAAACTAACAGGTCAATAACCCGTGTCTGCACCGAGCATTACAGTCCAGCCAACAACACAACACAAAAAAAAGATTTGGAGGGGGGTGAGGTAGATTAACAATTTTTTTTTTTTTTTTTTTTTTTACAGAAAACGTCTCTTTTGCTCAGCGCTCTATATTTTCTTTCTTTTTGTCTGTCTGTTTTTCTTTCTTTCTTTCTTTCTTTCTTTTGCCCCAGACAAGTTGTTTGTTTATTTTTTCTTTTCTTTTAAAGTAGTATAGATGGGGAATAATAATTTCTGTCGATCTCCTCCGGACAGACGAGTCGTCAGCGAGCGAGCAAGTAAATGAGCGAGCGACTTGTTTGTATTCCTACGTCACCCCTTAGAGAAACATTTCGTTAGTAGACCAGCCTGTTGCCTTTTTTTCTTCTTCTTTATTTTTTTTTCTTTTTCGTTATTATTATTTTATTTGTTTTTAATTTTCACTCTTTATATTCTTTTTCTTCTCTATTTCTTTTTCTTACACACACACACTTTCGTTTCTTTTCTTCTTTTTTTAAACTAAATCGTATCTATAGCAAAGACATTTTCACCGTGAGCTAAACAAGTTCGTCTGCAGTGCCCTTAAAGTTTGGCTAACTCCTTCGGAACATTATGACAGCAGAAATTTTTTTATACTACTACTAATATTACTAGTAGTGTTAGTTAAGAAAAGGAGGCAATTCTTTAAACTGTCATTAACTCCAAAAAGCAACTCCTTCTTACGAACACTTCTATTATTAATGACAATCGCCATTTATTTCGTTTTTTTACATTTGCTAGTTATTTTATTTCTTAAAAGCCCACTAATAGTAGTAGTTGCAAGGGAGTGGGGGATGTGCGGAGAGATTGCGAAACATTCAACAGGGTAGGTGCTGTGGTACGATTAGTGAAGACGTTTTTTTTTTGTTGTTTTCTTTTTAAGTAGTAAGAATTCAGATTTAGCTTTCTCAGCATTTAATACTCGTTCTTCAGAAGTTATGTTTTAAACGCGAAGGTAATTCAGTAAATATATATTGAATTCAAGCTAGGATTTTCCGTTTTTAATATTTTTTTATCTAACAAAAACTGACGTTAAATACTTGTAAAATCAGATGTTTGCGTGTCGGACGTTAGTTTAGCTGATTTTTGACAAGAACACATTTTGGGAGCGATGTTAGTATTAAAAACTAAATCTTTTGCACTTGGGCAGGTACATTTTTTTTTCTTGTTGAAATTCTTTCTTTCCTTCCTCTTCTTTTTTTTTCTTCTGCCTTCCCTCTGTCTATTCTTTGATTCTTTTTCATTTACCCCCTCCTTTCTTCCTTCTTGTCATCTTTTCCTTCTTTCATTATTCTCTCCATTTTTTTTTTTTCTTTCTTCCCTAGCTTAGTTCTCCCGTCTTTTCTTACTTCCTTTTTTCCTTCCTCCCATGAAACGTGAATTTATTTTACAATTTGAAACTGGTTCAATTTGTGGTATGATCGAATGGGAATTATACATAACTGCCCCCAAATCGGCCTCACATCTTTTTCAGTCGATAACTACTTACAAACAATTCAAATTAACCAAACTAAATTTAAAATTCAAAGTTAGTTTTACTTGTACTCTTAACTCAAAAGGAGTCGAGCGATTAATTTTTTGAATTTTAAATTAAAATTGAAGTTTGTTTTAGTTAATACACGAGCTTCAAATAAAAGTGACATTATTTCACGGGTCTCATTATTCTATGCAGCAATTAAAAAAAATTAAACTTATTTTCTTCAAAAGTTGACATGAAATCCTTTTCAGCTTTTTATAGCGTACATTTAAAAATGAGTCTTATTACGTGGGTGAGCATGGACGAAGACTTCACACTTATTACAACTTAACTGGAAATTGTTTCAATTTCATCTTAGAGTATTTTTAATGATATTGCCTTCGCAGAAATCTTGCTATGGTGTTCCGTTTTTGATGTTGCGGTAGCAAGCACACATCCACAAGCAGGAATCGGATCGTTATAATAGAGATCCTTATCTATTTTTTTTTTTTTTGGCAATTGTTTCAATCTTCAGTTTAATCTCAGAGCATTTTTAATGATATTACCCTCGCAGAAATCTCGCTACGGTGTTCCGTTTTTGCTGTTGCGGTTGCAAACACACATCCGTAAGCAGAAATCGGATCGTTATAATATAAATCCCTTTCTATTTATTTATTGTTTAAGCGTAAGTTGAAAGTGATTTTTCCTTCTAACGCTAGAAACCAGTTTTCGAATCCCAGCGAAAGTCATCAAGACAGCTTGCTTCTTGTCTCGCCTATCATGATTGGCCTTCTTTGAAGTCAGCGCAACCGAACATAGAAAATAACCAATACCCAAATCTCTGTCAGAGTATTAATGCCATAATTTTCCTAACTCACTCTAAGCATATCTTTTTGATCAACAATATTGGAGAGTCGGATAAGTGTTAAGGGCACAAAAATTTCGAATTGGTGAAATACAAATTCTAACCTGGCAGATTATGCTCACTTAACACTATTACCTTTGGACAAGGGATAAATAAATCTCTTCTGTCCCAGCTATGGGTTAAAAACGGCGGTAGACTGAGCTTTCTGGCCTTGAGTAGCAGCCAATCTTCTCGTATACTGACTGGTACTCAAGGCTAGAGAGTACCGTCTACCCTGCTATTTAAACAATAGCTGGTAGAATATATATATATTAATTCAATTTAAATAGAAAACAGACAACCTTAAGGGCCCAATGGTCATAATTTATTTCCCCAGGTATATGATTTTTACCTGGTTCATCAGACCGTACTTCCAAGGGAGAAAAAATGTTTTAAATTTACATATAGTTTTTACACACTATTGAGGGGTAGTTTTAAGTTGATATAAGGTGATATAGAGAGAGGAGGAGTATGACAAACACGGTCGAAATTAGAGATGGAAGGGAGAGATAGGAATAATTTTAAATCTATTTTTATTAAGATATTTAAGAGTAAGGGGGGGATTGAACCAGACATTGACTTATTTAATAAGTCATCTCACGCACGCACACACACACACACACACACATATATATGACACGGAGAAATAATGGATAGTGGCTAGGATTGAGGAATCGAGAGTCGAGTTCATTACATTCACTTACGCGCTAATACGTTAGGAAAAGGTATGAATCCACCTCTTCTGCACCCCGCACCAGGTATAGGTAAATAGCAGGATAGACTGGGTCCTGTACCTTGAACGGTCTAAAAGCACTACTCTGAATTATATATATATATATATATATATATATATATATATATATATATATATATATATATATATATATAAAAATTAATTGATTTAAAATATGTTTTTTTTTTCACTACACAGTTCTAACCATGTTTCAAAAATGGAAGCTAAAAGCCACGAATTTAATTTTGTGATTAAATTAAAGACATTAGTTCCATTTCATCCTAAAGCGAGTTTTGGAGTAACTTTTTAAAATTACTGGGTTTTAAATACACAGCTAAAACAAAATTCATGTTTCCAAGGTTACAGATAAATCTATTTTCCTAGACAGGGGTGGCCGGGTTTTCAATATGTCTATAATTTAATGTATCAGTTATTGCTACTTTTGGGTCGTGGGAAGGGATGTATTTATGCATTTAATGCTCTGTAAATTTACATTGAGCACTATTTTGTAAAAATAAAAATATCTATAAGAACATAAGATTATATATCTTGCTGTTCTTTCTTTATATATATATATATATATATATATATATATGGGAACATAGAAGTCAAAACTTAGAGACGACAGTCTGTTTCATATCAAATGCAATCGTCAGGCCTGACGATTGCATCTAGCATGAAACAGGCTGTCACCTCCAAGTGTTGACTTCTATGTTCACTTTTTATATTTACACACGCTCTATCTCTGATATTGAACACTTTATCCCATAAATATAGCACATCTTAAGACTATATTTCTTTATATATATATATATATATATATATATATATATATATATATATATATATATATATATATAGATTTTATAGCATTTCTTCTTTGAAAACTTACTATGAGTATTAATGAATCGTTTTGCTGTCATTGTAATCAACTGCGTTCGAAGCCTTCATCTAGGACACAACGTAAACACGTACTTCAGCTATTATTATTATTAATAATAATATTATCATCTATTTTTCTTAAGTGTAGCAGAACGATCCTATTTTAAGCAGGCAATTTTCGTTGCTTTCCACCTGACTACTTTATACCTTTTTTAACTTTTCGTTTGACTAAATACTTTGTCAGCGTTTTTTCTTTTCACCTGCTTCACTTTCTGCTTTCACCCCAAACTGTTTGCTCTTCAACAAGCCGGAACAGAGGGGATGGGTAAGTGGGCCAATGGGCAGGGTTCT
This sequence comes from Acanthosepion pharaonis, assembly GCA_903632075.3. Classification (NCBI taxonomy): domain Eukaryota; kingdom Metazoa; phylum Mollusca; class Cephalopoda; order Sepiida; family Sepiidae; genus Acanthosepion; species Acanthosepion pharaonis. Next base: position 1,005,929 of record CAHIKZ030005524.1, on the reverse strand, counting down.
GTGACTTTGATCGGTGGGGAAGGGAGCTATACCCTCTTCTACCTTCTTTCCTCTCTTCATTTTCTTTCAATTCAAATAAATTGAGGTTGATTAGAGAATTTGTACGAATAAGCAACATCAACAAGATTTTTATTTTTTCTAATGTTCACTCAATACAAGGCCCAAGAGCCACTCAAGGTAGAGGGTTAATGTGTGGTGTTGTATGAAAGGGCAAGAAGTGATATTCATGGGACTATGCAAGAAAGACATCTAATTCTAGATTTGGAGAGGTCAAGATTTAATCAGTGAATAACATTTCAGTCGGAGCCGTTCGAAGTATAGAATTGAAGTAGACTTTAGAAGGAACCGGAAACCCAATCCTAAACAAGAAACAACGAATAAACCTCTACTCCTGTTCAAAAAACTGGAGAGGAATGTGAACGGGACTATAGGTGAACTTATCTGAAAGAAGAAAAAAATAATTAATAATTAAAATTTCAAAGCTCAGTATAGAAGTATAGTGGTGAAGTAGAAGAAACCGGAAACCCAATCCTAAACCGGAAACCCAATCCTAAACCGGAAACCCAATCCTAAACCGGAAAGAAGCGATAAACTTCTATTTCTATTCAAAAGACCGCGGGGAGTGTAAACCCATTTACACTGTTTTTGTAACTAGGACGACGTTTCTCGTCTTTCCCATCGGTAAAGATCCAAGAGGGCCATTTGGTAAATAATATTGATACTGAGAGGAGTCCTGTAGCTCAGAATATTAATATTAAGATATTAAAATTGTGAGCTATAGGACTCCTCTCAGTATCAAAGAAGATTTACACACTGAGGTGAAACACGCACATTCCTTTTGTGTTTCTTTAGTCGGGAGCAAGTTACACTCGGATAGCTTCTTCCCAAGAACTTTTGCGGAACAGACTCCCGAGAGGATGCTTTCCTGACCACTACAATCTTAACCTCTTCAAGTCTAGGGTTAACTGTCATCTTTACACATATCCCCATAAGCAGTTCCCCTTACTCATTATCGCTCACACAACAGTCGCCTTCAGTAACCCTCTATCTTGAGTAGCCCCATCGGCCTTGTATAGGGTGAACATTAGAACTGATTACGAAAATAGTTAAGAACAGTTTGACATGGGGCCTGCATACCCCCATCTGTTCTATTAACAGCTTTGCAACGCCCCCCCCCTCTCTCTCTCTCTCTCTCTCTCTCATCATTGCTCGCATTACTCACACTTGTTCTTTATCTCCCCACCTACTTTACTCTTCATACCTTTCTTTTTCATTGCATTTATATCTTTTTGTCACTTTATCCGCCACACATGAATTCTTTTGTGCACCTCTGTGTCGAGTAATACGTAGTTAAGAATCTATTCTCGGAGGCCATTTTCGATCCTCACTGGATGCTTGTGCTTTTGTGCTAGGTAAAGTTAAGGGTTCTGTTGTTTTTCTTTCTATCAGGTGTTTGTTCTAAATAAATAAAGTCGTTTTTTTTTGTTTCCCGTGCAATACACTTAATTCATCAACATTCCTTTTAATCAATATTTTCTTTTTCACAATAGAAAAGAAAAAAAGAAAACAGTGAAGATTATCCTCAGAAAGAAAAGGAATTTCTTTCTGAGGATAATTTTCACTGTTTTCTTTCTTCGTTTCTTCAATACTTGCTCTTTCTTTCTCTCTTCTTTTTATCTTTATTTATTTCTTCCTTCTTTTCTTGCTTTTTTTCTTCTTTTTTCTTTTTCTCACTTTATTCCCTCCTTTCTTCATTCTCTTGTTTCATTCATTCATTCTTTCTCTCTCACTTCTTTTCCTTCTTTCTTTTTTCTTTCTCAATTCCTTTCCTTTTTTTTCTTTCTCGCATTTGTTCTTTTGCACTTCATTCGCTTTTTTCTTTTACTTCTTTCATCATTTCATTTTTCTCACTCCATTTCCTTTTTTTCATCTTCCTTCATTCACGTCTTTCTTTCTTTCCCTCTTTCTTTCTTATTTCATTCCTTTCTTTCTTTCTCACGTCATTTCATTCTTTTCTTTCTTATTTCATTCCCTTCTTTCTTTTTTTCTTTCTCACTTCATTCCTTCCTTCCTTTCTTTCTTTCTTTTCAAGAATTTCAATCATTTCCTATATCTTTATTCATAAAATTCTTTATTCCCTGAAGTTTCTTTCTTTCTTTCTTGCTTCCTTTCATTTTGATAGTTTCATGTTTAATCTGTTGGCTCCTTTTCTTTTTCTTTCTTAATTTTGTTTTCATCATTTCTTTTCATCCTCATATAATTCTACTTATTTTTTTTTTCATTTTTTTCCTTCTTATGCAATATTTTAATTCTTTTTCCTTTCCTACATTTCTTCCTCTTTCTTCACCCTATTTCTTCCTTTACTCTTCCAATCTCTATCTCCCTATTTTTTTTTCTCTCAAGCCATTCAACTCCTTTGCGTCTCTCGCTTTTTCGCTTATCATTTCCTTCCCTCTTTCAGTCCCCTATCTCTCCAACCCATCCCAACTTCCTTGAAACTCTTGTCTCGTTTTTCCGGTTTCATCTGATCTCATCTGTTTCTCCACCAGTGGATCTAGCAGACATCGTTTTTTTTAAATTTGTTTTTACCTATCCGATTTGAAGATCTACCTGTCAGTCGCCTACCCACCGCCCCATCCGGTCTCCACTCCTGCGCATTTATTTTGGTCTTTTCTCGCCATATCGCTCTCGGGTACTCCATTAATTGGTGGTCACGTGCAGATTTATAGGATGTGGATCGTTTTTCGGATACAAAGTTACAAAAGAAGATCTCACAAGCATATTTAGAGTTTATCAGCACTCTGCAATACTGACTCACGTGTCATGCTGAATTAGGATTTTATCTCGAAAGCAGGTTTTCCGGGTGTTAATAATAACAGATTCCTTACTAAATTCGACTAGAACAAAGGCTTTCAAACCCAGGAGGAATCTATCCAGCCAAGAAAAAAAGTTTCTCTCGTAGGAAATACAGACTGACTGATTCAAACTGTTAAAATATTGATCATTTAACACATTTTACATATTACACATAATAGGATATCACACTTCATTCATTATTTTTGCCATTTCCTTTCTGAATTCCTGGGATCTTATTTACATTTGGACGATTGTCTTCATATGACGTTTCAGCCGTTGTACCTTCTTCAGGTGTCTGCCGATTAGGGAATTTCAAACTGAACCCTTAATATAGTCTACAGTTATAGAGGGTTTCCGTTCCGCTGACCATGCCTAGCGATATCTCTTTTATCTTAGTACTGCAAAGTTATTGCTTGCCCTGTTCCCACTAAATCTCTCTACTATTCTGCCCAGGGATTGAACTCACAATTACTATTCCAATAAATTCACTAAGCAATGTTTTGATACTTTAAGCTTTTGTCCGTGTTTTGATCGCATATAAAACCCGGTATTTTCCTCCAAAACCCTACCTAAAAATATCTCATGGGTCATATATACTAAGTTGAAGTATCTGGTAGGTTTGTAGACTACTACGAATTTTATGCAACCTAACTCTATAATTATGTTATATTAAATGTTAATAGTGAAGGTTTATATACAAAGTTCATGTATTTGGTAGGTTAATGTTTATCCACATGTTGTAAACATCTGATTTTTGTTGTTCCTTTATTTACTTGTTTACGCTATTTATATTATTCGGACTATTGTCCTCATCTTTGTCGCCATATTTATTACAACGTTTCGGCCGTTGTACGATCCGGCCTTCTTCAGGTGGTTGGAATGTCGGGGTAGACTGTTCTAGTTCCACGTGCCATGTTTTTAATGGATGTCAGTTATTAGTTATCTCCTGTTAATTTCCCTCTGAAAGTTCTCCACTGCCTTAACCGGGTATTGAACGCACGCTCTTTGGGTCCTGTCACTGGATCTAACCAACGCCTTTATCCACTGAATGGGTTAAGTTCGACATTCCAACCACCCGATGACGATGAAGGCCGGAGCGTACAACGGCCGAAACTTTGTAATAAATATGGCGACAAAGATGAGGACAATAGTCCGAATAATGTAAATAATGTACATAATACCTCATCTCGGAAATATAGACAGATACTGAAGGGCCAAAACGTTGTAATAAATATGGCGACAAAGATGAGGACAATAGTCTGAATAATGTAAATAGTGTACATAATACCTCATCTCTGAATTTTTAAATGAGTTACTAAATGTTAAATGATGTTACTACCAACAAGTGAAATTATTTTCATTTAGCGTAATAATGAAAATTTTGATTAAACATTAAGAACGCATGCTAATGTTGTTTTTCTTTTAATCAGATCACCCCAAGCCAAGCGATAATGTCACTAAGACGCAAGCGAATCTAAATACTTTAGAAGGAACCGTAAACGCTATCCTAAACAGGAAACAAGGTATAAACCTCTACTCCAGTTCAAAAGATCAGAGAGACTGTTATTACTATTTGCCAAGCATAACTAATTTTTGCGCAAGATCCCAATTGCGGGTCATCCAGTGAGGATTGAATTTACTCAGTAGTCAAGGGCAACCAGACTAACCCTAACCATTACGCTACTCCCAGGCATCGCTTTTATTCATTTTATATTATTTTTTTTTATTTGGGTTAGGTTAATTGCTTATTGAAGTATTTAATGTCAAATTTGTGTATGGGGCACTCAGTGCGGATCGAACTCACTCCTCAGTAGTAATGGTCAACCAGACTAGTCCCATTAACAATTATCCAACACAGTGATCTAGTTATTATCTATTTAAACGTTATTTAATTTATTTAGGGTAGGTTAATTGATTTTATGCCATGTCGATCCTTTTTGGGGTTATCTAATGTCGAATATTTGTATGGGACACTCAATGCAGATCGAACTCACTACTCAATTAGTAATGGTCATCCAGACTAAACTCGTTAACCATTACCTCACACCGAGATGGTTTTGTTGCTGCTGTTTTTGGATGTGTGTGTGTGATCGCACGCTATAGTGTTAGTACTTGGTTCCTATAACTGGGATATACAAAAAAGACATAATGTTACTTTACACCAACTCCAAACACCAGGTGGAAACTTGACCTTAGTCTTTTATCACGGCGAATAGGTACATTTTAAGAATCATGTCAGCTCAAGAAAGTCATAAACTATTTATAATGCGTGATTAACTTGAAGATTCAGCCGATAGATTATATTTTTAAGCAATAAATCTCAAATGCCGCACCTAATGTAATTGTGTTTATGTGTTTTTTTTTTTTTTTTTTAGTTTTTTTTCTTATTTACATTTCGAATCCAGCAAATTCACACACAATAAGACTCGTGGATTGAACTCACAACCCGATATGTTTCTGCCCTTGGACAATATAAATGTTGAAATTCTGACACCTTAAACTTAATGTCTGTGTTTAGCTGATGGGATTATATGAGTGTCCAGACTGAGAAAGATAAACTCGGTAAAATTAATAACAAAACTGCTTCATCTAAGAAATCAAGACACTATTACATCTAGGTCTCATCCTTCCTCTTTCTTCTCTTCCCTTTCTTTTCCTCTCTTTCTTCTCCTCCTCCCCCTTCTTCTTCTTCTCCTCCTCCTCCCTTTCTTCTCCTCCCCCCTTCTTCTTCTTCTTCTCCTCCTCCTCCCTTTCTTCTCTCCCCTTCTTCTTCTTCTCCTCCTCCTCCCTTTCTTCTCCTCCCCTTCTTCTTCTCCTCCTCCCTTTCTTCTCCTCCCCCTTCTTCTTCTCCTCCTCCCTTTCTTCTCCTCCCCCTTCTTCTTCACTTCCCTTTCTTCTTCTCCTATTCTCCTCCTCTCTTTTTTTCTCCTCCTCCTCTGTGCCATTAAAATCCCCTGTGGAATATAGGGCCACAGCCTTACCACACCAGGTGTTGCTGCTATGAGTTTTGTAGCAGGTAGGTTTTTTACGGAGTGAAGATGCTTATCGGTTTTGAATTCAGAGTTGTCCTTCTAAACTGATTGCCAACCTAGAGGGCACAGTCTGTTCTATTATTTAGCTAATTATGGTTCCAGCTAAACAGTCGAATTCTCTGTTTCGGGAAGAGAGGAACCCGGACGAGGCTCCGCCGAATGGCAGAGTCTCGTTCGAGGAGGTAGACTATCCCTGAACCCGTTTATACGGGTTCGAAAGGGAATATTTTTGGCCGAGCCTACGGGCTCGGAAAACCCACGTTAAACCCGGCCTTGTTCCACATGAAACCCTCGTGGTGAGTGGCTAAATATTTTAGCTAATAACTGTTGTGGGTAAAAGATGGATTAATAACGTTCCGAAATGAATTCTTGCGAAAGTGAAAGTAGCAAACTCTGGACAGGATTCGAACACGCTGAACCGTTTCCACTTTCCGCGGCGTTAACCGCTACGCGCACACCCACATCTACTATGACTAGAGTGTAATCAATATGATACTGAGAAATCAGATAAGAAAGCCTAGATTTAGATCTGCATCACTCGTTGGTCTTCTTAGCCAATTTGGTAAGGTTTTGTCCAAACCAGATTGGTTTCAATGGGTACTGGGACGCAACATCAAATCTCGACGACTTCTTTTTGCTTTTCCAGATACACACTGGTTACTCAACGGAGGTAGAATGCAAAAAAGACCTGATTGGCTTGGTTTGTTTTACGGTCAATGGTCATTTAATACCGACAACTTTTTTTTCCTGATAATATTTTTCTTTTGTCAAAAATCTATCTTTGTTAATATTTTTCCTCAATAATGTATAGCTGGTAATATTATTTTTTCAAAAACATATAGCTGATAATATTTTTTTTCTCAAAAACGTATAGCCGGCAAAACTATTCTTTAAAAAAAACAAAAAAAAAACAAACGTATAGCTGATAATACTATTTTTTCAAAAACATACAGCTGGCAACATTATTTTTTCAAAAAGCTTCGAATCCCCATAATTGAACTATTTCTCCTAATTTATCTACCTGCCCCTAATTATTTACCTACTCTTAATTATTTACCTACCCTTAATTATTTACCTGTCCTTAATTATTTACCTGCCCCTTAAATGTAATTAGGTTGAATAGAATTGTTTACTGAAGACGGTTTAGCCCAGTATATTAGGATACATTGGGTAAAACATAACTAGGTTATTTTTATTTGTTTTTATCTATAAGCAAGGCAGTAAAGCCACTAAGACACAGGAGTTTACTGAGTGTGAAGGAATAAGAAAAAGAACTATTCGAGAAGACAGTAGATAACGATTGACATTGTATATACATTTTTAAAGATTAAAGCTAACTGGAAAGCATAAAGCCAGAACAGAGCTCCACAAGCGAGAAGTACGAGAGAAGGAACTTTTAACATAGGACTTACTGTTCAACTGCAAATTGATGAGATCTTGTTGCCAATCTAGAACTTTTAAATATATATAGTCTAGGTACCATAGCGGAAAGTTAATGAGAACAATTACCATGAAAGTATTTATAGAAAAGGCACAAGGAACTACATTACGGCGGTGGGAAAGTGAGTGATTCCGAGATGTCAGGTTAGGACCAATAACACTGCAGATTATTCTTTGGAGTCTATAAAGAATCTCTAAATACATACCAGAAACACCAGACGCTATATGGCAACAATATTCAAAGCATGGACGAATGGTAGACTTATAAACACACAAGATAGATTCTGGAGCGGAAAATTGTCTCACACGAAATAGTAAACCAACTTTCCTAGCAGGAAACCTAGCAATTGATTCAATATAATCTTTCCACTTTATGTCAGCAGAGAATGTTAGCCCGAGAATGCGCAACGATTCCCTCTCCTAGCCTTGCTGTTTGAAGACAGAAAGGAGTCACTCAGATGATTAATGGAGAGCAGTTTCGTTTTGGAGGGGTTAAAATTAACAAGTCATTCCTTGCCCCAGTTAACAATAACTAGTAGATCTTTTTTGAGATCAGCTGTCATTTTGAGCTCATCGAATTATATAACTATAACTAGGTTAATTTATTAGTTGCTATTCTAAGGTTTGCTTTGAATTCATTCTTCGTCACTACAATTATCAGCACTGTACGTGTATTCATCAATCCCATGTTTAGTCAATTAGTCAATTCGTTGTCTTACTCTTTGACCGTATCCGGTAAACGGTCGTCAATCTGCGGATTTTTTATTTGTCGATTCTGATAGTGAAGACTGGAGAAAATAAGTATCATTTTCGTCATGTTATACTTTCTAATAAAAAGAAATGTAAAAATGAAAATGAAACTAGATCTGTTGCGGCTGATGCAAACTAATCAAAATCAAGATATTATTTGAGAATAAACAAAGTCATAGAGCGCAGGAGATAGTCACCAAAAAAAAAAAAAAAAATCAAATGTTGAAAATATAGACTTGGTTATGTTAGCCGCTTTCGTGTGTAGCGTCCACATCAATTAAATGAGAAATAATACCGACTAGAACGCCTTTAAACGTTCCACTTTAAACGGATTACAGCAGGCAACAAAAATATTTTACAACCTGGAACAGAAAAGATAATGGAGCAAACAAAATAACGATCATGAATCTACAAAAGACCGCTCATCATCCAGAGGAGGTGGAGCTGTTTAAATGGCCGCATTGGATGTGACCACCTATCGAAAAACAAAACGATTTATTCGAACAAGTACCGCTCCCGATTAGAATGACTGAAAGTAGCAATCGATGAAAAGCTTACATTAGATTGGAATTAGTTAACAAAAATGTTTAATTAGGATAACATTAGACTGACTGTATGTTTCGTTTGGCGAACAGACAAAAATTGTTAGACCTAAGTTAGAAAGTTTCCTTTCCTCCCCCGTCTTCTTAGATATTACAAGATTCGGTTTACAGTTTAATCTGTTTTTTATAGAATTCCTTTAACAAATATTTTATTTTTATTTTATTTTCTACTTATTATAATACTAATAAAATATATACATGCATTAATTATATCATATGCACTTCAAGATACCATCTTCTGTGTTGAATAATATTTTATTTAAGGTGGGCTGTTTATCGTGTATAATAATAGCTTCTAGATATATATCATATAATTAAATGTGTACATAGTTTATCAGTATTATTTTAATAAAAAATTGAAATAAAAATAAAAATTTAAATTAAATAAACAAATCTCAATTTATTTTTGTGTGCGGCCTTGTTCCCAATAACCGTTTCAAATGATGTCACGCGAGACCATTTCAAACGACCAGTACTCCAAGGAATACCAGGATGAAGACAAAAGAATTCCGCCACACAGGCACCACATAGGTTCTTGATAATGATTGCGAAAGTCGGGAGAACCCGGACAAAAATAACAAAATATGAACTTCGAAAGTTTTATCAACAACTTCGAGCAAAATACTTAATAACTTGTCCGAAAGTTGGAAAAATACAATAAATATTATATAGTAGTGAGACATTGTTGGTTCTTTTTTAATCAAAATTTATAATATATTATATTATATTGTATTATATATATATATATATATATATATATATATATATATATATATATAATATATATATATATTATAAAAAAAGAAGGAACAGTAAGATATATAATCCGGTGTCCTTATTGATACTTTTATTTTTACAAAAACAATGCTCAATATAAATTTACAGAGCATAAATGTTATAAATTAACTGATTTAAAATATGGTTTCTTCGCTACACAGGAATTACCATGTTTCAAAAAATGAAGCTAAAACTTCACATTTAATTATATAATTAAATTTGAAGTTTTTAGTTCAGGTTTTTGGTAATATGGAAACTATTTTAAATCCAAAAAATACTAAATAAATAACAATTAAAAAATTATAATATTATATATATATATATATAAATAAATTATATATATATATATATATATATATATATATATATATATATATATATATGTATATATATATATATATATATATATATATATATATGTATATATATATATATATATATATATATATATATATATATATATGTATATATATATATATATATATATGTATATATATATATATATATATATATATATATATATATATATATATATATATATATATATATATATGTATATATATATATATATATATATATATATATATATATATATATATATATATATATATATATATATATGTATATATATATATATATATATATATATATATATATATATATATATATAGAGAGAGAGAGAGAGATGTAGGCAGTGTAGGCATTTTTCTCCACGTTATATCTTTGTGTATAAATATGAATACACTCTCCACTTTTACCTTGATAAAGTATAAAAAATCGATTAAAATATTTCCCGGGTGTATTTTTTTTATCAGTTTACCGCAAGCAAGGCGATAATGCCACTAAGACGCAATGGGCTATTGAGAGTGGAAGAGAATGAGAAGAATTTAGTGAGGAGAAAGGAAAATATAAGAACAGTTTCAGGAAGACCGTAGATGGCGATTGACGTTGCATTTAAATTTTTAAAGTTCATTGGTAGCAGGTAAGTAAAAAAACAAAAAACAAAACCAAAAAAAGAGAGAAAGCAAAATAATTGCACAATTGAGAAGTGCGATAGAAGCAGCTATTAGAATAGAAGTTATGGTTACATTTAGCTATTTCCACAGTCAAACTATGATACCTAGTATCCAAACTAGTAGTAAACGTACCAAAGAGAACAGCTCATTAGATTAATTGCCATGAAAATACTTATAGAGAGGGAAGCTACGTGAAGTCTACGTGAAATAGAGAGGGAAGCTACAGACCCTTGTTTGGATTTTGTCGAGGATCTCGAGATGTGTATAAGGAGCACCAGACCAGATATGGCAGCAATATTCAGTGCACAGGTGGATCGTAGATTTATAAATGTGCAAGATGGATTCTGACAAGAAAAATTGTCAGACACTACGCAGAAGGCCTAACAATTGTTTCAACATAATGACTCCGATTCATGTCGGCTCCTTCTAGGGTCTATTTCAACTTTATGCTTCTAACGTCTCCGCCTGTACTCTGAAATTTTAATTCGTTAATTAAATCCCCTTGAGGGGGCACGGTGGAGTAATGGATAGCGGCTCGGATTGAGGAGTCGGAGAGTCGATTTCGAATTCCAGTCGAATCCATTACATTCACTTATGTGCTTATACCCTTGGGAAAGGTATGAATCCTCTTCTTCTCCCCCCAGCTATGGGTAAATAGCAGGACAGAACCCGGTCTGTCCTGATATTTATATACCGCAGAAAGAAATGGCAACCTGCTGCGGGAAAAAAAAACTTCCTCGCCAGTCATGTCGAAAGATACATGATTGCCTAAGCGTGTATCACACATCGCACATAACTGACTGAATTAAATCTTGACCTCTTTAAGTCTACAATTAGCTGTCTTTTTTTGTTATTTTATTATAATACAATTCCACACAATAACTATCTACCTTGAGTGTCTCTTGGGCCTTGTATTGGGGAAAAAGTGACTTGGTTTTCTATTTAACAACTAATAAAGCATTTTTCGAAAACAAAAATGCTAGAATTTAGAAAGATAGGCTTTTATTTCTTTATTTTTTTCCTATCCCCCATCAAAACCAAACAAAAATTAGACGAATGAAAATAGTCATACACAACAGCAGTTTGTTGTCACAATCACGGCTATTACAACGTTTCATCTGATTAAAACAGAACCCCTTTCACACACTGGAATCTATATAAGCGCACCCCAACCACAGCATTCCATAATAGCAATGAAATAAATGTTTATGCATGAGCGATTTGAATTCGACCTGATTCCGCTCACGGGAAACAAAAGACGTCTAGAAACTGACCCAGAAATATATACAGATTTTAACACACGCTCATATTTCACCATGCATTCGGGCACTACGACGTGGTGTAATGGTTAACAAGCATGTCTCGTTAGATCAATTACGACTGAATAACGAGTTCGATCATCACTGGCTTCCCCATACTTGCGGCTTTGTGTCACGCTTAGGAAAATCACCATGTTTTTCTTTCTCTATGCATAAAGGTTTCTTCACAAACTGATAAATCCCTCCACCCATCCACCTTTAAAAAAAAAAAATCTAAATTTTTGGTCATTTTGGCCAAATTTAAAAAATGGGTTGCAAACTTTTCAGCATCCCCTTGTACTCTATCTGTCTCACTATGCTTTCACAAGCGGCAGATATTGACGATTCAACACACACACACACACAATATATATATATATATATATATATATATATATATATATATATATATATATATATATGCAAATGTTCCCAGGGGTCTTTTGAAAATTAAAGAATATACATTCATTCACATCCTGCTTTTTTTCTTGTTATTCACCCACGCACAAAACGATTAGGTACAGTCATCGTTTTGTTTCTTAACAATAAAAGCGAGAGTATATTAAACGGGTGGACACAACTCTATTGTTCATATCACAAAACATCTACCCCCAATATATATATATATATATATATATATATATATATATATATATATATATATGTATAATCAGATGTCTGTCTGGTAAGTATGCAGCCTTTCTGAATATCACAAGCGTTTGTCCACACGATGCAGACTGCCAACAAACGATTAACTGATATGTCTACAGCTAAGAAGTCTGGTTCTCTGTGTCGTGCCAGACAATTTTCTTTCGTCATTATCAATCTTGGACATTCTACCATTCTTCTGTACATTAAATATTGCTGCTATAGCATTCTAAATCTCGCACTAGAATACCCGATGGTCTAAAGATTTCGTTCAAGCATAAAACAGACTGTCGACACTCGGTGTTAATCTCAGAGTCCACTCTTATATTTACACTAACTCTATCTCAGATATTGAGTAACTTTACTCATAAATATAACATAGAACTATATTTTTATCATATATATATATATATATATATATATATATATATATATATATAGATATAGATATGTATTTGTGTATTTAGGCAGCAATCCTTCTTTCATGCATATTTCATTGAATACGACAGACAAGGTGCTTTTATTTAGCTTTTTATACAAGTTCTCATGCGATCTATTAATTTTTTTCTTTTCGTATGATAAATTATATAAAAACTGTCCGAATGTTCTTTTTATCAGAGCGCTTTCGGCTATACATTTAACCATTTTCAAGGATTAAATATTTTAACTGTTGAATAAGAAATAGAACATGGGCATAATATCTTGACCGTGTTTTGAAAAATGAAAACATTTTATAAAACACACATACAACAAACTATTTCTTATTTATCAGTTAAAATATTTAACTATTTAACCCAGAGGTGGAGGATGGTGATTTCATGGCTTTTCTGAAGGGGTTAGTGTGAAGTGAACGAAACAGAATCAAACGGATTTTGAATTCGGCTCGTCGATTCCATTATCCGCATCGATAATCGTTACTTACCTGAATTCATATAGTGAAGACACAAATTCAACAATATGGATGTTTTTGCTTACCTGAAAGACAGAATAAGTATAAAAACTGATTAGTTTCTCTGGAGAAATATACAATTAATATAGACAATTTACATACAATCAATAAATATCCCATATTTCTGTCCGTTAAAGTATTAATTCCAATCGATCTCTGTCTGCCCACATATATTAAGGTTGTTTGGAAAATAACGTCCGATTTTAGAATCTGCTTTTATCCCTGAATTAATGCATTTAAATGGTATTTAACGCTTTCAGCTCTGACCACCGCTTACAATTGGGCATACGATTTGTTTCTGTTGTGATGAGATAACCCAACTTCCCCATTCACGATAATGGACGGACTGGTTGCCGATTAAGTACGACCACAGCGAACAGTCAACAGTCTTCGTTTGGTAACACCTATTGAGGTTAGCATATTTCCGACTCTGTCTCTGTATTTTGACATACCTACATCCGATTATAAAATTATTATTGAAAACCAACACTCGGGTTTACTTTGTTTATTATATCTTGTACGAGATATAACAGTTTCTATCAACCTACAGAGGTGGGACAAATGAATAATACGCGGTTTCATTTTGGTTTGACTATTTAAAAGAATAAAAGAAAATGATGATAAAACATTAAAACAACTGAGAGATGTATTTCACAAAATGGAAATCCGAATTGTTAAGTGACATCTAGAAACAGGCTAGATGACGATCAAAGAATAGTTTTCATGAAAACAGGAGAGACAGGAGAAACAGCAGTTTGGGCAAGTGGGGTTGGCACCAACTTGCATCTTGGGCGAGGGATTCGATTGATCTGTTTTGGGTTTTTTTAACGTTTTATCAACCTCCCTTCCTCGATGAAGAAACCATTGTTGGCTACCTAATGTGTTTTATGTAAATGGATGCTAGAGCATGGGCTGGAAAAGATAGACGTTAAAAGCTGTGGAGAGCCATGTTCGACCACGTCCTGAGAAGATACGGCACATAAACTAAGATCCTCATATCACCTCAAGGTTCTAGAGTCCTTGTATATCAGATCCCGTGGGCCTTCCCTCGCTAAACAGAGGGGATGCTTACTGGGTCTGAATATTTTGGACTCTAGCTTTCTTGAAATTCATTCTTTTTTTGTTTTTTTCTCCTCCATTCGTTATCATTAATATTAATCAAATTTACACGCTTATTTTTTTTATATCCCAGAAAATAAACATAAGGCTGGGGCGAAACCGGATGTTATTTTTTTACCTTTTTAAAATGCTATATAAATTTTGCTTATTCCTAGAGATCATAAAGTGTTTTGTTCCCGTGTTAATTCAGTAATTTAATCCTCATGACTATGTTATCTGACGTCGGTATGAAATGGGTTAATTCGGTCAGCAGCTAGAACAATGTGGAATCAACCTGGAGGAGATGAACTGATTTTCAAATTTACCAAAGTTTTGGGCAAAATCAAACGTTTCTACTCAAACATTTAACAGATGAAGACAATAGTCCGCATGTATATATAATGTAGATAATTTTTTTATCTGTCCGTCTCACTCGAGGACAATTGCAGGCAATCGATGTTTGATTTACCAAACTTGAAAATATCCTGAAGATTTTTTCGAGCAGAACACATCCCAAAATAAAACTTCTCTCATTTAATCATCTCAGAGATCCCACTCTGTTGGCCATCATCATGGCTGATGCTATCCTCCTCGAAAGACGTTTCATTGTGTCTTGTGAGACAATTTTTCTCTCCAGAATCTGTCGTACATATCTGTAAGTCTACCATTCGCCCATGCTTAGAATATTGCCGCCACATTTAGTTCGGTGCTCCTGTTATTTACCTACAGCTCCTTGATAAGATCTAAAGATCTAAAGAACAACCAGCAATGTTATTGGTCCTAATCTGGCTACTCGGCTTCAGTCACTTTCCCCTCTGCCTCTGTGTACCTTTTCTATAAATACTTTCATGGTAATTGTTTGGATGATCTCTTAGCTATGGTAGCCAGACTCTATGAATTTAAGCGCAATACTAGACTGGCTACGAGATCTCATCAATTTACAGATGAGCTAGCGAGATGTGATCGTAAGTTCTATGCTAACAGTTTCTTTTCTTGTACCTCTCGCCTGTGGAACGCTTTTCTGGTTCCATGCTTTCCAGCTAACTTTATTCTGTAACAATTTAAATGCAATTTCAATCGCAATCTAATGTTCTCATGGTTGCTCTTTTCCCTTTCAATCCATTATGTTTCTGTTCCTTATTCCTCCACACCTTGTGACCCCTTAGTGTTAGTGGCTGTACTGCCATGCTTGGGGTGATGCCGATTTTTTTTTTAAAAAAAGGTAACCCTTAAGGCATTCTGCACCTTGGATATTAAATAACACGAAGTTAAAATCCAAACAAATGGAAATGTTTTTAGTGATGCTGAATTGCTTTGATGAACAATGAGCAATTGTTTAGTTATAAAAAGATATCATAAAATGTTTTGATACTACTTCACCCAACACCAGGCCCAAGAGCTACTCAATGTAGAGGGTTACTGAATAAGTTTGTTCTAAGGGTGTACATTTAGAGAGTAATAGATACATATTATGAGGATATGCAGGATAAATAACGGTTGACCAAGTCTTGAAGAGGTTAAGATTGTGGTGATCTGGAAAGCCAGTTTCATGACGTAACAAAGGATTACTGTGTGGTGTCGTGTGACTGTAAGAAAAGATAAGAAATTAAGTTCATGAGGCCATGAAGGAAATATAATGGTTAACCCTAGACTTAAAAAAGTCAAATCAGTCCTTGGGAAGAAGATGTCCAAGTGCAACTTTCTTCTTACTAATGGAATATAAAGGGAATGGTGATGATTCACACTTGTGTATGTGGCATGGTGGGTACCAGTTTATAAAGGTCAGGGGTTGTGGGTCTAAGGAATGTAGCGCGTCAGAAAACACGCCATTGAAGTAGAGATAGAGCAGAACGATCATAGCAACTTTCCATCTGTGGGAAAGAGGTTGTAGGGTGGAAAATGATGTATTAGCCACAAGGCCGCGTAGACGCTTTTGGACTTTCTCAATACAGGTAGGTGAGGACTGGGCAGCTCCAGTCCAGATATGGCAGCAATACTCCGCTTTTAGGTCTGATCTGTCTCTTGTAAAGATAGAGCATAACAGGGAGAGTCAGATACTTACTGGAACGGTACAATGAACCGACTATTTTACCAGCATCTTTAGCAATAGATCATATATATGAATTTCAATTAAGGTCTGGAGAGAGCTTGAGTCTGAACAGACGTTCATGGCAAGGAGCTTCGTCGAGAAAACACCCATCCATCGTGATAGATGAAAGTTCGGGCTCTTCTCGGTGGTGGTGGAAGGTTACTAGTTTGGGTTTAGCCGTATAGAATTTTACAATTTTACAAGCCAGGCCTTCACCCCATTGGAAGGTGAGGACTGGGCAGCTCCAGCCCTCTACTCCTAACTGGGGTAGATCAAAAGAAAGATAAGCTACTTAGAAATTTATATATTATACTCTACCATATATATATAGGAAAAATAACTTTTTTCTTTTCATCTGTTTTACTAACATATGCGACACATCGTGTCTCAAATATAGTAGTCAAGCGAGATATTTGCTTTCCTCCACCGCAAACTTTATTATTACAAGCGCTTTAACCACTGAGCTTTTCTTTGTGGGCACCAGTCACGTGTAGGACATGATCCATCCAGCGATCGCCCACTCAGTTACCGATACATACACCAGGTGTTATCTGTCCTTGAGTTAGCGATAAGATGATGGAAAGCTTTTTGCAGTAACCAAGAAGAACATATAAGATCAAATGGCTGTAGAAACACTGTGGGTTTTTTCGCCTTATTCGGTTACAACTATATCGAGTTTCTAACAGTAATAGCGTTGAAAAGAAAACAATCGTTATACAAATGGATATGGGTCCCAGAATATTTTCTCTTTTGCTTTTTTGGTAAGGTGTTGTTGTCTAGAATTTTTGCCATCTCCGTGGATTCAGATTTAAAATGATTGATTCGTTTTCTTATCAACCTTTATTTAAAGACTCTTTTTTTTTTTAGATAACTATTGTTTAGTGATACATGTATTACTGATTAACCGTAGCTGTCGTAGAAGTTGCGGATTCATACCCAATGATTGTTTCAATTTCTATGGCTTGTAAACCATTTGCAGATTATTTAAATCCCCGAAATATTTTTCCCAAGTAAAGTTGGTTCTCTATGTCGCACCAGAAAATTTTTCTCGTCCGAGTCCATCCTTCAAATCTATAAATCAACCATTTTCCCTTGCATGGAATATTGCTGTCATATATGGTCTGGAGGCCCTGCTGTTCATCTTACGGTCCTCGACAAAATCCAGAGACGGATATGCAATGTGGTTGGCCCTGATCTGGCATCTCGTTTAAAGTCGCTTTCACACAGACGTACCGTCGCCTCCCTCTGTTTTTTTCTACAAATACTTTCACGGTAAATGCTCCAACGAGTTATTTTCGTTCGTTCCCAAACTGTATGAAGTTAAACGTGCCACTAGGTCGGCATCTCAGTCCTACTCTTTCACTGTCGAAACGGTTAAATGTAGCCGTTTCTTCTACTCCAATAGCTTCATGTCTCGCACTTCCAGTCTGTGGAACTCCCTTCCTCTTACTTGTCTCCCTGATAGCTATAATCTCCAACTATTCAAATGCAATGTCAATCGAAATCTCCAGATGCCTTGATCTATTCCTCGTCCTTCTGTTCATCCTTTCCTCTTTCACGCTTCTTTACTCTTGTTCCTACTCTCTGTAACTCCTTGCGTGCTAGTGGCACTCCCGCCTTGCTTGGGGTGAAAATCTTAAAAAAATGGCGGGGGTTATAAAGGTTTAATGATACAAGACTTACTTATTAACTAAGGGGAAAAGAGGTGAATTCATAACTTTCCCAAGGGTATTTGTGCGTAAATGATTATAACGAATCCAATGGGAATTGGAACTTGGCACCCCGATTAGCAATTCTGAGCTATTATTCATTACACCACCCGCACATGCGATCTTACAGCACCTGGTATGCCCAATCAGTCACCCATCTAGGATTGACATTGCTTAACTTTGGTGATCGTACGGTAATCGGTGTCTCAACCTGATGATGCCCTAAGCCCAGTGTAATGACAAAAGTACGCAGGTGCAGGCTTTATGAAAGCTTTATTCAACTGAAAATACAAAGCTCGTGTATAGTGTCCTTTTATAGTCCCAGTAAACAGAAATAGCTCTCTCAAAGAGGAGAGTAACAAAACAGGGGCAGACACTCTTGATTATTCATAACACCCGGATAAACAAACAAGAAATTATGATGTGGATATAAAGTTGGGAATCAATTCTATATGAGAATCAATGTATAAACTGATCCCTCACTTTGTGGCCACATAATTGTAGTAATAGGAAATCCCATAGTTAATGGGTTATTGATTGATTCTTTTTATGGCTTATCAACATTTTGTAGGTTATTTAAAGCCAGAAATTTTTTTTTAGATTGTAAGATTTTTTTTAAGATAATAATGATATAGTTATAAAAGTTTACTAATTAAAACATAGCTGTGGGAAAAGAGGTGGATTCATACCTTTCTTAAAGGTAATTGCGTGTAAGCGGATATAACAAGCCCAACTGAAATTTGAACTCGACATTTCGATGAACAATTCCGAGCCATTAACTATTTCGCCACCCGCACACCT
This sequence comes from Acanthosepion pharaonis, assembly GCA_903632075.3. NCBI lineage: Eukaryota > Metazoa > Mollusca > Cephalopoda > Sepiida > Sepiidae > Acanthosepion > Acanthosepion pharaonis. Next base: position 986,864 of record CAHIKZ030005524.1, on the reverse strand, counting down.
AAGCTTACAGCACCTGATATTCCCAACGGGTCACCAGATTTAGAATGAATACGAATAATGAAGGTAGTTAGAATTTAGCCTGCATCCAACAACCTCCCCCACTCCGTCACACGCCAAAAAAGGGTTAGGTTATATTCGTCTTCATATTTCATCAAGGATTGATATAAAAACAAATTTCCTTTGATTACTGAAAAAGATGGAACCTTATAAAGCGTGTTCAATCGACGGAATCACAGATGTTTCATTCGATACTTAAAAATGAAATTAATCTGAAATCATCTAATTTCGTCAAATACGAGAATTAATATATTTAAAAAAGGCGACAGCATTTTATAGGTACCTCCAAAAAAAAGTATATAATAATTAAAAAAAAAATCTTTCTTGAAGTTTTAACTTTAGATTTAATTCCAAGTTAATAGATAAAATTTAAACCGTATTTAAACTGATTGGATTTTTTTTTTTCTTATCAATAGTTTTTCTCTCACATTTACTCTCTGTAATCCCCTGTGTAATAGTGGCATTCCCGCCTTGCTTGGGGTGAATTGATTACAAATGAATAAATAAAATATCTATAAATCTGTCCATATTGTCAAATATGTCAACACAAAATGATTCTCTTTATTAAATATATATATATATCACCCGGAGATGCCTTTGAACTCTAACAAGACCGGAAATTGAGGATTGGGTATGTTATGTCAGCAGTACTCCATTTTCGGTCTGATCTATCTCTTGTAAACGTAGAGCCTTACTGTAGCTGTACCAGGAAGTGACTTTGACCGCTCGGCTACGGACAGCTTCACAAAGTTCTATCTGCCTTAAGTGTATCCTTTATTAAGTTTTCTCGAGTGCACAGGCCGGTGGACCAAATAAACATTATTCACAAAAAACAGACGTCTACTTGAACACGGGTAGCCACCAAAAATAATATTTGAAGTAATACAAATATTTCGGATTCAAAAATAAAATCCATCAATTCTTTAGAAATTATAGTTTATATATATATATATATATATATATGAAGTTGCTGATGCGCTACCCCTAAGTTCAAGGATTTTAACATGAAAATAAATCACTGAAAGAGGCGAAAAGAAGGAAATTTCTGCACCTATACATTTCCCTAATAATGCTAGTCAGACTCCCCAAACTTTTTAATATCACTTCATATAAAGCCTAAAATATAGGAACTTGAGAAGCAAAGCACACTTTTAGATAAGAATTTTTTTAATAAAAATTAGCATTTATGATTAAATTAAGAAAAGCAATATTTCCCATTAGAAAAACCTTATTCACACTAGTATTTTCCGAAATATTGTCTAAAGCCCTAAGATGAAGTCTTTTTATTATTCCACATATTATTCATATTTGTATCATCGTAACTGTTTGAATTTCTGAGGTAAAGTCTATTGATTATTTTATACATTATTCACATTTAGATCTTCATAAGTGTTGTCTGAATTACTGAGATTCTGTCTATTCACTATTCCACACATTATTCACATTTATAACTTTTGCCTTAATTTTAATTAATGAATATTTTTTAATTATTCATTATTCCATACATTATTCCCATTCATAATTTCATAACTGTTGTCTGAATTTCTGAGATGAAATCTACTCATTATTCCACACATTATTCACACTGATATCTTCATAAGTGGTTCCTGGATTTCCTAGATGAAGTCTATTCGTTATTCCATACATTATACATTTATAACTTTTGCTTGAATTTCTGAGATGACGTCTATTCATTATTTCACACATTATTCACATATCTTCATAACTGTTTGAATTTCTGAGATTAAATTTTTTCATTATTCCACACATTTTAGTCAATGTTTTCATCGTTACTCTTCTTATAATAATATTACCGAAGTTTCTTCGCGACAATTCGTTATCAACAAATATGAAATGCTAATGAGAAAATTCGAAAAAGAAAAAATGGTTCATGTGGTATAAAAAAGAAAAATGGTAAAGATAGATGTCGGTATAAAGTGCAAGAAATAATTCTTAGATATATTAGAAATATTTTTAGAAAGTAGCCCATATCTGCGTTGCATTCCCAACAGCCCAAGAGACAGCAAATCCTGATTTCAAATCAGAGCATGAAGCGCTCGTGGCCTTTGCTGTCAGTTGTCAGCTGTTGTAGAACCTACAATAGTCTAATTTATGAGATATCAATTTGCAAAGAGAAAAGCTAGAATTAAAAATGTATATATTTTTTTAAAAATAACGAGTAAATTTTATTTTAGAAATAAAATTTGCAATACCCACGTTTCAAAAAATATCAGGAGGACACCCAGTCCTGTTAGCGGACCCACGCTCCTAACTTGACTCATCGTCTTTGACTGAACCGTAACACGAAAAACAAAATGGTAGGTACCACACACACACACACACACACACACACACACACACATATATATATATATATATATATATATATATATATATATATATATATATATATAATCCAGTGAAATTTTTGGTTGAAGCTGAGTCAAATACAAACAAGATTACACCATATGCTTTTCAGACAAACACGTTTATTTTAGCAACTCTTTGCGAGGTTTCTGCTTATCAGTAAAGAACCGAAAAATAAGAGAAATCACGCAGTCGGTGCTAACGGGCAAGCTACGTGCTTAAATGTTCAGTTAAGTTCCCCGATAGGGGTCTATCTGATTGTACGTGAGAGCATACAGGTTTCGAGGTGAGACTAGTAGGGACTGATATCCAAAGAGGGTGGTCATAACAAGGGTTTCGAAAACTTTCTTCGCTTGTAACAACATTTGATCAGACGAAAATTTCGGCGGTTCCTAACTGTTTAAAAACAGCAAATAGTACGAATAAGCAGTAGGTTGCTAAGATTACGGATGTGAGGTTGGTGTAAGTGTTAGTGACTCAGGAAGAGAAATCGGCGAGCTGAGTTCGAATTCCAGCTGCGATCGTCACGTTCACTTTCGCATAAACACCCTTAGGAAAAGTCTGAATTCATCTCGTTCAGTTATGTGTCATATAGCAAAGCTAACTGGGCTTTGTTATCTTGAGGTAATTACGAGTACAAAATAATAGGTACTTAGATTAAGCTTACTAAGTAAATAGTAAAACGACTATATATACACAGCAATACATACAGACAATAAATCATAAACTGATGTCATATAAATTTAACGTCGATAACGTGTCGATAACTAAAGCTATCTGTCATCTCCTGCTCCTTTCATTCTTTACCTGTATCTTCTCATTTTCTCCCTTATCCCTTCCAATTTACGTTGCTTCATTTATTTTTTTTTTGTTTATTGGTTTGAGTCAAATTATTTCCAATTTTGTTTATCAACTTTATTCTTCAGAAAATAAAGTACAATTACATTTTATTCAATTATATAGGCGCCATTATTTCATTATTATAGGTACCATAATTTGCAATGACTTGTTGCCTCTTATCAGGCAGCTCTTTAAACCCATTGAATAAATGCCTACAGGTTTCTGATGTCGAAAAAGTTTTCGACGAATTCTTGAATCTGGTTTTCATTAGATAAAGTTTTTTCCCATCAAATCTGCAGCGTTTGAAAAAGATACTCGACTGCTGCAAGGTCAGGTGAATATGGCGAGTCGGATAGAACAGACTAACCGAGTTCCAAATGTTTTTTTTCTGTTATTCTTGTGTTGTCATAGAGGAGAACAACACTTTTCCTTTAATCCACGGTGTACGCTGCCATTATCATCCCAAAACTAAGATGTGTTAATGTACTTCCGAATTCATTCTTAACTACCACGTATGATTTAGAGATAGAAAGATATATTCGTCATTACAATTGGTTCACCAAAACTCATGACGCAACCTTATCGTAAGTGTTATACAAACATGGATCTGATTGTATGTGTGAATAAGTAAACGTATAGATGTTACATTAGTCGACTGGTATCCAAGCGAGCGATCATAATCAAGGTTTCGAAAACTTTCATTGCTTTTTGCATTGCGATCAGGCTCGAACTCGCATCTCACACTTCAGACGATCATATTCCACAGACAACGTTTCAACCATTATTATAATGGTTGTAACGTTGTCTGTGGAATATGCAGTTTGAAAATAAATTAGAGTAACTTTCTGGGTTAAAATTGTGGCCACAAATGATATATCCTGAGAAAACATCTAATTCTCTCAGAATTACCTCGCTGTATAGGTTGAATAAGTTCGATGAGAAGACATTTGTGTATCAAACGATGGGTCATGGTTCTTACAACCTTTTCTATTTTTCTATATCTTCTGAAGTCATTTTCTATCCGTATGCAGGCGGTTTACTGCCAAGTTCTTGATTATTCTAATATCTTTCGCAAGTATGACAAGTTTGCTGGACAGTTCTAACAGATCTTTGTAGCGTACTTTATCAAATGACGTAATCTATAAAACCCAGGTACACGTCATTCTGCATTTGTACCGCTCTTTCTGATAACATTCCGAGAATAAATATCGCGTTCCTTGTTCCGGTGTCTTTAACGAACTCGCACTCTTCTGATCCTATCTCCGGTCTGATTCTTCTGGGCGCTCTCTTCATTAGAATGCGGAAAGAAAACTACAAAAGTCCCTGCGAAGGTAGTGAAGGAAAGCGAGAAGAAAGGACTAAACATAAACTGCAGGAAGACAGAGTGCATGGTTGTTAGCAAAAGGATGAACCCAAAATGCGTATTACAAATCGGAAATACCAAAATCAAACAAGCACAAAAATTTAAATATCTGGGAAATATTCAAACAGAGGACAGAACATGCGATACTGAAATCCGAAGACGTATCGGGATGGCCAAAAGCTAAGCAGCGTATTAAGAGACAAGAAAATTTCGTTAGAAACAAAGAAAAGAGTACTGAACTGTTACATGATATCTGTCCTCCTATATGGCAGTAAGTGCCTGACAATTTCCTCAATGAAGAAGAGACTTGAAGCCACAGAAATGTGGTTCTACAGAAGGATTCTGAGGATACCATGGACCGAACATATGAGCATCGACGAGGTTTTAGAGAAAATGGAAACAAAAAGGAAACATACTTAACATCAGGAAAAGGCAGTTGAAATTTATGGAGCGCATAATGAGGAAGGAGGGCTTGGAAAATCCGATCCTCACAGTACAGTTTAAAGGCAAGAGGGACAGAGGAAAATAATGTATAACATAATGAGCTGTACTAAATGGATGACGAACAGGGTATACGAGAAATAACGAAAAGAAAAATATTTAGAGCTTCAAAGGATAGGAAGATGTAGAGGGCCATAGTAGTCTGCGTGCTGAGAGGTTACGACATATCAAGAAGAACGTCCTAGGCTTCTATGGCTGAATTTCTTAAAGTTTTCCCAAGGGATTAAGTACAGTGGCAGATCTCACCAGTCAATGCTTCTTTATACACGTGTATATGTGCCGTCGAAAATGGTAACAACTGTTAGAACGTTTTAATATTGAGATGCAATGAAACAAAAGTTTTGAAACAGTGTATTGAGATTCAATAAAAAAATAAAACGGAGATCCACAATTAACAACTAAAAATTCTCTTCCAATTTGTGTTGCTAATTCATAGGTTTGCTTGAATATTAATCAAAATGTCTGAATAAGGAATGCGTTAGTGTATTCTAATGGGCCCCTTTTTTCATTTTTCTTTTGCAGTATCTCTCCTTTTAATACATCGAAAGATTTCTTCTTTTCCATCTTTACTTTCCTTTCAATCTTTCGCTCCTTGTCTGTCTTTCATTCGTTTGGTCGTGCCGCATTCATGAAAATGAATACAGCCATAAATTATCGCGGCATTACTTCCCTTGCCAGAAAGAACTCTTCTCAGAAAGGAGAAAAAGTCATACCGTTGCCTTGGTAATAACAAAAATACTGGGTGGAAGCCCCTTGAGCTTTTTTTTCTCTCTCCAACCAATGTAGCATTAACTTGGGAAACAGGACACATCGTCTAATACACAGACGTTGTAGGCAGGAATATATTTTTACATATTCTTTCTTATGTAAACGGTTTACATGTCTGTTCGTACTCATAAATACTTTTGTTATTATTGTAACATGTTTCCTCCATTTTTATCCCAACTTCACAGCTAGAACGTGTATATGGGGTCTACGGGCAATTTCTTTCCTGAGCCTACGGGCTCGGAACGCCCCACGTAAAAAAAAATCCGGACTTGTGCCACATTTCGCCTTGTGGGGAGATCTTGTGTAAATACCGAGCAGTTAACGATTACGATTAACTCTGCCTATCGACCCTCTACCTTCGGGCGGAGAGGAACTCAGACGAGGCTATGCCTATGGCCAGAGTCTCGTCTTGGGAGGTAGACAGCTGCCCGGCCCCGTGTATGCGGGGACTACGGGGAATTTTTGCCCGAGCCTACGCGCTCGGAAAGCCCCATGTTAAAAAACCGGTTTTGCGCTACATTCTGCCTTGTCGGGAGATCTCCGGTAAATACCAAGTAGTTAACGATTAACTGTTTATTGCATTAGTCTGTGTTCTCAACCGTGTACCATATTATTCCCCGGAATAAAGTATTTTTACTTTCTATATATGTGTTAACTTTTCTTATTTACGACACAACACACACTCATATATATATATATATATATATATATATATATATATATATATATATATATATATATATATATTACAATGCATCATTTACACAAAAAATTAGATTAGTAAAGTTAATGATATAATAATATAAATTGAACTGCACCACATATATATATATATATATATATATATATATATATATATATATATATATATATATGGCATATTTTCTTTAGCACTTTTGATCTAAACTGTTGATAGTAATTTCACTGTTTAAGAAAACCAAAACAGGGATGTGAACTGAAGCATGTATGCCTATTAAAATAACGTTAATTGTAATGATATATATATATATATATATATATATATATATATATATATATATATATATATATATATATATATATACTGAAGGTTATTGGGTTGACAGTAACGGCTATGTTTCTAATTATTGTAAAGGCAATTAATTGATTAGAATAATTGTGTCTCAGAATGCAGTTTAGCTTTTTAGTTCCTCTAATCCAGGCTTTTATAGTGAGGAATCGGTAAGCCACTTTCACAGAGTAGAAACACTCTTTGATGCACCCAGGCAGCTCTTAGCTAAAAATAGATTCCCGTGTGACTGCTTCCCTGGACACATTAATCTTAACCTCATTGACTCAAATGTCATCTATCCTCCATATACTCATAGTCTTCTCTTCCTACCACCCCCTCTTTCATTTATATCACAAATCTCATTCATTATATCTATTGTAACAGTAGACCTTTACTTTTCGTGACCCTCTTGTCTACTATTGGGTGAATTTTATTATGAAAAAACTGAAAAAGGCCAAGGATCAAATAGAGAAAATTATTGAATTTTTCACCCCCACGCAAGGCGCAAGAATTTTCTGAGAGTGAAAGAGAATGAGAAAACTTTAGGAGAAGGAATCGGAAACCCAATTCTAAACAGAAAACAAGGGATAAACCTCTAGTCTTGTTTAAAAGAAGAGAAAGGTATGTGAACCGGGCTATAAGAAAAGCTTTTTAAATTTGGCTGAAGATCAATGGATACAGCATATAAATGAAGAAGGTCGGAGATTGTACCATCCGAAACTATAAGATAAAAGCAATAAATCTAAAGATACTCATTCCAAACAATCTTTAATCAATTCTAAGTGAGAAAGCCAGAGATTAAACCTGTCAAAAGTTGGGCATAAAACAACGAAGATTAGAATGTCATTCCGAAAGAAACATTGAAAAATAATAAATATTTCGTCTTAGAAAAAAGAACATGCAGGTTCTCTCTTGAATTGGATATGTTGATGTAGATAAGGTTGAACGTGTTGGGGTCTATAACCAAGGACTCAGAATTAGTCATGCACTTAGTGACTTTTAACTCTAGGGCCAAAAGTTAATCTTAACCACAACCCCTAGCGCCAACACTTAGATAGAAAAGAAGATGAATCACGTGCGTTTTGTGTGTGTTCTTTCGTGTGTTTGTGTATATTGTGTTCTGTGTGTGTTTCCCAGTGTGCTCGTGCGTGCGTATGTTTGTATGTGTGTTTACGTGTGTGTGTTTGAGCTTGTATGCGTGTGTCTCTATTTATACACGTGTGCATGCGTGCGTGTTAGGAAAAAAAAGGAGAGGAGTCGGTGGGGAGAATCAAGAGGATGAAGAAAAGGAAGAAGAGTGACAAGAGGGAGAAGAAAAAGGTGAAAAGAAAGAAAATCAGAGATAAGAAAAAAAAACATATAAATGCACCTACTTCACCCCCACCCCCCACAAATAATAGCTCATTGGTCAGTGTTCGAATAAGGGGAAACAAATGCTGATATTAAAAAAAGACTCCCCCACTTTTAGAAACCCGGCGCAACACAATCTTTAAAATTTGTTATATTTTTGAGAAGAGTGCTAAATATTGGGGATAAGGGATTTTTAGATATAAACAGTGCTGATATAGAAATCGAAACTTCATGGTAACTGTGAGTTTCACGCCTTAGGCGTAGCTAGATGATCACTTAGGGCGTGAAATCGACAATCATGTAATGCTCGACGAACTTAGAAAAAGACAGGAAAGCTGCAGAAGTCATGAGAAATATTTATGCTGTTTATGGGTTAGCTTAGGTTCGTTAATTTAACTACATATCAACACTGGTTGGATTATTTAATGTTAATTTTACGCCTTATAGCCAGAAATAACAACAGATTAATAGAAAAATAGATAAATTTCCGGTTTGCATTAACGTGAATAAAGTAGACAAAAGTCCTGATGACACGAGTCACAAGCTAGACTGATGCTCGGTTTTAGGCTAAGATCGACATACGTCCGGGTTACTCTTAGACATAGGTCTAGTTTACACTAGAGTTAAAAAGGTAGACACAGATCCTGTTTACATTAGTCAAAAAGGTCAACACACGTTTTGATTACACTAGTGTGAAAAAGGTAGACACAGGTCCTGTTTGCGCTTGAGTCAAAAAGGTAGACACAGGTCCTGATAACACTAGAGTGGAAAAGGTAGATACAGGTTCTATTTACATTAGTCAAAAAAGGTAAACACAGGTCCTGTTTACATTAGAGACCAAAAGGTAGAGAGGTCTTGATTATACTAGAGTCAAAAAGGTAGACACGTGTACAGTTTGTACTAGAGTCGAAAAGGTAGACATAGGTCTGGTTTGCACTAGAGTCGAAAATGAAGATAGGCTCGGTTTGAACTCAAATAAAAAAAAATAGACACAGGTTCGGTTTGCGCTAGAGTTTAAATGATAGTTATAGACCCGGTTTACTCTTGCGTCAAAAAGTAGATATTGGTCGTATTTATAACTGAATCTATAAGTATCCACTCGAACAGTGACTCTTTTTGAATTTAGGGGACAAAATCGGCGAATTTAAGTCCCACCAGCAGTTCAATTATTGATCTATGCTTGGCGATCATCTTCGATAAACCGCTATATTACCCCTATGTTTAATATTGATTGAATTAAGGCACATATTCAACATGTTAGTTGCCAGTGTGTTACGTTATTGAGTAGACATATGTACAGATTTTCCCCCGTTTCACCGAAACTAGCTATTTTCTATGGAAATTTCCATGAGCCAAAATAGCGTAGATGAATAAAGAGTTAACATTAATTTATAATGAAAGCATTTTAAAGCGTTTTCATGCCCAAAATATAACTGAGAATCTCGCTAAAACTGTAGCAACGAGTACAGAAAGGTATGAATTAAATTTTGACAGGGCACTAAGATTTACGGCAGGTTTTCGTGATTAGTATCGGGAATGATAAAAAAATGCGTAAAGCCAAGCTGTTAAACATACTGCTTCATTTTCAATCTTTTCTCATTAGTGACATCGGATCATGAACTTCAACCTTTGAAGCAGGGAAACGTAGAAGAAGGGGAAACTGGAATCTTTCAAACTTTTCCCCATGTAAATTAAAGGTAACTGCTTCTTCATTTTACAGCATTTCGGAGAGAGCGCTGAATCCATATTTATATGGGACTTTCGTAAATGTGAAGTGGCAGCCAGGTTTCAAAGCTGATTCTATGTCATATTACACATCTGCGATTTCGATGTAACTTTACAACCAATCAGAGGGGACGTTACTAGACATGCGTAAACAGACACTCTCCCGTGAGGTTAGTCAGTTTCAGTCGATAATGAGATCCTACTAAGTATGCTGTTTGAACTGAGAGATCACAATGACCGTTCGAGTTGATTCTTCACGTATAATAATTTTTTTTTTATTTTTATTTTATTTTATTGAAAAACATCGCAGCAGCCAAAGCTGTTAGACTTTATACAGTGCAAATTTGTCTCCCTTTGATTTTTATATTTTTCCCAAAGCTTGAAATTCCGTGGACTGTACTAAGGAGGACGTGAGAAGACAGCTGATGGCGATCCCGAAGAAATAATTCTTAAGTCTGTTTTAAAGACTGTTAAAAGTCTCTGGAAGAAGTAAAGTGCCAAGAGAATTATATAAAAAAAATGGACTAAAGTACCATTGCCTTGGGTAGACTGTTAATACAAACGGTTGGAAATTTACCGGAAAACCTCTTCTAAATATATAAAGATAAACCTTAGGGATCTAGTTTAGCAGATAATTATTAATGTTTAACGAAGTGGATTCACACTGAATTCCTCATAATTAAAATTATTAATCTAAATCTAGTAAATATTTTGAGCGCGTAATCGTCGCATTATGGTTAAGGAGCTAGCGTATCAGGTCATTAAAATTATAGGGATTTCGATCGTCATTCCTTGAGGGCAAGTCTGGTTGCCATTACTAATGAATAGAAAATTCGATGCTCATTGAGATCTCCATGTGTAGTGATATATGATGATGCTCATCAAACGGGCTATGCTTTTGAAGAATAACCCGTTAATTGGCATAACGGCGGCAACATTCTTACCTATATCTTATCACTAATCAGTCTCGACCAAAATCTTTCAGTCTAAGACGAGTTTGGGCTGGGAGCTCTTAATCATGTATTTTCCTAATCAAGCTGACAAGAAAAAGTAATTCAAATTCCATAAAAGAGGAAACGTTTTGCCTGCTGGTCAGTTCACCCCGGCTAACCTATTTAACTCAAATAGCACGACAGACGATTCTATCAAATTGTTTGTTTACTAGGCCATAATTCAAATGATAGCAACAATAAAAAAAACAAAGTCATTAGAAAAGATGATGTCAGTTTGGCAATCTCCAATCCTGCCTAAGTATAGTTTTATTTATATGTAAATAGAGAAGGATTGTTGGTTTTTCCTTCATTTCCAAGAGACAGGTACAGAAGTTATTCTGTTCCAGCACAAGAACGCAAGATCATTTTATTTTCTAGCCTGGCAATCACAAAGTATGTATGGTTCAATTTTGAAATACTGCAAACCTGTATAATATAAAGTGAATGATTTGAGATTTCTAATTTGAAGTGGATTAGTGTTTCAAAATAAGTACTATTGGAATGAATATTTTTTCAACGCTCATTAAACTGATCTGGGAGTTTGAACCATACCTATGGAATTGAGTAGGACAGCTCAAAACACACTTGGGGGTTGGGGGCGACATTCTTATTCATATCTTATCCCTGATCAGTTTTGACCAAAATATTTTAGTTCATTGATAGCTATGAATAATAGCCTTTCCTAACCAAGCTGACAAGAAAAATGAATGCAAACTCCATAAAAAGGGGTTATTTCACGGTAAGAAACGCTATAAGGGAGAATGTTATTTCACATTCTTTGCTTTCTCCATTAACAAAAATACATCGTTGTATGACCCGTCCCGTTTCTCTATTGAACGTCGCGTACATGAATAATGCAGAAACATTCCTCCATTTTCATCATCTATGATTTTGGGGTAACAGTCACTTTTTGATCATGCCACTTTTCCGCATCGGACTATAGCGATCGTCCAAGAAACTGCATCTAAAATCTAACCATTTACTATCTAATCTGCAAAGTCTTATTACTATAGCCACCATACAAAATTCGGCATTAACAAAACCATCAATGGTTCAATGTTGTAAAATCAACCAATCTAAAATCAATTCAATAAAAATTGTTTGTAGACAACAAAATGACTGATCACAAGTCTTTTATGACTAAAATTGTCTGTGGTAACAGACAAGAAATACCGGTTAAAAACCCATCGATATTCAAATAGGTAGCCTGATACCCAATAGGTCAGTTCATTGTTCTTTAGGTTCAACAGGGTATGAGAAGAGACGATCCACCAGGGTACTTCTTGTTAACAATACAACACCAGACATATCGCCTTCTCTGAGATTGTGATGTCGCTAATTGGATTCTAGAGGAATGGCAAGGTATGATGTGGTCCAAAGAGGCATCGATCCAATTGATGGGGCCGTTTACATGTTTCCGATGCAACGCATATCCCACGAGGATATGGGCCCAGTTGTGAACTTGTAAGCTAATGGTGGTTCCGTAATAATGTGTGATGTGCTCAAATAGTATAGATTGTGTCCGCTGATCAGCCTAAACGCATCACTGACCAGTATTTGTCTATATTTCTGAGATGAGGTATTATGTACACTATTTACATTATTCGGACTATTGTCCTCATCTTTGTCGCCATATTTATTACAACGTTTCGGCCGTTGTACGCTCCGGCCTTCTTCGGGTGGTTGGAATGTCGAACTGAACACTTTATTTCGCTCACTGGGGTAGACTGTTCTAGTTCCACCCTCAAGGACTCATGGCACAGTGGATAAAGGCGTTAGTTAGATCCAGTGACAGAACCCAAAGAGTGTGAGTTCAATACCCGGTTAAGGCAGTGGAGAACTTGGTGAGGGGAATTAACAGGAGATAACTGATAACTGGCATCCATTAAAGCATGGCAAGTGGAACTAGAACAGTCTACCCCAGTGAGCGAAATAAAAGGTTCAGTTCTACATTCCAACCACCTGAAGAAACGTACAACGGCCGAAACGTTGTAATAAATATGGCAACAAAGATAAGGACAATAGTCCGAATAATGTAAATAGTGCATCATTGACCAGTTAAACAGCTTCGGGACCGTTTCCACCCATGGGCGTTCTTTGTAACAAGAAAATAAACCGTATCATCAGACCCAAGTAGACCAGAACTAGTTTGTAAAGCATTCTGGAGATTTCCGACAAATAGTGTGACCACTACCATCGCCCGATAGGAGCCCAAATGTGAATTTATGGGACGTAGCAGGGAGGTCTGTTCGCGCGCAATATCCTGTGCCTACAAATGTCAGGGAGCCATGGGCAGTTATCGAAATGGTATGGCTAAGCATCTCTCCAGAGGTCTTCCAATCACTTGTGGAGTCGACGAGGCGTTGAGTTTCTGTACTTTGCTAGGCCATGGAGAGTCTTACACAATGATTACGTTACGAGTTTCTTAACCGGTAACTTTCTCCCCAGTTAATTTGTGGAATAGAATCCCGAGACGATGCTTCTCGATCACTACAGTCTTAACCCGTTCAAGTCTAGTGTCAACCGTTATCTGTCCTACACATCCGCAGAACATACACTTCTTTCTTGTACGTCTTTGAAACCGGCTCATTTCATAATATTAAGCGAGTCTTGAGTATTATATTGTGTTAATTTATTGATTCGTTTACTGTGGTTTATGACCTCTTTCTTTTTAATAATAATCGTTTAATGATAATCGAGTCGAGTCCGAACATTGACCCGAACATTATTACTATTATTATTAAAATACATTTAACCGGAAATTGTTTATTTGTAAATTTAGACTACTGTAAGAGTATTTTCCTAACAGCAAATCTCGTTACGAGCCGCCATTTCCGCTGTATTACGGTAACAAAACCAAAATATCTAAAAGAAATCGGGTCATTATTGTCGAGTAATTTGCCAATTAAATGTAACTGGCAAAAATGCCCAACAAACAAAACTGACAAATTTTCTAATACACAATAGCAAAAGAAAAAGAAAAAAAAACAAAGAACAAGACAAAATGAATACGAAGCAAACAATATATATGCAAGTCAAAAGTAGGCAAAACAACAGTTAAAAAATAGAAAAGTTCACAATGTAAGAATGGTCTTAACCCACAAAAGGGTTTCGGACAAATAATTGTAGCGTTCTGACTTCAAGACAAGAAAAGAACAAACTAAATATGGCGGATGAGATTGTGAAGCGGCTTATCTTATTGAAGAAATCCCAGAATGCATCTGTTTTTTTTGTTTTTTTTTTAGGAGGGGATGATTTTGTAGTCATTCCTAAAGACTGAAACCAGCAATTATAATAAATATTAGGACTTGATTTTTCTCCCTCTAATTGAACTGTAGAGATGTGCTTGTCATGCGGCGGTTATCGGCGTAGAAAGTGGAATCGTTCAAATTTCAGCCTAGTTCGTTGCATTGACTTTCACACAACCACTTTTGGGTAAAGGTAGGAATCCACATATTCACCTTATCCCCAGCTATGGTTTAATTAGCAGAGCAGTTTCTCTAACCATCAATCTAGGATAAGGACAACTCTAAATTAAAGACCGATTGGACGTGGGGCTGGTAACTCCACCCCGTAAACACCCAATTGCTACAGAAACCTTTTGTAATGTCAACAAACACTGGTTGCCACTTTTGTAATGTCAACGAATACTCGTTGTCACTTTCATAATGCTAGTTGTAGTAGGGATTCTGTAATCGCAGATACAACTATAATAACGCTTTTGAACAATACTGGTGTCAGACCCCTTCGAATACCCCTCACACTAATAGTACTTGCTCGATAATACTCGCTCGAATAGTAGCCACCGAATAGTGATCCGAATAGTAACCCGTATAGTGATGATATTCACTAACCGCCTCACGCGGTCGGATGTGGCACAAAGCCGAGTTTATTGTAGGGCATCCGAGCTCGTAGGCTCGACCAGAAATTCGCTGTAGACCCTGTACAAACGGGGTCGGGTAGCTGTCTACTACTCCAGACGAGACTATGTAGTATTTAGCAAAGCACATTTTGCTGTTTAAATATGGGATGAAATTAACTTACATTTACTAATTTAAGACGGCTTCAAAAATGTAATTTTTGTGATGTCAGCGAACACTCGTTGCCACTTTTGTAATATCAACGAATACCCGTTGTCATTTTCGTAATGCTCATTGTAGTAGAGACTTTGTAATCGCAGATATAATTATAGTAACGCCGTTGAACAATACTGCTTCCAGCCGCCTTCGAATAACACTCTCACTAATGATATTCGCTCGAAAAGTAAACACCGAATAGTGATCCATATAGTGATCACTTAGTCACCATGCTAATTCCCATATATACATTTACTTTACCATCATGTGATCTACTTATTCAAAATGGTATCGACTGTGTTTGCTCTCTGGTGATCTGTGTTCAAACGTCAGTGTCGGCAGCGACACTTTATCCCTATATAACACCTCCCCTGTACTTTTTCAGCTTTGGTTCAATAGTTAGAAATTCTGTTGGCATACTTTTTCTTTTGCCATAAACCTTTGTTTCAACAATTTCTGATGGCATTAGTATACAGAATTACCATTGGTACCTTTTTTCGGGAACTTTTTGTAACTCAGTGAATCTACATTTTAACTGATTAAGATATCGCTTATGTTCTCACCTTTGTTCCTGTACCATGTATGTCATTTTGCCGATCCGCTTTTTATAACGCCATCTTCCCAGAATTCTTTTCCGCGCATATACATCTATAAATAAGTAAGAAGTAAGTGCCACTCGGACAGTTTTCCCCCCAAGAACTACTGCTTTGTGAAACAGGCTCCCGGTAGGTTGTTTTCCCAATCACTACAATCTTGACCTCTTCAAGTCTATCTTTCGTACATAATCTCATGAATTTCACCTATTGCTTTTTCTTCTACTCATACAACATTACACAGTGACTCTCTACCTTGAGTGGCTCTTGGGACTTGTACTGGGTGAACATTAGTATGAAAAATTTCTAATATACAGCAGTTGATTTTTTTTTTTGTTTTATCAAATAACGTATTACAAAAAAAATATAAAAAATTGAAAGCACATCAAATATCTCTATCTTTCTGAGATTTGTAAGTATTTACATTATTTACATTGTTCTGACTGTTATCCTAATCTTTACTGTCACATTCACAACGTTTCGGCCGTTATACACTCCAGCCTTTTTCAGGTGATATTTGATGGAATTTCAAACCGAACCCATTATTTAGTCCACGGCTGTAGAATGTTCTAATTCCACATGCCATGCCACAGTCAGGACAAATAACATTATTAACTCTTTCTATATTTGTGAGATGAGGCATTGTAACGATTTACATTGTTCGGATTGTTGTCCTCATCTTTACTGTTACATTCACGACGTTTCGGCCGTTTGTACGCTTCTTCAGGTGATATTTGTTGGGATTTTAAACCGAACCCTTTATTTCGCCCACGAGAGTGAATGTGGCAATAAAGATGAGAACAACAGTCCGAGCAACGTAAATAGTGTAAATAGTTACAATACCTCATCTCGGAAATAGAGACAGATGCTGAAGCTGAATATGGCAGTAAACATGAGGACAACAGTTCGAACAATGTAAATAGTGTAAATAGTTACAATACCTCACCTCACAAATATAGACAAATCCTGAAGAAGGCCAGGGCGTACAATGACCGAAACGTCATGAATGTGGTAATAAAGATGAGGACAACAGTGCGAACAATGTAAATAATTAAATAGATAAAATATGTTAACGCCTGTGCCACTTTTAAGATTTCTGTGAACCTCGGAAAAAGGAAGTTAATGTGTAATCGAGAGTTGTGGAGGGAGACACAAGAATATTTTCATTTGCAAATGGCCTGTTTTGAAAGTAAAATAAATAAATAAAATGCTGGCAAATGGTCATTTAATATTGGCAAAGAGTTGCTTACCCACTTCAAGTAACCTGCTAATTCAAGAACCTACGCAAGGAGCTTTTAATTACTCAGTTTCTGACCAGTCCCAACCGAACTTCATTTGACACCTAAGCCTCACCGACCCACCCAAAATGTCTTCTTCTCTGAGTCTTTTTTTTTTTTTTTTTTTTTTACACCTAGGCTGGTTACTTTGCAGTTAAATAATTGGTGAGTCTCGAGTATAACTCTCATGAGCACGCCTCGAGATTTGTTAAGGACCATTTTTTTTCTTTTTTTCTTTTTCTTTAATGACGCTTAACGTAAGAGTGTCTATCGATGTGGGTTTCTTGGCATATAAAGATATGAAGAAGGAAAGAACCGACAAACATATAAAGATGGAGTAGAAAAAAAAAATGAAAGAGAGAGAGAGAGAGAGAAAGAAAATAGGCAGGAAGAATAGGGGCTGAGAGTGCAAGGAGAAAAATTGAGCGCAAAGAACGAAAGTCAGAGAAGAGAAACAGAAACAAAACAGGGGGAGCAGCCAGAAAAGTGGGGGAGAAAAATAGGAAGAGGAAAGAGTCATTGAAAGTACGAGTGAAAAGATTAAGTAAAAGGAAAGAAATGAAAAGGAAGTAGAAAGTGACCAGAAAAGGAAAAAGAGAGAGAATATATATATATATATATATATATATATATATATCTCCGTCCATCGAATGCATATTTTTTAATAAAATTTTACGAATATTCAGGCCGATAGACGAAATTAAATACTGTTTAATAAATAAACGGAGTGTCCACTCCAATTCACTAAAAATAACGTTTAATATATATATATATATATATATATATATATATATATATTAAATAGTTAAATGTCACTGACTCTTCTACTCCAACAGTTTCTTTTTTTCGCACTTCCTGACTGTTGAACTCCCTTCCTCTTACTTGCCTCCTTGATAACTATAATCTCCAAAATTACATTATATATATATATATATATATATATATATATACACACACTTTTATCTACACACACACACACACACACACACACACATATATATATATATATATATATATATATATATATATATATATATAAATATAAAATAAAATAAATAAAAAATATAAAAATATTTATTATATAATAGCTGGCCACACATATTCGAGGATACCCGTCTATTAGGGTGGCTATGCCGGACGCTCGCTCAGGCACATTTGTGGTTTATGCTGAGCAGACCTTAGTTACAGTTTCTGGGAGAGAGCATGTTATTTAGCGTGATCAACAATTTGAACATGGCTAGCACAGCTATCGACGGCCCTCAAGAATTCCATCTATCAAATTTCACTCAAAAGGCTAGGGTCAAACCGTGGTACGACCTCAATCAATTCAGATAACAATTCCTAAAAAATCGACCATGGTGAGATTCGAACCCTAGTCTCATGGTCAGAAAGCCAACGTTCTAATCACTCAGACACGCATCCAAATACATATATTCTGATTTCTACTTTATCTTTTATCAATTTATAGTCGAGCTATTAGTACTGTCAAAAACGTAGTGTTACATTCACTATATATATATTAAATAGTTAAATGTCACTGACACTTCTACTCCAACAGTTTCTTTTTTGCACTTCCTGACTGTTGAACTCCCTTCCTCTTACTTGCCTCATTGATAACTATAATCTCCAAAAATTACATTATATATATATATATATACAAATGCTAAGAGGTTCCCTATAATTAGCTAGGTAATTTTAAAAAATATTTCAAGATTTAATAACTTACTAAACTAGAAGGTCCAAGTCGCAAACTCTACGGTGTCATATTTCGTTCTATCCCAACAAATTATCACACTTTGGACGCATTATTAAATATGTGTGGTTATTATTAATTAGCTGTTGAATAGTTTAGCACAATTCCTATATACCTATTGACATCAGAAATAACGTTGTCTTTCCCCCTGCAACCCACAAAAATCCTCTGAACACACAGAGTGTTTACATCCAACTCCCAACTGACATATGATATGAGAATATCATAAACGGTATTATTGCATATGAATAATAATTACACGCTTATATTATATGTCTGGGGTTCGTATATATATTTGCTTAGTTCTCTTACATTAGGACGCGTGCTTTGCAAAATATTCCATAGCTACGACTGATAAATTTAGAATTTTAAAACAATTAACAGATTGCGTTCACGTGTCTTTTTAAAAATCACCATCAGAGCGACCCACCCCCCAACTGAACTATTGCTACAACATTATCTACCATTACTTGGATATAATTGCTTATTAGAGGTGAATATACCACAATAACAGGGGAAGTTATCTTATTTAATAATTAGTTTTTATTCTTTGAATTCATTCTTCGCCACCGTAATTATTAACACTATACGTTTGTTTATCGATTGCATTTAATCAACTCTTTCATTCAAGTTGTCATCCCCCCACTCACGACTATAGGCTCAATAAACGCTACTGAAGCCTATAAACAAATCTGTGACTTAAAATGAAGTTTTGTTCTTAGAAATTTGTAAAACTTTTGTAGGACAAAAAATCTTTTTTTCCCATAATGCTCCACT
Source organism: Acanthosepion pharaonis (assembly GCA_903632075.3). Lineage (NCBI taxonomy): Eukaryota > Metazoa > Mollusca > Cephalopoda > Sepiida > Sepiidae > Acanthosepion > Acanthosepion pharaonis. The sequence goes on along the minus strand of CAHIKZ030005524.1, from coordinate 967,395 downwards.
GATTTACATAACGCCTTTATATGAATCCTATTTAATCAAAGATATTTTTCAATATCACTTGCATCAGTTATTTCTATTATTGCCTTTTCCAAGAGTGTGAAATAAACATCGCTAGTTTCATTTTCCAAAAAGGTAATCACTCCCTGTTATGCGGTACGGACTAAAAAGAGTTATTTTTTGAAGATGCGCCGAAAATATAAGTTCTGATCCTAATTTGATATGTGTAGACATTTAGTGAACTCGGAAGTCAAACCAGACCAATCCTTAAGTCAAGTTATTCTATTGACTAATTTTCAAGGTTAAAAGTCTTGCCGTTTGGCCAGCAATAACATACCTACAAACAAACAATCGCTGACTTTATATTAACAGATTTCAGACTAGTTTATCTTTCATATTATTTTTGTTGTATTATATAGCAACGACCAGGCCATTTTAAATTTCTTTAACCATTAAATAAGCAGAATGAATCGGAAATGAAAGCATGAACTTGTATCCGTATTCTTTGGAGCTCGTCTTACAAGGACGACGCTGTATCAATACGGCAATGGAAATCACTCAGTAAATGAAATTTAAATGTAGTCATATAGCTACATTTTTACACGTTTTTTTCTTCGCGCCATATCATTTGCTTATATGTAGTATTAGAAGATATAATAGTCTTAAATGGTTTGTATTTCTTAGAAAGAACATTTACAATTGTTGTACACTATGTTATCGTGATCAGGCGCCCTTACTAAGCCTAGCATCAATATGGCTGGCTGGAGAGAGCATCAGCTGATCAAGTTGACTAACGTGGCCCGGTCCCGATCGGTAGAGTGGAAACGCAGCAGACAAAAGTCCCTGTGTCATGCAGTAGTGGTATATTGCCCGTGGATAGTGTCTGTGCGGTAATCCGTTCATTACAACAATAATATTATTAATTTCAGACTAGTTTTTTTCTTTTATCTGATTATGGTCACATTTTTTTTTATCACAATGCCCAGATTATTTTATATTCTACGAAAATAGTCCTTGGCGTGATTTGAACTTGTTTCAGACCTTTAGCGGATTCATTTCTGCCTAAATTTTTGCGATGACTTTTCTTCGGATTATGGTCAAGACGATTCGCAGGTGGTTTCTATTAGGCAAGATTGTCTTGTTTCCTTGAGAGAGTTCTATCTCAAGGCTATGCTGTTTAGGAAGTAGAACAGCTTTGTGGAGAGGCTGAGCGGCGCCACAAGGAAGAAAACTTAACAGTTAATTAATTAGAGAAAACACCGGATGTGAGAGAAAGCTAGGGATAAGAACGATACGCAGCTGTAAACGAAATATTACGCTGTGTAAAAAAATAATAGGAAGATTTATCATACGCTACAGATGATACACAAGGGGATAATGCCGGAGATTGCAGCGTCCATAAGGTAGGAATAAACACAACAAAGATGAAAGAGTGTGTGTGTGTGTGTGTGTGTGTGTGTGTGTGTGTGTGTGTGTGTGTGAGAGAGAGAGAAAGAGAGAGAGAGTGAGGGAGAGAGAGAGAGAGAGAGAAATGTCAGTGTTGGGAAAAGAGAAGCAAAGAGAATTGAAAAAGTCGTATTCTCTTTCTTTCAAAAAAATAGGACATTATATTATTACTAAGGAAATTTATAGAAAAATAGGCTTTCAGCTGATGGTATAAATATGATAATTGTACTGTTGAATGATGGTAAGATTATTATCATATGTACACAGATGGTATGCTTACGTATAGTGATGGTATGTTTATTACAATGACTGTGCCGAGTGATTGTATGATCATGATAATTCTTATGTAGCGTGTTAATAAATATCAGAGTTGTTCACTCTGCTTGTCGACTCTCTGCCTCCGTGCGGAAAGGAACCCAGACGAAACTGTGCCAAAAATCAGAGTCTCCTCTGGGGAGGTAGACAGCAACCCGACCCCGTGTATACGGAGTCTACGATCAATTTTTGCCCGAGCCTACGGGCTCGGAAAGCCCCACGTACCCCCCTCCCCCCCAAAAAAAACCCGGCCTTGTTTGACATCCCGGCTTGTTGCGAGGTCTTGGGTAAATATCGTGGTAATAAATATCATGTAGTGATGGTATGGTTAAAATATTTTTTATTTAGTGTTATGGTAGGGTTATGATGAATATTAGGGAGTGGGGGTATAATTATGACACTTATTATTTTGCGTGATGGTATTACTTCGATAACTATTAGGCAGCATGATGGTATGCTTATGATAAATATTTTATAGTGTGATGGTATGACTGATAATGATCATGTAGCGCAATAGTATGATTATGATAAATATTATGTAGTGATGGTATGTCTATAATTACTTCTTATGTAATATGATGACATGATTATGATAATTATTAGGCAATCTGATGGTATGATTATGATACATTTATACAGAGTGATAGTATGATTATGATTATGATAATGTTCAGTGATGATATGATGATGGCAATGGTTGTGTAGACTTATAGTGTGATTATTATAATGATGATGTTGAGTAATGATATTGTTATGATACTGTATACCGAGATGGTATGTTAATGATTATTATATGCAGTGGTGGTGTGATTATCATAATGGTTATGTACAGTGATGGTATAAATTTAAAATAATATTATCGAAGGACTGAAACGGCATTAAAAATACTACACCAGTGTTTATAAGTCCTAGTGTTTCGTATTTGTTGTGTTGTGTCGCGACACTATGTCGGCTCGTCTAGTTCTTCGCATCAATGCAGTTCGTGACGAGTAATCATAAAAGTTAACAAATGTTTATTGCCAACAGATTTATCGGCACAAAAAAATAGAGGTTACCAATATATCAGATTTTAGTTTAACACCTTTGGAGAAGAACTTCACGTCCCATTGAGCTACACGGAGCGCGTGAGTAGGCACACAGAAACGCGTGTGAAGAGTTCGACTATCGTATTTAATAAAACTGGAATATGCATTTCATTATATAAGGGATTACAGGAAGTGAGGGAAGTAAATTTCCAGTAAGGAAGACATGACATCAAAAGTAGACATGTTCCACCTGTAAAATATCTGTTCTCGCTCCTAGACTGTAAACCTTCATCTTTCGACATACTCATTACTTCTCTCATTGGAGTATCTCCAGTATTTATCTCAATGATACACGGCCCTGTGTGTGGCTGGAAGAATGTATTGCGCCAAGCCTCTAAGGAGACAGAAAGAAAGGTGGGGGTAGACAAGAAACTGGAATATAGAGTAAATGAATCTAGAATTTGAAAGAAATCATAGATGAAGAAAACGTTAGAGAAGAGAATTGACAAAGAAAGAAAGAAAGAAAGAAAGAAAGAAAGAAAGAAAGAAAAGAAAAAGAAAGAAAAAGAAAGAGAGAATAAAGAAAGAAAAGAAAGAAAGAAAAAAAGAAAAGAATAAAGAAAGAAAAAAGAAAGATAAGGAGAGTATGGACGGGAGAGAATGAAAGAAAGAAAGAAAGAAAGAAAGAAAGAAAGAAAGAAAGAAAGAAAGAAAGAAAGAAAACGATAAGAGTGTGAAACAAGAAATAAATAAAGAGAAAGTGAGGAAGCAGGTTAAAAGAGTGGGAGAGAAAAAGAAAAAGAAAAAGAAAAAGAAAAAGAAAAAATAATGTGTAGAGAGCCACCATCTACATCCTACACCCCACGCACACCTCAAGCGGTCACCCATCTAGGTATTGACCAGGCTCGAGGTTGATTAAGTTCGATGGTCGTATGGGAACCGATGTTCCAACGTGATGCGGCCGTAAGCCTGAATTAAATCGAGAGTATACAGTATTTATTTCATGTCAGAATAACTGCTGTATCCTTAGATCTCCAAGCTACATGATTTTCTATCAAAGTGACAATTATAAACAGAAAACGCTTAATTGTGGCTAAAATCTAAAAATATCTTTCTTTTTTTTTTTTTTTTTTTTTTTTTTTTTTTTTTAATTGTCTTGAGTGTTTTGCTTTTTTCGTCTGACGTGTTCGCCTGGAGTGGATGGCTGACCCCATCAGCAGTTTGCTTCCCAGCCCGGCAAGTCTGCCGTTACAAAAAAAAAAAAAGAAAAAAAAAAAAGAAAAGACAATAAAAAATAAAAAAAATAAAATAAAAAGATTCTCCGTGTCGGCATGAAACAGTCACTTGACCTCAAAGAAATGGAAGTGACATCACATGACATGCGGCTATCTTTCACATCTGCCTCAAAAATCCACCATCTCACTTTCGCCTTTTCCACTTCTGAAGAGCTGACTTGTCCACAATTACTCTTTTCCATTCTCTTTATTGCTTTACTCCGTGTGAACTGATGATGATGCAAATTAACATCGAAATAGCTGCCAAATCAAGTACAGGCTTATTAAAAGAAAAAAAAAACTGCTTAACTTTTGGCACGTTCTTTAGAGTAGTGTTCGAATTAAAACAAGTTTGTCTATTTTTCTAGGGTCAGAGATACAAAGACACATACACGTACGCACACACACATCCACATAGAGACAGACAAAGAGAGAGGATCTCCTTATCCTCGATTTAGATTTTCATGATTTTGTCATCCGCGGTTCCAGTTAGTCACTGTCAGCCTCAGAAAAAAAAAAAGTTTTCCTTCATAATTACCCAAAAATGTTAGTGATGCTGGCAAGTTGAATGCCACTTTTAAGAAAAAGGTGAAAGTTTTCAGCTTAATAAGGAAACGACACATCTGCTGAGAACGAATCTTCTGGCCATCATATTTATTACAATATATTTGATAATTGTTCTATCAATTAATTAATATTTTATTGTGCCTAATTTAGTCTGTTCATATCTATTTATCTAAGTCTGTCCATATCTATCTATGTATCTGTCTGTTCATATTCAAGTCTGTTCATGTCTATCTGTCTATATATATTAGTCTGTTCACATGTATCTAAGTCTATTCATATCTGTCTGTCTATCTATGTATCTTTGTATCTATCTTTGTATCTATCCATGTATCTATCTATGTCTGTTCATATCTTTCATATCTATCTAAGTATGTTCATATCTATCTATGTTCATATCTAAGTCTGTTCATATCTATCTATTTATCTAAGTCTGTTCATATCTAAGTCTATTCATATCTATCTATCTATCTATCTAAGTCTATTCATATTTATCTAAGTCTATTCATATTTATCTAAGTCTATTCATATCTATCTATCTAAGTCTATTCATATCTATCTATCTATCTATCTATCTAAGTCTATTCATATCTATCTATCTATCTATCTAAGTCTATTCATATCTATCTATCTATCTATCTATCTAAGTCTATTCATATCTATCTATCTATCTATCTAAGTCTATTCATATCTATCTATCTATCTATCTATCTAAGTCTATTCATATCTATCTATCTATCTAAGTCTATTCAAGTCTCTATCATGTATCTAAGTCTATTCATCTATCTATCTATCTATCTAAGTCTATTCATATCTATCTATCTATCTATCTATCTAAGTCTATTCATATCTATCTATCTATCTATCTAAGTCTATTCATATCTATCTATCTATCTATCTATCTATCTATCTCTGTTTGCTTAAAGTCGTGAAAAGATTTTTTCACGGCTTCAACTCCGGTTTGAGTTTTCGATTTATCCACATTTTGTTATGCGAATACTTTGTGTGAATTTTTTTTTTATCCATCTGCGTATGTGATGTCATCTGCAAATTCGTACACACCAGATATAATAACATCTATATTTCACCCTCTCTATCTCATCATATAAAAAATGACACTTTGCATTGAAACAAATAACTTTTAGAAACTGTTTACCGAGATGAATTATTACATTGCCTTCATTTCACGACACAGAGAAATATAATCCGCGGTAGATAAAAGCAAAAGTATAGTTGAAAATATAGTTGAGAATACAGGAAGGTATAGTTGAAAATTCGTAAATAAAATACATTTAATTGGTTTGAATTGGTTTCAAAAACCCAACGGAAATTATTTTTGATCGTTGAATGTCGTTGTCAGTAACTGTCCGTAAAAGATAATGGGAGTTATCTCCCCTGCATCATGGACAGAATTGAATTAATTTTGCCAGTTTTTTTTTTAATTTTATTTTCGAAAACAAATTTATCCTGCCACGACAAAAGAATTATAATTGTTTTAAATTAATCATTGAAATATTTCGTTTAGTCATCACTGGAATTAAATTTTAAAATTAAAGATACTTCTTGATTATGAATTAATGAATGTAATTCGCAAAAATTAGAACAAAAAGAAAGAAAAGAAGAAAGAGGGAGAGAGAGCGTGTGTGTGTCAGAGAGAGAGAGAGAGAGAGAAAGAGAGAGAGGGGAGAGAGAGAAAGAGCTAGAAATAAATACCCAGGGAATAATAATAACAACAACAACAATAATAATTGCTTATCTTATAAATATTTGTCGATTATTTTCTATTATATATTATTCGTTTTTATAATTAATTTCTATTATTATTATTTATCATTTAAACAGTTGGAAGAGGAGGAATAGCAACAACAATAATAATAATAATAATAATTGGGTAAACCCGAAATGCAGATTCTGTGATAAATATCCAGAAACAATTGACCATCTTCTTTCAGATTGTACGGTGTTAGCACCCACTGAATATAAAATTCGGCTTGATAGAGTGGGCCACTATCGGCACTGGAAAATATGTCCCTTTTACGGGAAGGGAAATTGGTAAGAACACCATCCAGACCCGGTTACAGAAATAGGACCTGTAACAATTTCATGGGCCTTTACAAGACACACAGACAGAATAATCAAACAAAGCTAATCGCCCAGGCATCGGGATTAGAGACCACAAAGACACCATGTGCTTTCATATTGACATGGTAATCCCTGTAGATTGTAATCTATCTTTGAAGATCTTAAAAAAAAACTTCAAAATACAAGGATCTTGAAGTGGAAATCTAAAAAATGTGACACATGAGGGCATCAATAATTCCAGTTGTAGTTGGAGCCCTCGGACTGAGTGTTCCCAATAGACTCATTGAAGGGATACCTGGTAGCCCATGCCTTAAAAAAAATACAAAATATGTACGCGTAAGCGCACTCCACACATTACGAAGAGCTTTATCTATGTAAAATGTGTGTCACCCAGAAAGAAATTGGTATACAACATAAATCAAAGGAAATAATAATAATAATAATTGCAACAAGAAATAATCATAACAATTTCCCGGTTTTCCGACTTGATTTTTCTGAAGAACTTTAATTCTTAAGATAATGATCAAATAAGCTTCTTGCGTGTCCTACGACTATTAAATTAGCCGTGGAAATTCCCTTCTTGCATCATTAAATATTTGTGCCTAACAACTTTAACAAAATATTGCAATAACAATAAGAAGTATGAATGCAAGTCATTATTTAAAGAAGTAAGAGGCTACAAATGAAAAGAT
>CAHIKZ030005524.1:925000-952500 GCA_903632075.3 Acanthosepion pharaonis | reverse complement strand
AAACGTATTTGAAGTCGACTCGACGATTCTGCTTTCTACACCGATCAGGTAGTGTGAGATTAAAAACGAACATTCGATTGCAAGTAGACAGATCTAGATGTAACCGTTCGATGCTCACTGTACTTTTCGTTCGTGGAACTCTCTTCCGCTTTCATGCTTTCCAGTCAATTTCAATCTTCAAAAATTTAAATGCAATATCAATCGCTATCTGCTGTCTTATTGATTCCACTTTTATTGTTCCCACTACTTAAGATTGTTTAAGTTTTCTAATTTCTCACACCGAGTAACCTCATGTGTAGGAGTGGCTTGGGATGAACTTATATATATATATATATATATATATATATATATATATATATATATATATATATATATAGTGTATCTTTTATTTATTAATCCGATAGATTTTATTACGTTAAACGATATTTTAGTGGATACTCGTTTTTGAGTAGACGCTCCATTTATTTATTTATTAAACAGTATATTTTCAATCTTGTCTTCGTAGCTCAGTCGGTTTCGAGCATGTCGGATCAAACAACGATTCTCTCTCTCTCTCTCTCTCTCTCTCTCTCTACTCTCTCTCTCTCTCTCTACTCTCTCTCTCTCTCTCTCTCTCTACTCTTCCATCGAATTTAACATATGAGGGTCAAGCAGATCAGTTCCTAGGAAACTGACAGCCCGGCACCAGCATATAATTTCATTATAGTGGTGAAGGTTTTGTGCAGAACCATCCACACTTTTTGAAGGGCCAAATACAGAGACTTGGTGCACTACGTGCCACAGGGTCCCCAAACCACCCTACGCAGGTTTTGAATTCAGAGTTGTTCTTCTCCTAGACTAGTTTCCATCCAAGGCTATAGAACCCAGTCTGTCCTGCTATTTACCCATAGAGAGAAGAAGAGGATTCACACCCTTCCCAAGAGTATTACCTCGTAAGTGAATGTAATGGATTCGACTAGAATTCGAACTCGGCTCTCCGATTCCTCAATCCAAGCCGCTATCCACTACGTCACAGATGATGAAAAGTTCAACGTTTAGTAATTGTTTTCGGAATGTTTCCATCTTTTCTGACAAGATTTTTTTTATTTATTTATATCAATTCAATGAATCATTATTCAGTTATCTTATCCCTACTTTCAAGGGAATTATGTCTCATGATATAACAATTCTGTTTTTTTGTTGTTTTTTTCAATTGATTATTCGAGAATTTTTTTTTAATCTCTTGAATTTCTTTGCAATTCTGAACAAAAATATGTCGCACAACCTGTGACTGATTTCTAGTAACGGTTGCATATTAAAGAACTTCTAAGATTCTTCTTTTTTCTTACGTTTGCAATCGGAAAATGGGCACTGTCATGCAGGAAAATAAATTTTGTCATTCGAACGAGCCAGTTGCTCACGGAATGCTTGCGCAGCAATACGTTCTTCATGTTCCAATCTATGCAAAATAAAGAATTCCCTTTCAATTATTCAAAGATCTTTTCCGCCAGTAGACTCTTGTTTAGACTGAGATGTCAAAGTCTCTTTTGGATTTAACCATAATTTTTCTTTCTGAGGATTTCTCGAAATAAATAATTTTTTTTCCTGACAGTGACCATCTTGTCCAAATAAACACTTTTCTCTACCAGGAAACAAGAGAAAGACAAGTGTTTATGAATTAGCCGACTTTTCTTTCTTTAAATTTATGTGGAATTATTTTCTCTCGCTTCTGAATTCTTACTTAGGTCTGTAAATAATGGGTTGTACAAGCAATAATTGAATACATTTTCTAGACATTTCTAAGATTTCTCTAACATCGTGTAAAAGACACTGTTAAGAATTTTTGCATATGTACCTATATATATATATATATATATATATATATGATAAATATATAGTTTTAAGGTATGCTATAATTAGGAGCTAAAGCGCCCAATTTCAGAAATAGAGCGTATGTAAATATAAACGCAATCGTCAGGCATAACGATTGCGTTTAATCATAAGAAACTGTCACTGCTAGGTGTTCACCTCAATGTGCACGTATGTATCCATATATAGGGTCCGCCTATATATCTATATATAGGCTCCATTCGGTAGAGTTTCAAACTAAACCACAGGTAGGCTCTGGTAGTGAATGGAGTGACGTAGGCAATAAATGTTGCGACAAGGTGTGACATGTGCGTGTGTGTACTCATTCGACAGAAACAAACATCTATAATTCAACACAATTATAATTTAAGAGCCTACATTCTCAGATTTATTAACACACACACACACACATACACTAATCATATCACAGCACTCACTTGTTCTACTAAATTCGCTATTTGTCTCTACCTACCCTGATGATGACTTAAGAAAGTCTGAAGCTTGGACCATATTTCTAGTCCTGACGATAAACTACATCCGGCAGCACGACCTTTGAGTGGGAGATTGGAGGTTTTGAGGAGCGTGGAGTCACCTCTCGCTGCTGGGGAGTCTTGCTGTCGTTCCCAGGTCAACCCTCGCCCGGGGTGGTAGCACTTGTTGTGGTCCCAGCTACGGGCAAATAGGGAACTTCCAAACAAAACAACACTATGAAAGTATAAAAAACATATCTTTATAGTAAAAATGACCAACAATACATTTTATCTGTATTTGAAAGTATACAATTACGTTCAAAATATTTAGATTTCGGCATTAAATAACCCATAGAGGTGTTGACATGCCGCTAAACAAAATCAACTATCCATATTTCTTCCGAAATGAACTTTGGACAATTTCTGACGGAATTTCCTTCTTATTTGAGAAGGATTATTCATAATTTGGACAAGTCTTTTTATAAAATTAATAGACACAAAATGTTTGTTGTCTTTAATAACATTTCTATCAAACTCATTTGCTGCCTAAATACACAGTATATATATATATATATATAATATGCATGTAATAATAAAAACTATGAAAGTATTTTCTTCTTAAAATGTAAACAGAGAGAGGGCGATAGGGAGGGGGGAGCGAGTGACGGGGAAATTAACAGTCTTTCTCTTCTGTACCCATTAATCTGCCCGCCTCTCAACGTATTAATTTCTCTGCTCGTCTAATTCAAAACCAGAATGGTTCTTTTTATGACATTCAACGAGGGAGGGCACCAGAAGGAACACGCCCTCATACCTATGAACACTTAGATATCCCACACAGGGAGAAGGACGAATTGTTTGTTTTTGTTTTTCGTTGTATTTTTTTTTTTATATTATTCACTTGTTTGTCTCTCTTAAGTACATAAAGTAACTATTTATAAAGAAGTAAAAGAAAACCTTAGAAGGGAGAGAAAAGTGGCAAAGATGAGGGAAATAATCTTTCCGCCTTTCATTTATGAGCACTATCCATTTAAGGTATGAGCGGTCATAGCTCTCAACATCTTCCTGTTGTTTTCTTTTGCTCAGTAAAACTTTTAATCATTTACCACTCCTCTTTATACCTGTTTTACCATCTGTTCACATAAACTCGTCAAGAAGGCTACCCGCTGTTTTCTATGCTTCTCTGGTCTTCACTATGTCCTGTGAGTGTCGAATTCTCCACACTCTCTTTCCTCATTGTGTCCCAGAAATTTCAGCTCTTTCTTTCTGACTGTTTCTTTCTCTCCTTCTTTTCCCTCAAGTAACATACAAAAGTGAAATAGTTACATTAAAGAAATCATACAATTGAAGAAAAAATATTTCAGTAAAAAGCACGAGATTATTTTTGTTGCTTTTTTTAATTTTCTATTTCTTTCTTGTAAATGTTATAATAATTACGACATGACAAAACAAAAAATACAAATATATAGGCCAGTCATGGGCAACCTTTTTTAGTAGTGGAATACGGAAGGCGTTACTAAAAAGATTCAAGGTAATTTTTTGTTGAAGCTGCCTTAATCATTTTTACTACAACAGATCATACGTGTAAACATGTTTTAGAAATTGGAAAAAGTTGTTTTTTTTTCTTTTAAGAGTTTTTTATAATTAAAAAATTGAAGTTTTGGTATAATATGATCTTTTATTACATGTTGATTAACACGTGTCGTTTCGTGTGATTTATTTCTAATTTATTAATTAAAACCTTTTTTTTTTTTTAATAATTTTAAAATGCAAAATCCTTTTCTTTTCTTTTTTTTTAAATAAAAACTTCTTTTCTTCTCCAGAGAAAAGAAAATCATCATGACCGTTTCTGGTCTCTAAAGCAAAAGATATTTGCACGTATGGTATTTCTTAGTGAAAATGACCAATGGTTTAATATGCTGAAAACTTTACCGCCAAAAGAAGACTAAAAAAAATCAAAAAAACTTTCTACTTAATCATTGTTTATATCTGTTATTATGCAGTAGAAAGTGTGAGTGAACAAATGAGAACGTAATAAACAAAATTTGACTAAATATATTTTCCTGGTGAAATTAGGTGTGCAATTCAGAAAACCAAATTAGTTGTATATGAACCGGGGGCCGCAATCTGCCCATGTCTGATATAGGCAATAAGACACAATATAACGTAGACCTAAATCATTTTTTTTTTTATATCCCATATACCTAAATAAATATTTTATTGCTTACATGATAGACTCTTTAACATTTATAACGTTTCTCGGTTTTCCATTCATTGACTCTTATAACATTACTACTGTTTTCCCGCCAAATTTATTCAAACCTTTACAGTGAAGCAATGTTGAGAGGATTAGAGTCCGACCAGGATTCATTATTGGGGGCTACAATCTTTACAACATTAAATGTGCAGATGACAGTGTTTAAAGAAAATAGAGAGAGGAAACTACAGGAATTCACTACAGAAAGTATTAAAGGGAAGCAAGAAAAAGAACTAATCTCTAATAATAATTGACAAACACAGAATGCATGGTTGTTAGCAAAAAGGGACAACCCAACATGCAAATTACAAATTGGAGATAACTAAACCATGTAAGTGGCATTTTCCCCTGTATATTGCGCGAAAATTTCGTTTCTATTATATTAGAAGTGGATTCAATAGATCTTTGCTTGAGACTTATAAATTTTCTTAATTTCTTTCTTAAATGTTTTGTTTCCTCAGACCGATGGCAAACATGGCAAATTACTATGATTATTCTTAAGGAATATAGCGGATTGGTTTCCCGTTGCATTATTAAAAGGTTTTGAATTCTTAGTTGTCCTTCTCACCCAAAGCTAAAAAGACCAGTCTACTCTTCTATTTAAGCCAGTGTAGAAAAATAGGATATCATTAAGAATTGAACGTAACAGACTGGGCTGGGACTTGAACCCGGCTCGTCAATTTCAACGCCGATAACCGTTACGCTACCCGTACATTTTTCCTTATTTATTTATTTATTTTTTCCAGCACAAGAAAATAATGCTTGAAGAAAAAGAAGAAAAAAATCTTTGATTTTTTTTTTTTTTTTGTCGTTTCGTAGTCATAAAATGAAATGAAGACAAGTTTACATATCAGGTATTTATATTTGACCACCTCTGCGACCCAGGGTGTAACCTGCTCTTCTCTCCAACTACTGTTAGACATATCCTTTCTGCAAGAGTACAAGAAGTAGAATTTATAGAAAGTGTGGGTAGGCGGAAATGATTCAGCAAAGCGGAGACATTCGACTCATGTAAAGTATTATGCTCAACGGGCATTTGGCTATTTTTTTCTCACGAGTATTCAATGCTTGCGTGTATATGTGTTTGCTCACCACATTGTTTTGTCCACCTGGTAGCTTTTTTTTTATTGTTTACCGCTTTATAATTTTTTTCTTTTCTTTCAGATTTGCTATTGTTTTCGTTAATAAATCATTTGACAATATGGCGAACTTTCAGCATCGTTATTTTGAGAAAACTTTATACTGACAGTTAGGTTCTCGCTTCTCATAAAACTATCCACAGGTGGTCAGTGTCTGAGGCCAGATAAAAGTTATTTGTTCGAATGATCGTTTTTAACACAGACAGGCGTTATTTGGAAGATTGACGTGACTAAGTCTTCTTAATTTAATCTGGGTATACGTGCTGGTAAACAAGCTCGTTCTTCATTTTGTGGCAAACACTGTCTGATTCGCTTTCCGTTGACATTTAAAACTCATTTTCCATCACCTGCAACAACTCCGATGCTAAAATCAAAGGTTGGCATTCCTAATGGTGCAGATAGTGGAACGTTGTGTTTGACTGTAAAGTGAAAAGTTCTTGGGGAACCTAAATTCCCTCTTTGCAAGTTTTTCCAACTGGCTTTAAATGTCTGTGGATTGTTGAATATGACACATTAAGTTTTTACTTCAAATCTCTGGTGTCTTGACGCAGATCAATTTTAGTAATCACTTACAGAAGTTTTTAATTTAGAGTGTCGTATATATCGCAATCGATATTTATAAACGTTTTGAACCACACTGTGGGGGATATGTTGCTTTTTAAAGTTATCATTCTTCATGAGGTTAATCTTTAAAATGCATGAAAAACGACAAATTATCGCAGGGCCGGTGCAAGGGTCACATGCAACCTCTAATCTATGATACATCCTCACCTAATTTATTATATGCCCCTACTCTACTAAATCTTAATTTTCATAAGGTAGTATTCATATAAAATACAAATTTTATTTATATTATTCGGACTATTTTCCTCATCTTTGTCGCCATATTTATCACAACGTTTCGACCGTTGTACGCTCCGGCCTTCTTCAGGTGGTTGGAATGTCGAACTTAACCCTTTATTTCGCTCACTGGGGTAGACCGTTCTAGTTCCACGTGCCATGTTTAATGGATGTCAGTTATCAGTTATATCCTGTTAATTTCTGTGCCATGTGTCCTTGATTACATCTGTGTATGAATTTCTGGGTATGGTTGCTGAAAACATTAGGTTTATAATAACCAGAAATTCAAGGACATGGCACAGTGGATAAAGGCGTTGGTTAGATCCAGTGACAAGATCCAAAGAGTGCGAGTTCAATACCCGGTTGAGGCAGTGGAGAACTTTCAGAGGGAAATTAACAGGAGATAATTAATAACTGACATCCATTAAACATGACACGTGCAACTAGAACACTCTACTCCGGTGAGCAAAATAAATGGTTAAGTTAAGTTCGATATTCCAACCACCTGAAGAAGGCCGAAACGTTGTAATAAATATAGCGACAAAGATGAGGACAATAGTCCGAATAATGTAAATAATGTACATAATACCTCATCTCAGAAATATAAACAGATACAAATTTTATTGTAAACTAATTATGTACAATAATGGATCATATGCAATATAGGTGAATAATTCGACTTGAAAAACTTTAAATAAATACAATGTATCTGAAACACAAATTAGAGACATGTCAGAATAGATCATTCCATCTTAAATAAATCAACAATGTTTTTAACACCAACTCGAGATTTTCTTGTTAAAAGGGGAATAATTTTAACACATTATGGATACAAAATAGTAAATTTTAGATAGTGTTTTTTTTTTTAGACTTAGCATGAGCAAGACACGGATTTGGACGAAAAAAACAAAAACAAAAACAAAAAGAAACAGAATGGCGTCAACACCCGCGAAAAGTTTCATCCTTTAATAGTTGTGTTTAGATTAATTTGTAATGTAGATAGGAAAAAAAAAGTAAATGTTGATAAGATAGCGAAGACCACAAAGCACTCCTCGAGGACCCCAATCATGCTGGCATGACCACTTCCGGTCGATGGTGGTGATGATGGTGATGGTGGAGAGGGTTGTCGTAGTACGAATCAGTCCTACATTGTCGGATAGAAGATATGATAAACTATTTCTAAATACAGTTTCTTATCAGTCAATCTTGGTCCTGCCTTGGTTGGTATAGCAGTTAAATACGTAATTGCTTTCCGGACCCCTAGTAACGAAAACAAAATTATTCTTATGTTTGCTCTTGTTACAAGTTATAAGTCTTTCATTGTGAAGCTAAGCGGTTAAGTCAAATCCTTATTTGCTTTAACATGTGGGTCATCTTGATTGAAATGAATAAAGACAAAAAAAAAAAAAATGGAGGTTTTCAAAGGAAAAATAGTACTAGTTAGCAAAACAACGACGGCAGGGGTTTCTCAGATTTTAGTTATAGGGGATGGGTTAGTGGTGCATCCATTTTTCCGTTTCCGTTTGAACGGACAACACTATCAAAATGAAAACGCTCCCAAAATGGGCCACCACATCGTGATTTCCGCTTAGGTTGTCGACACCCTATCAATCCATCTGCTCATCCAAACATCTGTCATTGCCACAATGGTGACAGTCATATTTACGAAGAGTAGATTAGACTGACACAAGGCCATACGAGGCGGAAATGAAATGCAAACATATATATTCCTACCACAAAGTATCAACTGTGGTAGGTATAAATTTAAACAGATAGAGATATAGATAGCTAGAGAGATAGATATATCTACCTCTTGTCTTTAACCTTGTTTCCATGAAAATTACCAAAGATAGTCGAAAGTACATATGCAACAAAATCACACACACACACACACACATATATATATATATATATATATATATATATATATATATATATATATATATATTAGATTTGGAACACCGATATATATAGCTGCAGACGGCCTGGTAACTTTATAAAGATAAATAAACAGATATATAGATAAAGAGGGTGAAGAGCGATAATCAAACTTAGACACAGATAGATAGATAGATAGATAGATAGATAAGATAGATAGATAGATTTAGAAGTAACTCGTTAGCGAGCAAATCATTGATAGATCACTGAAGGTGCCCAGAAGACTTGCCGTGTCACGGGAATTTTCTTATCTGATCTGAAGGAAGTGTTTTTTTCTAACAAGGCATGAAAAAGCAAGAAAGCCTTTTAAGAAGTTGAATAGATAAAAAGACTTACCAAACGTTTGATGACTTATTTAAATTACACACACCAGTGATTTGATTCAAGAAATAAAAGGGTCACCGAGTACATCTTCCACATTACGCTGGTTGCGGGGTGGTTAAAAATAAGAGGTGCGTGAGGAAGAAGCGTGGGAGAAGAAAAAAGAAAAAGAGGGGAAACAAAGAGAGAGAGAGAGAGAGAAAGAGAGAGAGATTTTGTGAAGAGTTGAGTTTATTATAGTTTGAAAATACGTTTAAGTCTGAGTCATAATGAAATAGACAAAGTCCGACAATTATTTTAAGACATTTTTATGTTTATACTTTCTTTTTAGAGATACAAATATTTAAGTAAATGCTTTGTTTTATAATAAACAGTATTAATAACATTTACTGGTCTGAATGTCCGAGAAATTTTCATAGAAAATATTCGTCCTCCGACAGGAATCGAACCTGTACCTTATACGGAACCGTCATATAGCCTGACGTGCCTTAACCGATTGAGCCATGTTTTAAATGTACGTCTATGAAAATATCTCGGACATTCAGGCTGGTAAATGTTATTAATATTGTTTATCATAAAACAGAGCATTTACTTAAATATTTGTATCTCTAAAAAGAATGTATAAACATAAAAATGTCTTAAAATAATTGTCGGACTTCGTCCATTTCATAATGTGTGACGTCATTTGTTTACATTTGGATACGCTTTGAGCAGATATGAATATACGTGAGAAAGTCATGGAAAATTGTAGTTTAAAAACAGTAAAATCGACCTTGCTAATCGAACGATCCTCCATGGCTCGATCAGTTAAGGCACGTCAGGCTATATGACGGTTCCGTATAGGATACAGGTTCGATTTCTGTCGGAGGACGAATATTTTCTATGAAAATTTCTCGGACATTCAGTCTGGTAAATGTTATTAATACTGTTTATTATAAAACAGAGCATTTAGTTAAATATTTGTATCTATAAAAAGAATGTATAAACATAAAAATATCTTATATATATATATATATATATATATATATATATATATATATATATATTTCTGTTTAATTTTTTCAGTGTATTTTCACAATTTTCGAATAAGATGTATCCTGGGATCTAAATTTTGGATAAACTACACGAAGTTCATTTTTATTCTGTGGTTTTGTTCAAGTAATTTTGACTTTTGCCGTCATTTTCAAGAACCATATGATATCTGGGTATTAGGCGACAGACTGGCTTTGTTCGTTGTAGTTAATCAAGCTTATTTGAATGAATGCTTGATGCTTATATATATATATATATATATATATATATATATATATATATATATAGAGAGAGAGAGAGAGTTTGGGATATTGATTCTCTTATTTAATATAAACGTATATCTACAGACTCTTTATATATACATATATATGAACAGATTGAGATTGAGAGAGGCTCAGACAGAATCAGGCAAACAGAGAGGTAGGTCACTCCAGGGTATTGATGGCACTCACCTGAAATAAAAGAAAAAAATACTGGTAAGTCGTTTTGAAGCAAAAACACGGGGTATAAATAAAAAATAAATGAATAAAAATCACAGTCTCATCACAAAATTGGACCAAAGCGAATTTAAAAATGTAATAAAACTCAAACTTTAATATGAAAAAAGATTTTTTTGAACTTAAGAAATTCAAATGCACGTAATGGATAACTTCGGTACAATGATTAATTGCATTGCAAACTTGATTTGTGTGTGTGTGTGTGTGTGTGTGTGTGTGTGTGTGTGTGTGTGTGTGTGTGTGTGTGTGTGTGATGCATACATCATATGTACATTTTCATTAGTGGAGTATGTATATGCATAGGTAATATGCCTATTTGTGTGTAAATATTTGTTTATAGATATAGACATTGAGGACATAGGAATCAATAGTGCATGAGGACTTTCTGTTTCACGCTTCAATATGATCTTCAACCAGAGTGCATTGAAACGCGAAACTCACTATCACCATGTAGGATTTTACAGATATCGTCTTTAAATTTCCTGCCATCCCACGTACGTGAACATGCGTAATCGTATCAATGCAAATGCAAACTGAGTCTAATGACACCATAAAGGACGAAACGCTTTACACGGATTTTTTTTACCATTTTTTTCATCCATCTTTCCCTCAAAATTGTTCTTGATATCTAATACTTTATGTATCGTTATCCCATATATATAATAATTTATTCGAAAATTATAACATAAAAATGTTATAAAATCACTACAAAAATAGCCATTTTGTTTCAACACTTCTGGCGTCTTCTCACCATCACTTGAGAAGACACCAGAAGTGTTGAAACAAAATGGTTATTTTTGTAGTGATTTTATAACATTTTTATGTTATAATTTTCGAATAAATTATTATATTTGCTCTACTCTGTATTGAGCACTCTTTTAAGAATAGTATTTGTTGGTTATTGGAATTTATTCCGTATACACCAATCCTTTACTTTCATATATATATATATATATATATATATATATATATATATATATATACACACCAATCCTTTACTTGGTATATGAAGAAATATACTCTTAAGGTCTGCTATATTTATGGGATAAAGTGTTCAAAATCAAAGATAGAGCGTTTGTAAATATAAACGTCTAGCATGAAACAGCCTGTCGCCCCTAAGTGTTGACTTTAATGTTCACTTTTATATATATATATATATATATATATATATATATATATATTATATTATATAACTGAAAATGTAATTCCAGTTGAATACAAATTATCGTTGATTTCTTTTGAATGCCGTCAGTATTTGTAGATATGATCGGAGACGAGCATCGCTCCTTCTAAACATGAGAGAGGCATCCGAAACTAACAAGAAGATTGCATCCCATCAACGATCACTGCTTTGGAACTATGATTTTCCCGCTCGTCCCTGCAAACAAGACAATTTTTTTTCGGAAAGGAGTTTTATTTGAATTTTAAGTCTTTTAATATTCGCTTGCTTGAGGCTGTTTAACTCGGAAGACAAACCAGGCATTTCAGCTATTTCACCAATAATCTGGCATTGATTTTTGTGGTGTCTTTTTTTTTTCACCAGTTGTTGAAGGCCGATCAGATCGTCATTAATTGGAAATGACATTTAACGGCGATTGAATACAATTTGTTCACTTGCGTTTTACCTACAGTTCGTTTTTGCCCTTGAAAAATTTCTTCAAACATTACAGCAGATTTTTGCAGCCATTTCCCACCCTCGCCAAAAAAAAAAAACCCTTCACGAACTTTGTTCTTTTATTATAAGCCATCACAAAATAAATAAATAAATAAATAAACTAAAAAAACAAAACTGAAAAAAAAAAAAAAAACTGAAAAAAAAACAAAAACACAATAAACAAAAACAATCAAACCAGAATCACAACATTTGGATGATTATTGCCGAAGAGTCATGACAAATGACATCTAGCGGCGCAATGTGCAGCTATGTCCAGTTCCTGTGTTACATTAGAATAGTAATTTTGAGTTTGTGCGTTCACGCGTGGGCACAATGTTGATGCAAAATAAACGCCTCTCTTCAACTATTTAACACTTCAGACTTGAATTTGAAGAAGTCGTTTGAAATAAACATTTCAATTATAAACAAAAAATAAGGGCGTTTATTTCTATTTAGATATTTTCATGTGGCATTTTTATTGAGAAAACCATGTGTTCCTGTGTAGATTTGTACTTATGTGTGTACCTGTGTGTATTTGTACGTGTATTCGTACGTGTCTTTGCGTAATTCTCTCTGTATACGTGTTTGTGTACGTTAGTATATGTTTGTGCGCATGTGTGTGTCTTTGTATAATTTTGTGTGTCTTTGTGTGCGCTTGTATATGTGTTTGTGTGCGCTTGTATATGTGTTTGTGTGCGCTTGTATATACGTTTTTGCGCGCATTTGAATATATGTTTTGTGTGCGTTTGTATACGTGTCTCTGTGTGTGTCTTTCTGTAATTCTGTCTGCGTGTGTATATGTGTTTGTGTGCGTGTGTTGATGTGTGTTCTAAGTGTGATTCTGTACCTGAATATGTGTATATGTATGCCTGTGAGTATCTGTGTATGTGTGCGCGTGTAAATGCGTGTGCGTATGTGTATTTGCGTATGGGTCTGTCTATTTATGTGCCTGTTCTGTTTGAAAGTGATTCCGGAAAGCCCACTTATCGCTATTTAATACTTGATTAAAAAACCGTAGCTTGCTCCGGATTTGTGACTAGTTTCATCATCAGCATCATCCTCATAAGCAGTCATATGATGGGGCGTGGTCATAAGGTCGTTGCGCGGCTGTGCATCTGACCAGCTCTCTGCATATATCTTGCTTGTATGCCAATGTCTAAGTATCTGTGATTGATCTTTCAGATCATACAGTGACGTTACCAGCCCATGCCCATGATCGATCTAGACAAGAGTATATCAATCTTTTGAACAAAAACCAAGTCGACTTATATATGAAATATAGCGGAAATTGTTTTTATCAAAAAACGCGTCAACAACCTATGGGTCGTATCATAAATTAGTATCTTCTAGAACAAAAGTCAATTGTCGATTTATATTAGAACCATATCAATGTTTTCATGGTAAAAAAAATCTATGATCGAATATCATGAGTGCCATGATTTGGTGGTGTTCGCAGCTGAGCGTTTGATCAACTCCCCCTTCGTATGTTTCGAATGCATAACAATGACTGAGTCTCTATGAAATTAGTTTTTAGTCTTTTTTTTAGTCTTCCCTCTCTGTCTATCTCTTCTTCTGTTGCCTAAGGTGATATCTTGTAGGATGGCAGAACATTTTTAAATGCAATAAACCGAATGTTTTCCTATTGGACCCAAAGACAAACTGGTTTCTCACCGTTGCTTAATAGATAAGGTGAGTCTAGCAAACCATTACTATAGTTCAGTCCTCACTGATTGCTCTATATTTATCGCCTTCTGCTAGGCTAATACCTATATATGATAATAGTAATTGTGATATTAGCCGTTTCCTTATAAGGAAACATTCGCCATTCATTGACTGAGCAGTATTACTGTCAGTTGATATTTATAAAATCTGTCTCTTAAAACAATTTTTCACGAAAATAGGTTTCTTAAATCCAGTAGCTGTTATCGCTCTTTCCAGAATTGATGGGAGTTTCCTTCCTAACCTTTTATTTGAAATGATATGAAATATCAACATCTTGATTATGCCATTATTTGCTCTTTGAGTTACAGGTGGTATCTATTTTAGCTGTAGTGATGTCATGGGGTTTATGTTACATTTTTTGTGATTGTGTAGCGACAGCCTACAATATTAAAGAAGGATGGTCTTCGTCAAGACCAACTGGCTTCATTAGTTGAAAGTCATTTTTAGCTAATGATCCACGAAAGTGGTTGTATAAACCTGGCAGTTTAGCGGGTCTGGAAGCCGTCGATGGCTTTGAGTTAAAAGTCATCGTGACGGAGTGTTTGAACATACTAGTCTTTTCAATACCAAATTATGCGTTCTTTTCCAAAGACTGTAACTAATGTCTGCTCAGCACAGTTGCAGTATAAACCACAGATTGGCTCACAATGTGACTGAGAGGGCGTATGCAACATGGACTATCTAGACACACTAACAAAGCGACTAGTTCGACATTACTTATTACTTACTGTAATCATGAAAATAATGTCAGAAGTAAGACTACAACGGTGATTAAGTCGTGATATAATAAATATTATTTGTTGGTTGATTTTGCTTAGCGGCATATCAACACCTCTATGGGTTATTTAATGCCGAAATCTAAATATTTTTAATACAATTTTATGGCTTCAACTAAACATATTTTTAACGTAATTGTATGCTTTTAACTGCAGATAAAATGCATTCTTGGTCATATATATATATATATATATATATATATATATATATGTATGTATGTATGTATGTATGTGTATATATGTTTGCCCATATCTTCGACCCTGAAAGGTGCTACCACCCGAGGTCAGGGTGGACCTGGGAATAACAGCAATTAAGAGGTGTTTCCACGCTCCTCAAGACCTCCATTCTACCGATCCGAGGCCTTGCTGCTGGATTTAGTTTATCGTCATACCCAGGACTATAGTAGTTTGAGTATTAATAGAATATTGAAATATCATCAATAAAAGATTTACTGATTTCTATTTAACAGATTTCTATTGAAAAGAAAAATATATTTGATGTTGGGTAATTTTATCAGCCTTTTGGGAAATGGGTCGAACCATGAACCTTTTCATCACCTCCTCGTATAAGTAGATTGTTTTTTTTTTTCACATTTTGTAAAATAGCCTTTAAATACCCTTTGGGTAGGCGCGTGGAAAGTAATGAGTTAAACCAGACTGAGATTGCTTTCGATTTCGACGCATCAACTGGAAGTAAAGATTAATTTACTGATTCTGGGTTCCGTTCACTCGTTTATTTATTTCTGTATTCCCGCCTTTTTTTTTTTTTTTTTCATCTGTTTCTCTTCTAAACAAGGACGAGCGAAATCAAGCCGAGAGTTGACAGTTTGTTTATTGTAACACCGAAAAGGAAGAAGAAAAGAAAAACAGTTAGTGAAGTTGCCTGATCAGAACTGGATTGGAAAAAAAATGTAGAAAAATAAAATTGGCTTCAGGCTAGAAAAATGTCCCATTTACTTTAAAGTAATCATGGTGATAAAATAATCAACATATGATAGTGAAGAGTGAAAAATGCCACTCAGAAACTAAGCAAAGTATTAAGAGACGGGGAAATGCCATGAGAAAAAAAAGAGAAGTTTTCTTAGCTACGATCATATTTGTTAGTGAAAAATGCCTTTCAGAAAGTAAATGTCGATAATGCTTACCCCCCCCCCAAAAAAAAAACTGAAGTTACTGAATGGAAGATAATATGAGAAAAATAAAA
Organism: Acanthosepion pharaonis; assembly: GCA_903632075.3. NCBI lineage: Eukaryota > Metazoa > Mollusca > Cephalopoda > Sepiida > Sepiidae > Acanthosepion > Acanthosepion pharaonis. The sequence continues at coordinate 936,802 of CAHIKZ030005524.1, read as the reverse complement.
CATTACTAAGGAGAAAGAACAATAAAAGAACAAGAATTATGAAGACAAAAGATAATTGACATTGCATTTCAATTTTGAAGATCAAAGTTGACTGGGAAGCAAGAAGTCGGAAGAGAGATCCACAAGCAAGAAGTGCGATAGAAGAAACTGTTAGCATAGAACTTACGGTTACATAGAGTCATTTTAACTCTAAAATGATGAAACCTAGCTGCCAATCTAGAACGGCGTTTAAATTCTTAAATTCAAAGTGCCAGAGAGGTAATTTATCAGAAAAAAAATATCATGAATATATTTATAGAAAATGAATACAGCAGTGAGAAAGTAACTGAAGTAGTGATGCCAGGTTAGGACCAATAACATTGCAGATTCTTCTTTGTAAAATAATCAAGAATCTCTAAATACATAGAATCAACAGACCAGATGTAACAGCAATATTCAAAGCTTGGACGAATGGTAAACATGTAAGATATTTTTAACATTCATTTCGCTTTTTCAAAACTTACGGTAAAATAACCATTCATTTTTTACATTCTAATCTCTTTTTTTATTTACCGATTACTTAATAACGAGGTAGGTAAATGTTGTATCGATTTTGCTCTTTTATAAATGATGTCAGATCAGACCCATATCAAACACAACATGCTGTATGAAATCAAAATGTTTCTTCAGTAATAGTAGCAGCAAGAAACATTCTTTATCGCGATCGAATTTTCCTTCCATAGCAACGATGGTTTGGTGAGTTTCGATCGGGAACTTTTCCTTTCGAATATTCTTTTGACTTAAACGACCAAATTCTGTCAATATTGAACTCCTGAAAACCGTCTTTGAAGGAAATCCTATGCAAACTGCAGAAGAATTAACAAAAAGTTCAAAATACAAGTCACACTTGGATCATAAGACGTCATGAACTTGGAAAACTGTCTAAACGTCTAAAAGAGTTCCACATCAACTACCTGCTTCTCACCTTATTCAAAGAGTCGCCCTCTGCTTGTCATTGGAGAGGAGACGCGCTATCAAATCTTGAATCATCACAACTGATAAAAAGTGGTTTCTCTATAATCATATCCAACGAAACCGACAATTGTTAGCACCCACTGAGAAAGAATCCAACTTCAAACCAGGACTACACCGGAAAAAAGGTTATCCTCTGTGGTTGCTTGGATATCAACGGTAAATCATGAAGTACTAGACCAAAATGAAACAGTCAAGGCAGAGTATTGTCGTCAGTTGGAAACATTACATAAAGACATCCAGAAAAATTGCGAATGTTTTAGTTTAATAAGTGAAATTGTATTTAGCGCGGGCAATATAATCCCACTGGATATTAACTGTATCATTACCTAGCGCGCACATACACACACACTAAACATATATATGTTAAGTGTAGTTTTAATTTAGTGTTTATTTGTGGGTAATAGTATATGTAAATATAAAAGTGGACACTGAGATCAACACAGGCCGGTGACTGGGTTTGATGCTTAAACGCAATCTTCAGACCTGAAGACTGTTCAAGCATGTAATAGACTGTCGAATTTTGTGTCGTAAAATCATAGTTTTGACCAAATACAATTGCAGACAACCTTACATATTTAAATATATATTTTTTACTATATTTTTTTTTTATATATTGGTCAATATTATTTATCTAATTAAAGGCCCAAGAGCCACTCAAAGTAAAGTGTTGCTAAATGTTTTCATGTTGTACTGGGGATGCTGTAATGGCTTACTAGGAGCGAGCAAATTATGTGGATATCCAAGATAGATAACGCTTGAGCCTAGGTTGAAATTGTAGTGATCAGAGAAGCATCCTTTTGGGAGTTTTTTTTCTACAATGTAACTGTTCTGGGGAAGAAGCTGTCTGAATGGAAGTTCCTCCTCAGAAAACAGAAAGACAGGCTGGCATAAAAAGTGTAGGATGGAAACTTAACTCAAAAATGGTCTGTTTTCCGAACAAAGAAAAAAGGGAAAAAAAAAGAGGGAGAGGCAGCTGGAATAAACAGACACGTTGATAAAATGTAGAGAATAATATGAGTGGGGTCTGGAATAAAAGCGCGCAGATTGGAAATAAGTCAACATTTAAAATAGCCGGCCAAGTCGGTCTATTCCGGACAGTGCGAATATCTATTTGCCCCCAAATACGTATAAACTTTTATTTTCTTAATTATTTCACCCCAAACCCGGTAATAGAGCCACTGAGTGTGAAAGAATAAGAAAAAAGAAAGAAAAAAAACATTAAAGAGCAAGCAGAATAAAAGAGGGGGAAGTCAAAAAGACAATAGATAACGATTAAAATTGCATTTAAATTTTTGAAGTTGGCTGGAAAGCAAGAAGTCGAAAGAAGTGCCACAAACGAGAAGGGCGACAGAAGAAACTATTAGTAAAGAACTTACGGTTACATTTCGCTATTTCAACTGTAAACGATAAGACCTTGCTGACAATCTAGTACTTAGACTTTTCAATGTGTCTGTGTTGGTATGTATGTTTGCAATGAAGTCAAATGTACTTCCATATGTAAATATTTTTCTGTAATGTATATATCTCTGATGACATTTTTTTTGTGAGTGTGCATGTGCGGGTGTATAAGTCGGGAGGGGTCGAAAAATGAATGTTACTAATTTTATTTGAAGGACTTCATACCAAGATCAATCTTGGACCAATTTGTAAGGTTTAAATTTCGTAATTAATGTATTTACAAATGTCTTTCAAGATGAAATTGCTCACAGTTTCCCGTTGGCATTTGAATCTCAATTCTGATGACGAAATCAGTTTTTTTTCGACTGACGACATTAGTAGCTATATATATATATATATATATATATATATATATATATATGGGAAATTGTGTGGTAAAGTGGAAAACATTTACTTGTGACGCGTTTCGTCCTTCAGGAATTCATCGGACTAAATTTGTCATGTTGATAGGACTTACACATGCGCAGGACAGAGGGGTGCTAGGGATTTTAGTAATTTTTTTTTTTTTTAGCAGCTGAATTTTTTCGTTTTCTTTCCATTACTTTTGAAAGTAGGTATTCCACACTGTGATATTACAAGATAGCCAGAATAGAATTTTTTATGTCAAAATTATAGTCTCGTTGCGGTGGGCAAACAACGCATTTGATGTGTTATTTTGTAAAATATCCATTTTGTGTTCATATAATCTTTTATTTAGATTCCTTGAGGTTTCTCTTATGTAATTTTTGTAACAATTATTACAGGTGATGGAGTAAACTCCTACAGGTTTTTTTTTTATTTTAGATCTAGTATCAACAACTTTTCTGTTGAGTTTAGATAGATTCTTTACGATTGTGGAAATGAGAGAACTGATAGGCAAGATAGTATATTTTTTTTTATTCATAGGGTTTCTCAGGAGGTGCCATTTTTTTTTTCGTTCTGGAATATTTTATGGGCCTTTTGTTTCGCATTGACTATAAGATAATTAGTGTACTAGAGAAATTTTAAAGTGTTTTCAATGTATCTCTTCTCTTCGTGTAAATAATCCGGGCTGCATATTCTTAGTGCTCTTAGGTAGAATCCGATGATTATGCCGGATTTTATTTTGTTGTTATAATGGGAATAGAAATTTATTAGGACGTTTTTGTTGGTTGATTTCCGGTGGACACCGAGTTTTAAACTGTTGTTAATTCCTGATATCTAGGAAAGGTGAGGAATTGTGTTCTTTCATTTCGTATGTAAATTCCATTATGTGTTCGATTTTGTCTAGTTGATCAGGTCAGGTAAATCAGTATCACGAGGATATATAAATAGAGCATCATCAATATAACAAAGTTATGTTGATTGTTTGTATAAAATATTTTGGAAAGGAGCGGACTCGAGAAATTCTAAGAAGATACATGCTGTCACATCACTGGCAGGCGATCCTATTGAACGACGAAACGTGTCACAAGTAAACTTTTTCCACTTTGTCATACAATTTCCTTAATACTGTTCTTGATATATATATATATATATATATATATATATATATATATATATATATATGAAATGGACAAAGTGCGACAATTATTTTAAGACATTTTTTATGTTTATACATTCTTTTTATAGATACAAATATTTAAGTAAATGCTCTGTTCATAATAAACAGTATTAACATTTACCGGCCTGAATGTCCGAGAAATTTTCATAGAAAATATTCGTCCTCCGACAGGAATCGAACCTGTATCCTATACGGAACTGACATATAGCCTGACGTGCTTTTACCGATTCAGCCACAGAGGAGCTTTTAGGTTAGTAAGGTCGATAAATATCGTTAATACTGTTTATTATAAACAGAGCATTTACTTAAATATTTGTATCAATAAAAAGAACGTATAAACACAAAAAAAATGTCTTTATATATATATATATATATATATATATATATATATATAAAGATCGTATTCAGTCATTTTGAGTATTTCCGGTGACTCGAACTTGATGATTATGATGTTCACACCTAACAAGGCCCAAGAACCGCTTGAGGTAAAGAGTTAAGAGTTAGAGGTATAATTTATGCGGATATGAATGGGGAAGATAACGGTTAATTCAAGAGGTTGTTTTAGTGATCGGGAAAACAACCTCTTGGGAGTCGGTTCTATAGAACAGTGGTTCGCGGGAAGAAACTGCTCGAGTGGAACTTACATCACACTAATGAAATACGAAGGGAACAAGGGTGGTTCACTGCAGCTTGCGTAGCATGGCGGGTTTTGCCGTGAATCTTAGAACCGGTGGAACTAAAGATTGTAGTCTACCTGAGAAGTTTCTATGGAAATGGCGATAGAGCAGTGAGAGCCTTGCAACGTTTTGTCTGTGGTGACAAATGGAGTTGCAGAGTGGAAAATAATTTGTTACTCAATTGTTCAGATCCCTGGCTATTAGACGGGTAGCGTCAAAACAGAAGAGAAGAAGATACAGTCATGATAACCCCGAGTGTACATGTCTCGTCTACCCAGAAATAAAGGCAACGGAACTTCATGAGTCAGAAAAAGAGTACCGCCCTGAGATCTCTGCTATCGAGACAAAAGTGCATAACGGGTATCCTCGGATACGAGCATCTTCACCATTTACATTTTTTTTAGAATAATAATACAGAGACTCGTAACATCATTTATAGTGTTTCGATTAGAACGATATAACTGATGCCTTCTTCCGCCTTCCTGTTTTTTTTTCTGGAAAACTATTACAAAATATAATAAATGATTCACAGATTTTTTTCAGACTTTGTATGTTTTAATTCGACTACTTTTCTGGTCGGTGATCTACTTTTAGATTTAACGCAATTGTTTTTCGCGTGATTTACATTAACTGATATTAAATCCCCTTTCAAAAGTAACATATTTTTATCCCACCTTCTCAGTATTAATCGTTTTTACGGATCAAACATGCTTCGTTACGATTTCAACGAGTCAGTCGTCAATTACGCCATCGCCTTTCAGTTAATTTCTAATTGACGAGGAAATCTTTATGAGCGCTGAAGCCAGTTACCAGCGATTGATCTACTGACGAATATTTCTGGTGAACTCATTTATCCAGCCGTACATAAAACCAACTACAATTAAAAGAATAAAAAAAAAAAAGAATAAAAAGCAAACATTAAAAAAATTCTGCGCAGTCATTTGATTTCCAGTCTAGAATGAGACTTTACACAGATGGACCATCGCTAATACGGTTGTTCATAATTTGGACCCCCACTTTTAATACGATCATAATATAATCGTAATAGATACAAAGCGTCGTGGGTTAGTTGGGATCATCGTCAATGTGAACGATCCTTTTCTTACAGCATAGTAAATGTTTCGCCAGAGCTACATACAGTTTTTGAATTAAGAATTTTCCTTCTCCAAGACCGGTTGCCACCCCAGGCTATAGAATCCAGTCTGTCCTATTTACCCATAGCTTGTGGTGGAGGAGTTGGATTCTGTTATGTAGTGGTTTCACATTGGAGGCTTGTATTTGTACTAAGTCGGTCCTAAAATAGGTTCGACGTACAAAACGTTAGGAACTTGATATAATAGGTAATGACGCAGTAATCTAGTTGTGGTCGCTGATACTTTAGCATCCGACTAACGGTTGTCCGACATCGACTGACTGACCAACTCTCTCAGCGACCCAGCGACTGCTACTACTACTGCTACTTATTATAGGTGGGAGAGTCTATTAACAATAGAATAGGTGTGTTCCCGTATAACAGATTCATACCCCATTTTCAAAAGCATTAGCACGTAAGTGAATGCAATGAACTCGGCTAATCCGATTCATAAATCCGAGCTGCAATCTATTACTCTACCGCGCATCTTCTTTAAATAAAACATTGGTTAAAATATATTTGGCAGTTGTAGGTTCAATACCGGCTTCTGATAGTACTGAAAATTAACATAATCTGGTCCAGTGGGAGAAAATGGCAAGCAATTCAAAACTGTTGAGTATTAAGTGATATAAAATGCCCACTCAGTATGCAAAGAGGAACTCTTTATTTAACCTACTCCGCTACAAAATTCAGAGGTTACAGGAGATGACGGAGATAATATTGGTTGAAATGTTTTGAGTATAACAACCTATAGATGAGTGAATTGGTTCGAATAGCAAAACATATAATAATGATAATTCTTTATCTACAGAAAACAAATCCGACATAAGTTTTTGAAGTAATTAGACTGTTTTTGTTTTCCTTTCCGTTAGAGTTTAGATGTGATCCCCAAATTCTTGTATCGGATTACCTCCCTTTGTCTGACAGGGGACTTCTCGTGATTCACACTAGGTGTAATACAAACCTTCCGTCCCTGTCTGTCTGTCTCTCTTTTTCTCTTCTTTAGCCTTTGTATCCGTAGCATAGTGAAAAAACACGTCTCGTTTGCCGACGCAGGTTCATCTTCATCGGGAACGCAACAACGTATCACGTTGCATAAAACATACTATACCATCGTCTGTTTAAAATAAACCCTCGTGTGACCACAGTATTTTTCCCCTATAGGCTATCATATATGTGTCTCGTCATTCAACGCAAGAAAATATCGCAGCTCAACAAACGAGACAACACCGCTTGAAATCGGTAACCTAATGCCATTAAAAGTTTTCAAAGAAACATTATCTACCATTTTCTCACTCACAATGAACAGTTAGCAGGTTAGTAGTTCATTGAAGTATGGTTCTTCTCCCATTTTCTTTGATGCTGTGTTGCATCTAGTGTTCTCTCCCTCACACAATCTATCTATATATATATATACGCTCTCTCACACACACATATATATATATATATTCTCTCCCTCACACACACATATATATATATATATATATATTCTCTCCCTCACACACACACACATATATATATATATATATATATATATATATACAGAATATACCGTGTATACCAATTATATACTTTGATATATATATATATATATATATATTATCTCCCTCACACACACACACATATATATATATATTCTCCCTCACACACACATATATATATTCTCTCCCTCACACACACACACATATATATATATATATATTCTCTCCCTCACACACACACACACACATATATTTCTCTCCCTCACACACACACATATATATATATATATTCTCTCCCTCACACACACACATATATATATATATATATATATATATATACACACACTCTCCCTCACACTATATATATTCTTTCCCTCTCACACACACACATATATATATATACACACACACTCTCCCTCACACTATATATATATATTCTTTCCCTCACACACACACACACACTCTCTCCCTCACACTATATATATATATTCTTTCCCTCACACACACACACACACACACATTATATATATATATATATATATATATATATATATATATATATCCCTCTCACATATATATTCTCTGCCTCACACTATATATATATATATATATTCTCTCCTCACACACATTATATATATATATATATATATATATATATATATATATATATATATATATATATAAATAAAAAAAGTGCGTAATATCAGGTAGAGTGTAATCTTAAAGGGCTGAAGATTGCGTTCAAGCATGAAACAGACTGTTGCCTCTGGGTGTTTATGTCAATGTCCACACACACAGACACACACGTGTGTGTGTGTGTATGTATGTATGTGTAAAATTGAGCACAGAGGTCGACACCAGTCTGTTTCATGCAATCATCAGACCATGTCTGACGATAAAAATATAGTTTTAAGGTATGCTATATTTATGGGTAAGATTGCTCAATATCAGAGATAGATGTAAATTATTACATACGCTCTGTGATAATTTACATACTCTCTAGCTCTGATATTGAGCACTTTTACCCATAAATGTAGCATATCTTAAAACTATATTTTTATCATATATGAATAACTAGCTTAAAAGCCACCCTATCAGGCGGCATTTAAACTAGCTCCTGCAGAAGGCTCTTGGTTGGGCTTTCATCACAATAGGTAAGGAGAGTAGATGCGATGGGTAAGAAAAACAGAATAACTCAAAATTGATCGCTGCATTTAGATATTGCTTTAAAATTTAAGCCCATCTTTTAAAAGTTCAACGATAATCCTGTCACCACTTAATTTAAAGACAATTTGATGTATGTAGGTCCTTACTTTCCGTCCAAAGAATTATTTTTATTTCATGGGTGACTTTCGCAATTAATTTCGATTATTCCCAGATTTATTTCCAATTCATAAAAATTGTTATCGTACATAAAAATTCGTCGCAAAAAATCACGTAAAAATTCGCTGAAAACAATCACAGTAATGAAAGTTTGAGAATACAAAATTTCAGGATTGCGAATCCGGATCGGCCCGGAATGCATTCAATTTCCTTGTCGAGTCAGCCTGATTCCAATATGAGATATATTGGGTTACGGTCTCGAGGAGTAAAGTTGAAAAAGTGTGACACACTGACATTCACATTTATTATATAGAAGATGAGCTATTGAAAGTTAAAGAGTTTTGTACCTTTAATTGAAAAAAGTGTGACACACTGATATTCTCATTTATTATATAGAAGACAAAAAGAAACTTATCTTAGCCAAAGTTTGTCTTATATATCACTGAAATTTTTACACACTGTTGACATTATAAACAAAAACATGCACATACACTTAGCTAGTAAATACAACCAATTAGTAATATCGGCACATTCCTAAAATGCAGAAAAGAAATTCTTAAAATTGCATTAAAGAAGGCATGTACGCCGACATAGATTAATCAAAACCTCCCACCATATATTTTCTCTCTATGCACACGAACTCCTAAAATCATCAGCAGAAGAATTAGAAGAAAAAGAAGTGACATTTTTTGATTAGCACACAAAATAAGACGTAATCTTCATAAACATAAATGGAGTGGAATAAGATATTCAGTCACAACAACTTATTTTCCTTATTTTTTTGTGGGGGGGGGTCGAGTGGCTAAGATAGATTTTCCTTTTGTCTTTATTCATATTGTTCTTTTACAGATATACTCTATCTGAAATTTTTATACACACATAATTCATGTAGGTGTTGAATTCATTAATTTTGAGATTGTTGAAATGTCCATACACTTGTAAATATCTTGAAAATTATGCCAAATTAGTCGAGATATCAGGTCAATAAAAATAATTATTTCAACATTGTAATGTCATCTACAGAATTGACTTCTGATGCTGGTTCTGTCATTAGATTTACTGATTAACAGACAACGACGACGTGAAAACTGGTTCAAATGAATCAATGTATGGTAGCAGCAACAGTTCGTCTAAGACATTCACACAGAAAGAAAAGAAGCGATAAAGACAACAAAGCCAGAGACATACATATCAACATTGTAGCGTTATTTAATATCAAATATAAGTGTTTAGATTTATGTCTGAGTTTGTACGAAAATTTGTTCGGGTCCAAATTTTCTCTTCAAAATCACTTACATATTTATAAGTCTACTATTCGTTCCTGGTTTGAATATTGCTACCTCATATTCTCTGTGGCTCCGGCTATACAGAGGTTCTTGATAAAATCCAAAGAAGAATCAGCAATATTATTGGTCTTTATCTTGCATCTCGGTTTTAGTCACTTTCCAACCGCCGTAACGTAGTTTCTCTGTTCATTTTCTATAGCTACTTTAATGGTAATTGTTCTGATGAACTTTTATCTATGGTACCTAAATTTTGTGAATTTAAACATAGTACTAGATTAGCGGCAAAATCTCAACATTTTACAGTCGAGATAGCTACTTGTAACCCTAAGTTCTATGCTAACAGTTTCTTCAATCGCTTTTCCCGCTTGTGGACCTCCCTTCCGGCTTCTTGCTTCCCAGTCAACTTTGATCTTCAAAAATGTAAACGCAATGTCAAACATTATTTTCTGTCTTCTTAATTCATGTTCTTTTATTGCTTTCTACTTAATAATGCTTTCTTTTCTCACATTCTCTAACACTCATTAAGCCCTGGCGTCTTAATAGATTTATTGCTTTTCTTAAGGTGAAAAGATTGAAAAAAAAATATCAAAGGTTCATTCCTTGCGTACATACGCAGACATTGTTTGGTTTTATGTCCGAGTTTATGCATAAACTTCTGCCCTGTTTGCACACGGGTTTGCAAGCCAGAAGGTGGATTGTTTGCAAGTGGGTTACTTCTCTGCAGACTATGCGCTCGGCGTATTTAAGGTCTGGCTGACAGATTTCAGTGGTTCTTAAAATTTTTATTTTCTGGGTCACGTTTTCGGAATAAAAATTTGCTTGCGCGGCATCAAAAGAAAGTCCAGGTGAATAAGAACTCGCAGCCCGAGAGCAAAGAAAGTCAAGAGAGAAGTTTAAAGGGAGATAACCACGGGTTGGAAGTCAGAAAAATATCATTAATAAGTCTCCTTCAATTTGCGGAACCGTTACTATATTCTTCATACTTGATATAATGCAAAAATATCACAAATGATAAAATCGGTCGATAATTATTTCTATTTATACTGGGACTCGTGGATGCAATTACAAGCAATCCTTAATAATATTTTAAATTTCGAAATCGTATTTATTTTTGGCATATGAATTTTTTTTTAAAACTTTTTCTAAATCTTTGATTGTCTTTCAATCATTCTGCCACACATGCTATCCTCTTCCGCCGCACTTATGAGGTGTGCTGTATCGTTTGGGAATCACTGGGTTAGTCAGAGTTTTCAGCGACCGGTATGTCTTGATAAAGATAACAAAGATGAGGAAACAGGTTGAAAAATATTAATATATAAGTGTATTATATTCTTCACTGAATTTTATATAAAATATTATATTTGTACGTGTAACTGAAACTACGTTTACTTTCGTCTATCTACGACGGATTTTTTTAAGCACCGCATTTCTGCCTTCAAAGTCAAATTAAATATAATAAAAGCAATTGTTCCTCTTTTGAGAAGATTTCTTTTCATTGGACCATGATCTTTTCATTTCTTGCTCACTTAATAGCGAAAAATATTTGAAATTTATCTGACCCTTACTCTAGAAGAAGCCAGAAGATCTTGGCATTAGCCCAAAGGTTACTGACACGAATAAAAGAAAAGAAAAAAAAGGAACTAGTTAATATACAAGCCACAGAGAACCAAGAGGAAGTTGGGAAATCAATAACAGGAAATTAAATGTTAAAAGAGAATTTCTGTAACAATGGAACTATAGAAAATACTACAAATACGAGAAGCAGGCATGAAAACTATTCTTGTTATTACACAAAAGCACACATTCATACACGCAAATATGTGTATATATATATATATTTTCAACCTCCCGTGGAAGCCTGACGAGCGGGAGCGAAACCGGTTGCTTCCCCCCCCTTGTTGTTGAGTTT
>CAHIKZ030005524.1:827500-922500 GCA_903632075.3 Acanthosepion pharaonis | reverse complement strand
ATGGCGGACAGGGAGAAAGGGAAAAAAGGAAGAAAAAAGAGCAGAGGGACAGAAAATGAGAGAACGGATGAAGAAAGAGAAAAGGAGAAACCATGGCATCTGTTGGCGACTAAACATGGCGGACAAAAACAACTAGACACACCCAAATCACTAAAGTGCAAGGAGAACAAAAGTTTAGAATAAATCTATGAATAGTTTCTTTCACTATATATCTTGATCTACAAAAAGATGGTGCTTTGATATCTAAAAATTTGAGAGGCGGGACTACAACTATTTATTTATGTGCCTACTTTGAACTCCTCTCCATACTTGTTTGGCTTCTTAATTGTAATGGCGAATGTATTTGTATCTCAGATTGTTCACTACTGCAGCAAACAATCCTTGATGCAAGTACATTGGGGTAAGTGTACTGGTTAGGCAAGAAATTTAAAAGCTATTAATTTTTTTACTCGTATTTCTGTTATTTTAATTTCAGTCGCTTTTTATCGCACCCGTTGGTTTCAGTGAGCCTGTTTTTTTTCCTTAACATCTGCATCTTTAAAAGAAGATCAAAATCCGAGTTCCAGCGAAAACTTCTTTTCATTCAGACTAATGTCAATATCTGTTATAGCAGCGTTCCGACAGTTGCTCTCTCCGGCCCTCTTCAGGCGCCCATTGATCGAGGTAAGCTTCAAAAACAGAAACTTTCGAACTGAATATTTTATTCAGTCTAAGGAAACAGACTGTTATCATTTTGATGTCCGACAGTGAGAGTTCGTTTTGAGATTTGGATTTTTGGGTTAACATGGTTTCAAGCCAACTCTGTCTTTTCTACAAATACTTTCATGGTAATTGCTCCGATGAGCTGCTTTTGCTGGTTCCCAGACTCCATGAATTCAAGCGCCCTACGAGGCTGGCATCCCACTCCCACCCTTACACTGTAGAAACTTTTAAATGTAGCCGTCTCTTCTACTCCAATAGCTTCATACCTCGCACCTCTCGCCTGTGGAACGCCCTTCTCAATTACTGTTTCCCTGAGAGCTATAATCTCCAACTATTCAAATGTAATGTCAATCGACACCTCCAGTTAACTTGATCTACCCACTATCCCTCTCCTCATTATTTCTTCTATCACTCCTATCTGCTCTTGCTCCAAATCTTCTGCAACCCCCTGCATCCTAGTGGCTTCACGCCTTGCTCGGGGCGTAATGCTTAAAAAAAAAAAAAAAAAAAAAAGGCCGGAGAGAAGAATTTTATTATCTGTTTGCCGAAAGTCATTTCGAATCGTGCATAGCGTAGGCTGACTATTTATTTAATTTGATTATAAGCCTGCGGATCGATATTACGTGTGTCTGAGGCTGAAAAATTTTAAGAATTTCAATATAAAATATCTCTCCCTTGTCTCTGACACAGTAATTATCATTATCTCTCTTGTTCGGAAGTGTGGAATGATATGTTCTTGTTCCAATCTCACTGTCTAATTATTCACCCTTAGTACTGCAATGTATCAATGTATTCGTCCATCAATCAATCTTTCCATATTTATGTATATAGATATCTCAGTTTATGTGTGTATCTCTATCGATCTATTTCAGTCGATTGATATCTATCTCAGTCTATTCGTATCTATCTATCTATCTATTCGTGTCTATGTATCTCTTTCTCTCTCATATAAAAGTCTATTTATATCTATCTAACTATCGATCTATCAGTTTGTTTGTCTATGGGATAAGAATGTATAAATTTTTATATATCGAGAACAGTTTTGGATAAGACAAAATGGAAAAAGGTTTTCGTATTAGGGAAGAAACGCCTCACACAAAAACCTTAATCCAATTGGTCATACATTTATATCCATCTATTTTAGCCTATTTATACCTCACTCATTCTATTTATATCTATCTCAGTCTGTTCATATCAACAAATCTCTCTCAGTATATATATATATATATATATATATACTTTACAATTGGAATTAAGATACCTTTAGTGAATGACCATTTTCACCTACGAATTTTAATTTTAAAATTTGCAGGATTTTTCAAACTGTTTATGGTAACAGTTTGTACTATAAACTATACTTGAAAAATCCTGCGAATTTTAAAATTAAAATTCGTAGGTGAAAATGGTCATTTACTAGAGGTATCTTAATTCCAGTTGTAAAGAAGATTTGCTCTGTTTTTATGCAAATAAATATTGAGCGATCTTTTGGGGGTCAGTTGTAACATATTTCAAATCCTATGTTGTGTTAATAAGACTCGCCGGGATTATACCAACGGATTACTATATATATATATATATATATATATAAGCCTCTTTATATCTCACCACCGCATATCTTTCTCTATGTAACTCGGCTTATTCATTTCTAATTCCAATCTCTATCTCAGTCAGATCATACCTATCTAACTCTCTATATATTAATCTATCTCTCTGTTTCTCTCTATATTAATCTATCTCTCTGTCTCTCTCTATATTTATCTATCTCTCTGTCTCTCTATCTCTCTCTATATTTATCTATCTATCTCCACCCATATTTTATGAATATAACTGTCCTTTACCTACTGAATAAAAGTAATCTAATAATGTCATGTTTGTCCCAACAATGAATACATCTTCCAATGTGGCATTTAACAATCATTAACAAATTGGACACAGGCAAGAACAAACAGTTAGCATCTGAATACACCACCGTTACATTACAATACGTGTGTCCGAGTGGAGGAACAAGTGTGTCTTGAATACTGCGTTTGCATCTTACGAGTCGTTTTCCCTTGTCCTCTTCCTTTGCATCTGGTGTCCTTTATTTAGTCATCAATGGGGCTATTTAATACAAGGACACTCTGGGGGAGCCGCCTGGTCTAGTGTCGGAGGGTAAGGAAAACGGATACAGAAGGCGATTCGCAAGGCAACCCCACCCTACATTACTGACCCCGTCAGTTAGTGATACTGAGTGACACAGTGAATGAGGTCTCCTCGAAGAAATGGTCTTTTTCGTAGCACAATGGACGGGAAACGGAGTAACTGGGGTGGGTGGTGTCGAGGAACACGGCAAAAAGAAAATAATATATAAATCTCTCTCTGAAGAGTTTATTTGTTTAGTTAATCTATATACAAACGACGTGGCCCATTTCAATGCATTATAAAATTTTACTCTGCTCTCCCTCACATATACACTCCCATACCTGTACACTATATATTTTGCAGTACATAAGATTCTAAAGCTACCAGAATGAATAGCTTAGCAGGCCTTATATATATATATATATATATATATATATATATGATCCAACAGTATTTTTCGTTGCTATAAAATTTATTTTAGTAGATGACATATGTAAAAATTTCAACAAGAATTGCGCATTTTTTTAAAAGTAGTATTTCAGCCTTCCTTTGCTTTAGAGACCTCTGTGACAGTACTGTCAATTGCGCCTGGTGAAAAAGTGTCTTCTCACTATGAGAGAATTCAGATTTGATAAATCATTCTATGTCTTGGCCGGTGGACATTTCTGTTTGAAAAGAAAAAAAAATGTCTCCTCAAACATGTGTATCCACTAAAATAACACACACAATATATATATATATATATATATATATATATATATATATATATATATATATATATATATAAAGCAAATATATGGATATAGAACCGAAAGTATGAAGAAAAATATACGGAAAAAAACAAACAAAAATCCTAATATGCAATTATGCTATTTTAATGTTAATATAATGTCAACGTCGGATGTTTCGATCTAGAAGACCATCTTCAGAACATATTCATAAAACATTCATTCAAAATACTCTATTTTAGGAATACGTTTTCATAAAATCGCCGACGTGATCATATTGAAACGGAACGCTGATCTTGAAAAAATTCAGTTATCTGTTTTGATTAGTCGTACTCTTATGTCCATCGTCTTTTCATGTTGAATTAAATATAGTCTAATGTTAATTATGTTTTATGAATATGTCCTGAAGATGGTCTACTAGACCGAAACGTCCGACGTTGACATTATATTAACATTAAAACAGCATAATCGCATATTAGGATTTTTGTTTGTTTTTTCCGTATATTTTTCTTATATATATATATATATATATATATATATATATATATATATATATATATAGGCCCGTGGCCGTGTGGTTAGAAAGTTCGCTTTTTGACCATGAGAATCTCACCATGGTCGAATTGTCAGGAGGGAGATATCATGAGGTTATCGGTCTGAAGAATTAGGGGTGGGGTGATCCCCGCTTGCGTCACATTTAGAAAGTGCCTGAAGAACCACACCATCCAAGCCTTGCGAGTGAAATTGGGTAAACGGAACCCTTAAGGGCCGTCGATGGCTGTGCTTGCACGAAGTCACAAGTCACCGTGACCGAGGGTTTGAACGTGCTGACCGTGTTCAGATTATTGATTGTTTATCTAGAGAGCTAGACAACACGCTCTCTCCCAGAAACTGTAACTAAGGTCTACTCAGCATAATTGAAGGAGGGCTCTATAGGTGTTGAACAAACTCAAATGCGCTTGGGCGATCGTCTGCAACAAGGATTGCCGCTAGCCGCCCTAGTAACGGGCATCATCGAATACAAGTGGCTAGCTATTATATATATATATATATATATATATATATGATAAATTCTAGTTGACGTTTCGCTCTCAACGTGCATTATCAAAACAACTATAAGTTTCAGAAAAAATCGGTACCATGCTAACACTGCTACTTAAAACCCATGTGGTCTACTTGAAAAAAATTAGAAGTTAATAAAGTTTTAAAATATATTTGTTAACAAATCATAGGAAATAGACGAAGACAAAATGTAAATAGTGCGATTTTTCTATAGGAAAATAAAAATTAATAAAAATTTAATAATGAGAAAAATAAAGTGCACATAACGAAAGAAAAAAGTGAATACTTATAATTAAAAGTATAATTTATGATTATATATTTTTGGTAAGTAAAAAAATTAATCAAAATTTTATTAAAATGTTACACCAGTATCTATTCTAATATTCTGTGTTTTTTTGTTGTTGTTTTTTAATATCACCTTAGCTAGGAAAATTGATAATGTTTTCAAAACTTACTTTTTAATTAATCGAATTAAATTGTGATTAGAAAATAGGAACAAATTAAACATCCAACTGTTTTTCAAATATTCAGGCTTGCACAAGTTTTTCTGTCCATAGCTGTCTATTGGTCTATCCCTCTATGTTTCTCCATCTATCTCTATTATCTGTGCCTCTATCTATATTTTATTTATCTATCTCATTATGTTTCTATTCCTCTATCTCATTATGTTTCTATCTCATAAAGCTTCTATCTCTCTATCTCATAAGGCTTCTATCTCACAATGATCCTCTCTATCTCATTATGCCCCTCTCTATCTATCTCATTATGTTTCTATATTTCTATCTAATAATATGTCTATCTTTCTATCTATATCTACATCAGCGCACGTATTGTATGAATGCGAGTGCTCTTTTCTTTCTAAAGAGAAGTAATCTAATAATGTCATGTCAGACCCAACAATGAATATATACGAACGTGGCATTTTAAAATCATTAACAAATTAAACACTGCCAAGAACCTTGAAAATATTAACTCAACATTGCTTTGTCGAGCACAATGTAAAATGCCGACAGTTGAAAGATCGAGTTTCACAAATCTTTCAGTTATCGAGGACCTAATTTCTTTGAAAGAAGGCATTCAAAATCCAGGCTTTAACATGGGCTTGAACCTCGAATGCAAGCATTAATGGAAAATACCCACCCCTGTTAAATGAACCCCAATAATCCAATAAATCCACAAGTCGTATCTGTTACGACGTCTGCTCTGTAGCAATGATATTCAGTGTCCGCCATCACAGGTCTCCGCTTGCAATCACAGGTTTCAGCAATTCATCCCCATTGTCATCTAGTAAATTTCTGTTAGACTTACGTCTTAAACACATTGGTTCCACACTATTAAAACTAACTTCACGAATTGTTGTTTCAGCCTAATATAAAAAAAAAGAAATTTGAGATTTAAGTTTATATGTTTTCGTTCCTTGTCCAATAATTAATTATAAAATTAAATCATTTCAAATCTTGAAGAGAATATCGAGTTCTTAACGATCGTAAATCTAAAAAAAGATTTTCTTTCTGTTCTGTTTCCATTATTTCTTTATAATCTCAGAATAGAATTTAACATTCGTGCTGCTAAATCAGACTGCGTAAAATACTAAAATATATCGCTTAGCACAGTTACAAATAAACTTGAAAGAAATCGCTCGTCTAGAATGAAACCTATAAATGTCAAATCTGATTGACGTATCCTGCCACAAAACCCTACAAATGACTTCTGTGGGCGACAGCCATAGAGAAATGATATAAATAAGGTGTGCGCCTAGGCGGTGGAGTAATGGATAGCGACTCGGATTGAGGAATCAGAGTTCGAATTCCAGTCGAATCCATTACATTCACTTACGTGCTAATACCCTTGGGAAAGGTATGAATCCTCTTCTTCTCCCCGCAGTTATGAGTAAATAGCAGGACAGATCGGGTTCTATAGTCTTGGATGGTAACTAGTCTACCGCAGAAAGAAATGGCAACCTACTGCTGGAAAAAAATCTGCCTTATCAGTCATGTATCGAAAGATACATGATCGCCTACCCGTGCATCACGCATGACACATAAGTAACTGACTGCCCAGAAACACGCTCACAAACAGATAATAAAAAATGCGTAGATATATGAAATGAAAAAGAAAAATGGCGTAGTCAAATACAAAATGTACGTACACACTTTCGGGTTGAATCATTGCTACTGAAATTATCCCTAAACAGATCCATAACTCTTCACTATTGTTTTTAAATACCCCGCATAGCATTAACAGTAGTTTTGCTAAGAAAAGTTATGTTGTATGATCCAGGTTAGAAATTTAACGTGAAGGACTCAGAAATTAGTGCACTTTTTATAGATTCTTGCATTATTAAATTATCTTCTCTTCAAATTATAACTGTATTCTTTAAGTCAAATTTATGGTCAGATTCATTACGATGAACGGCTATGCACCAAGCGCATGGTTTAATTTCCTAGCTGTCGCACCCATATATTTCCGGGGCATTTTCTTACAGTCTATTCTGGGACTAAATTCCTACTTTAATTAGTGCGTTGCAACAAGGATTAATATAGAAATTTCAATTTGTTTCTGCTGATGGTACCATGTAAGCCAACGAGGGTGACGCGGAAATATCTTGTCTTTTTTTCTAAAATTGCACGAATGTCAATAGCTTGTCATGATATACTAACAAATATTTCAGAATTATACAGACCTATATCATTCTATGAATGTTCGGGTAGAGTAACGAGTGGAGTGGTGCCAGCGAGCAAAATTCAAATTTTGTTGCGTTCACTTTCACATTAATGCTCTCGGGAAAGGAATGAATCAACCTATTCTTCTCCCAGCTATAGGTTAAACAGTCGAATAGGCTCTCTAGACCTAGTAAAGCAGCCAAGCTAGAGAAAGAACTACTCTGAATTCAAAACCGCAGATAAGATAACGGGAACAATACTAGCTTTCCAAGTCGTGGTAATTCACAGATAATAAAATAAAGGTGTTTGAGGAGAGCTAATGATCGCATATATCCTGAAGGGATATGATATTTAAAACATACCAGCCTCGTGTTCTTCATTTTCATATATTCACTATATCATTTATGGGCAGAAACAATAATTTGAGCGAATTTGGAAAAGATGAAATTGTTATATGTCGGTATTTTAGAGAATTTCTAAAATTGCAGGACTTGCGTGATGCACGTGTTAAGCAGTGGTGAGTACTTGCCGTCAGTCTTTCAATAACGGAAAAATTACTAAACTTTAGGCAGCTGATATTGTCAACGCGAGAAATGAATAGAGGAACAATGACTACTGTGACAATTTGTAAATATTTCGAATCAAGGTGAAAAAAGGAGTATATTACAACACTCAGTATATTGATCTTTGTCGCTTAAGGAGATACATCGCTACGATCCAGGTGAAATAATGTCCGTTGCTCAAAGTGTTTTCAACAGACATACGGGCGTCGGAAACGGAATTGTTAGGAAATATCGCTTTCTAATGAAAAAGATGGACGTTAGAATAAATGTATATCGATACGCGATGATACCATAATGCACTGCGTGAAAGCAACAAACCAATAGAGGTGAGTTTCTGTTCATGTAATTTGACATGTATCGTTTAGCCGAACAATAATGAAGACAAGGTAATGATCATCATGTCAATATTTTATGATGCTAATAGCGTCTTTCAGTAAGATAATAAATTGAATGTGCCGTGATGAGATGGTTTCAAGAATCATTATTTATCCAATATTCTGGATACTCGGTGGCGTAATGGATAGTAGCTCGGAATGAGAAAATGGAGAGCCGAGTTCGAACTAGAGTTCTTTACATTCACTTATGCGCAAATACCATTGAGGAAAGGCATGAATCCATCACTTCTCCCCCATCGATATAGCAGGATATTGGCAACCAGTCTAAGAGGAGAAAAACTGATTTCAAACCAACCCGGAGAAGGTTGGGCTCCCTCACGGTATCTTGCCAAAGTCTTCTGCTACGACTGCAGTACATGTGGTGCCTCTACGACCACAATGAATTACTGGAGTCGTCTTAAAATATTTTGGCATATCAGTGTCTACGCGTCCACTATAATTATCGAAGCAATTGCTGGTATCTATGAATACGGGGAGAGGGAGAAAATGGCAAAAAGATAGCGAGAGAGAGAGAGAGAGAGAGATAATGAGAATAAGCAATGAGAGGCATTGGTATTTGTGTTCCGAAAGAGACGAGTAGAAAGAAAATGATAGAAGAATAGGGATAAAGAAAGATAGCGAAAGAGAGAATAATTAACATGGGAGAGGAGGAGAAAAGGAGTGAGAAAGAGAGAGGGGGGAGAGGGATGGATATAGAAAGTAGAGGGAGGGGGAGAGATAGAGAGATTGGAATAAGCTATCAGTAAAAAAAAGCAAAGAGTGACTGGTGTGTTTGGAGAGAGATAGGAATTAAGAAAAAATGAAAAAGAGAAAAATTAACGCAAGCTGAAAGAAGCATTCTGAAGAAATGCGAACGGAGAGAGAGAGAGACAGAAAAAACGTGAAGGGGAAGGTGTGTGTGTGTGTGTGTGTGTGTGTGTGTGTGTGTGTGTGTGTGTGTGTGTGTGTGTGTGTGTGTGCACGCATTTCAGCTATTCTTTCGATCGGTCGCTCTCTTGATATCGAATGGTTCATTTCATTTCATAGAAAGACTCTCAAGTCTGGCACAGCATCAACAAATTTCATTATAAAAATGAAAAATAAAATAAATAAACAAATAATGAGCATCTATTTTTGTGACGGTGGTTGGCATCTGACCATGTAGAAATGGAGGTGTTCAGCGTCGGTGCTGTTGTGTGTCTCCAACTCAAACGTGGGTGGGAAATAGACGGGAAAAGAAGAAAGACCTGTGTGGCTACAAATGTCAAAAGAATCTCTCCCTGTTTTCTCCACTTACTCTGAGAGGCAACCGGGAAAACCAGCTTTGAGGATTATTATTATTATATTATTATTATTTACCTAAGAAAAGGGGAGCTGCCCATGAATAATGAAGAGGAACTATTAGTACATTGTAACGAAAAAGAACACAGACATTTGTGAGCTTATAAGAAAAATAGAAGCTCACAGAAGAAACAAGGTATTATAAAAGGTACTGAGTTATGGGGAGCCTGAAAATTATTAAACATTCAAAAAGATTATAAACATTGGCAACAGCAGCACAAGAAAAAGTGGATTTAAGTGATTCGAGGAAAAAAAATAATCAAGAAGATTAAAATAACCAGCAAGAAAATATTTGACGAAGCTGATGTTGCAAATATAGAGAAAAATTACAGAATATTAAAGACATTAGTCCATGAAAACAACCAAACTACAATTTCTTAACGCAACTATCGCATACAGAAATATAAAAATTTTAGGCGAAGGAATAGATAAAAATTTATTTTATCATTAGATTTTAACGATAAATGTAGAGCTATATTGGATAAATCTGATGGTTGACTAGAAATTTTATAGAAATAACCAACCAAATCGATTTAGAAAACAAGAGGAAAATGTAATGTTTTTCGTTTGTGTTGTAATCAGTAAAATTATACGTCCTTCAAACTTGATGGAATCAAGATAAAAGGTAGAGAATTATAAGTTCTCTCTTTTTTTAAATTGGTACAGTTTTTAATGATTTCACCAGAAGCAAGTTAATAAAACCACTAAGACAGAAAGGGGGGGTTAAAAGAATAAGAAAAACATTATTAAAGAATGAAAAAATAAAAGAAGAGGAATCAAGAAGACAGAAATAAAAATTGGCATTGCATTTACATTTTTGAAGATCAAAGTTGGCTGGAAATAAGATGCCGGATAAATGATGTGACCTTATTGCCAATCTTGTACTTCGCTTAAATTCATAAAGTCTAGGTTCCATAGTGGAAAGTTCATTAAAACAATTACCATGAAAATATTTATAGAGAAGGCACAAGGAAGTTACATTACGGCCGTGGAAAAGTGACTGAAGCCGGGATGTCAGGTCAGGATCAATAACATTGCAGATGGATTTTATCAATAATCTCTAAATATATAGCAGAAACACAAGACCATATGTGGCAACAATATTCTAAGCATGGATGAGTGGTAGACTTATAAATATGTAAGATAGATTCTGGAGAAAAATGTCTAACACGATACAGTGAAACAATTTTCCTAACAGCATAATGATTGATTGAATATAATCTTTCCACTTCAGGTCAGCAAATAACGTTAGCCAGAGTTCTCAACCGGAAAGCTTTAAGTCAATGTCTATATAAATGCAAAGCAATGATCCTTTATAATACTATTGTCAACCTCGCCAAATAAGTTTTCAAATGAAATAGTCTCCCGGCTCCCCAGATATTAATCCCATAGAAAACTTATGGTTTATTATTTAAAAGAGATGTATATAAGAATAGAATATGTGAAGTAATAAAAATTGCTTAAAGTAAGTCTCAAGTCAAAATAGTAGAAAAATAAAAATCAATAGTTAAAAGACTGATGGAGGTTATAGAACGTCAACGAAAATATATTAACATATAAAATAATAGAATCTTTTAATATGTGAAATGTGGCAATTTAATTCCCGGAATGAAAAGGCAAAGTTTATCATATATTTAGTAACAATAACGAAAATAACTCATTTTTGCATAAATTTTCCTTAAAATTTTAGCTCTTATTGCCAAATTTATCTTATTGTCATAGGACTCGTGTGTTTAAATTTTACCTCTAAAAACGGAACGTTATGCACTAATGTGCTAAATAGTTTCAGCATCCTACTTTAATAAGAGTTAATTAAAACAAGGAAGGTATGAAACTTATTAATTATTAAATCTAGTTGGTGGTCCCAAAACTTTTGGCCTATTGTTAAAATCTGTTCATAACACGACTACACAACAAAAACTAAGTCAGTCAGTTATATGCCATCTTTCGATACATGACTGACGAGACAGATTTTTTTTCCTGCAGTACGTTGCAATTTCTTTCTGCGGTAGACCAGTTGCCATCCAAGACTATAGAACACAGTCTCTGGGTTCTATAACCAACTTGGTGGGGGGGAGTAGAAGAGGATTCATGCCTTTCCTAAGGGTATTAGCACGTAAGTGAATGTAATAGATTCGACTGGAATTCGAACTCGGCTCTCCGATTCCTCAGTCCGAGACGCTATCCATTACTCCACTAGAAAAATTGAAAATAAATACAATGCACCAAAGTACAAATTAGACATATCATAATCGATCATTCCATCTTAATTAAATCAAGGTCTTGCGAGAAATTTTAACATCAGTTTGAGATGTTTATTAAAAAGTTGAATAATTTAACACATCCAAAATTGTAGATAAAAAATAGTGAATTTTATATAGTGATTTTTTCAAGACTTAGCATGAGCAAAACAAATTTACAAATTTGGACAAAAAAGGGGACCCAGAATGAGGTCAAAATCTGCGAAGATTTTCTATTCTTTAATAATCAGATGTACTTAGTTTAATTTTTAACCTATAAAAACTGTGGTAGAAAAAAAATAAATGTTGTTAAGATAGAAACGGTCAGAAAGCACTCCCCGGGGATAGCAAACAGGGTTGGGTAGTACGCACCGGCTCTGAATCGGTAAATGATTCGGCAAAAGAAAAAAAAAATCACTTTGACTTGTCCACACTGGCAAAAATAAACGGCTTGTTGACCCAAATAAACGATGGACATTATTGTAAATATAGTTGATTTGTTTTTGCTTTACAAAATTTGGCTCAAATAAATAGATGACCCGATTAACCGGTGACCAAAGTGTGTGTTCATGTGTGATTGTGTGTGTGTGTACGCGCAGGCGCGCGCGTAGGTCAGCTTCTGGTACTTTCAATTTCCGGTCTTGTCAAAAATTTCGAACGGTCTTCGGTACATTCTAAGTGTTTTAAAAAGCTCGTGCAAGTACCTGATAATCGGGCAGTCAAATAATTTATGACAATAATTACACACGACAGGAAATCTCGTGGAACGAAGAAAGGGAGAAGAGGGAAACAGTCCGGGGGTGGGGGGGTCAAAGGAAAGATTGAAAAGAAAATCAAAGAATCAGAAAAAGAAAAGAAAAAAATGAATAAAAATAATAGTAGAAAAAAGGGTGCAGGGGCATAAAGTAGAAAGTCCCAATTTCAAAATAGCCATATAGCAGGCCGTTCATGTAATTTTAACTGAAACAGACATAGCCCACCATGCTGGTGCAAAAGGGGTGAGAATGAAGTAAAAATAAAGACAGATAGACAAGGTGACGTATGGACGCACATAGACGTCAGACTGGCTTAAAGATTGCGTTTAAGCATGAAACAAACTGTCATCGCTCGGTGTTGGTCTCAGTGTCTACTTTTATATTTATATATGATCTGTCTCTGATATTGAGCACTTTTATTCATAAATATAGCATGCATTCAAATTATATTTTTATATATTTCATTTAAATAAGGTTTATTAAATTCAGGCGACTGTTTAATTTTTATTGTTTTTCTTTTTTTTACATATTTTTTACAAATTTTTGAATAAGTTTTTTCGAACTAGAACAGTCTACCCCAGTGAGCGAAATAAAGGGTTCAGTTCGACATTCCAACCACCTGAAGAAGGCCGGCTGAAACGTTGTAATAAATATGGCGACAAAGATGAGGACAATATTCCGAATAAGGTAAATAGTGTACATTATAACCTCATCTCAGAAATATAGACAGATACGGAAAATATTTTTTTAGATTGTAAAATCTTTTTTTCAGATAATAATAACTTTACTGGTACAAGCCTTCCTGTTTAACCCATAGCTGGGCGCGGTAAAGAAGCCGATTCATACCTTTGCGCATGTGACTGAACCTGACTGGAATTAGAACTCGGCTCTCCGATTTCTAACTTAGATTCGTTATCCATTACAACACCCAGCACCTAGCATTCCCAAGCAGTTACCCATTTAGGCACTAACCATATTCGATGCTGCTTAACTTCGGTGATTGTACCAATGTGATATGGCTTTTATTATTCGGCAAATATTTTTGTTGGTGATTTTAGATTGCCAATCAATTGAGTCAATGCAGGACCATCCTCGTTAAGATTTAGGCAGGGGATCTCAATCATGAAATGCCCCCGAGGAGGGGGACTTTGAGAATTTTGGGAGGCGGAATCTTTGAATTTCTTGTTTTTTTATTGACAGAGTTTGGAGCTCATAATGAGTGTCAAAATAAAGATGGTATGATGAATCTTTTATTCAGTGCCGATTCACATCCATCATCATCAATAGAGAAGAAAGGCCTCAGTGTGTATTTTGTTGTTAAGCTTTGTCAAATGATTCTTTGAAATCAACAAAACTGAAGCAACATTTGCAGAATGTTCATTCCTCAACACAAGACCAAAACGTGTTTTAGATGTCAGAGGAATGCTCTCAAAAAGTTAATAATTAGTTATGAATTAAAACAAATTACTGTATTCAAGCTTAATAATCCATAAACATTTTCTATTCTTATTAAATTTGTAAAACTTTTCTATAAAAATAATCCATGTAAATGAATACGTACTAATATGGAAAATAATAAAGATTTTTAATAATCTATGCATATTATTTGGAATGCACCTTTTAATTTGGACAATCTTGGAAAGGGCCAATGACATTATAACTTATGGTGAAAAAGGTGCATTTGTCAAAAAAAAAAAAAAAAAAAAAAAAAAAAAAAAGGGGGTGTTTAAAAGATTCATTTGCTTCAAAACATTTATAATTATTTCTCTAGAACACTATGCAATACATCCATAGCAAAGTTTCGATGCCACTGGATCTTTGTTTTACAGTGTTCGTTGAAACTATAGCGCAGCCTATTCTATGTTCAACTTCCTTATATTCTCTGCTAAATTTGTTATGCCTTTTTCTATAAATATTTTCATGGCAATTTATCTGATGAGTTTTCCTATTTGATAGCTCGACTTTACGAATTTAGCCACTGTACTAGATTGGCAAGTAGGTCTCATCATTTTACTATTGAAATTACTTACTAACCGTAAGTTCAATGTTAATAGTTTCTTCTCGCCTACTTCTCGACTGCGGAACTCACTACGGCTTTTTGCTTTCCTGTCAACTATGATCTTTAAAAAAAATTAAATGCAGCGACAATTGCTATCTTATGTCTCCCTGAATCTTGTTCTTTTTATTGTCCTTTCTACCCGGTAACGTTTTCTCAGTTTCTTTCGCTCTTTGTAACCTCTCTTGCGTCTTAGATGATTGAAGTGAAATGGTTGTAAAAAAAAAAGAAAAGTTTATCTGAAGTTCTACTTCTTGAAACACCTGGTAAAATCAGATCTGTTAAAGACCTTGATGCCACTTGATCCCGAGATGATTTCTGGTCTCAAATAGTTAAGTGAAAAGAAATGCTGACCAAGATGATTTTCTCTGTGTTGATAGCAGACTGAAAAATAAAACGGAAATGAAAATCGCCGGCGGTTTTTTTCCCTTCTTGTTTTATTTCTGGTGCTCTTGACGTTACGTTCCTCAGTTTTTCTTCACGTTGATTAGTCAACTAGGAGTAATCAAATCTGTCTATGTACTTTATAGCTCGAGAACCGTTGCTGTCAAGGTCATAGCGACCCTGCTCGGTAGGTTCGTGTCTGTTCCAGAATATTCTCCAGCTTTTATTCTACCGACCCACTCGCGTTCACCTCAACTCTGCTCTTTGTCTCAATCTGATTTTCTAGCTTTTCCCGGTACACGATTATTTATTTATTTATTCCAGTGCAGAAGACAGTAAGCGAAGAGAGAAAGGCCAAAGTACAGAGGTTTCAAATGACCAAGACAAATGAAAAGAGAAATAAAGACAGGAAAAGGGTGAGTGGCGAAAAACAAGAAAGAAGGCTGAGAAAAAAAAATGAAGAGGGAAAAAAGACAGAACAAAGGATGGAAAAAGAAAAAAAAAGGGAGAGAAAATGAAGAAAGAGAGGAAAAGGAATGAAAAAAGAGAGGAAAAAGAAGTAAAAAAGAGAGGAAAAAGAAGGAAGAAAGAGAGGAAAAAGAAGGAAGAAAGAGAGGAAAAGGAAGGAAGAAAGAGAGGAAAAGGAAGGAAAAAAGAGAGGAAAAAGAAGGAAAAAGAGAGGAAAAAGAAGGAAGAAAGAGAGGAAAAGGAAGGAAAAAAGAGAGGAAAAAGAAGGAAGAAAGCGAGGAAGTGAAATGGTGAGAAAAAAAGGAGGGAGAATAAGAAGAAATGAAAGAAAAAGAAGAAAAAAGGAGGGAGTAAAAGAAAAAAGTAATAAAGAAGGAAGAAGAAAATGCAGAAAGGACAGATAAATTATAATAGAAAAAAATGAATTAATATTAAAAAGTGGTGATGCTAAAAAAGTAGTAAAAAAAATGAAAAAAATAACCCCAAAACCAAAAAAACCCTAAAAAGCCGAGAAACAAGAAAAGGAAGGAAGAGAAGAAAGAAAGAAATGGAAAGAGAACAAAAAAAAAAAAAAAAAAAAAAAAAGCGGGAAGAAGGAAGGGGAATACGTTTTTGATTGATTTGTTTTTTATGGCTTATCGATATTTTTGAGATTATTTAAAACCGAAACAGTTTTGGGGTGAATGAAGTTTTTAGAATAATAGGAGAAGTGGATTCATACCTTTCCAAAGAGTATTTACGCATAAGCGAATATAAAGAACCCAACTGGAAGCGAGTAAATGTAAAGAGAGGAAAAAGAGAAAGTGAGTAAATGTAAAGAGAGGAAAAAAAAAGAAAGGAGTAAATGAGTAAAAAAAAAGCGAGTAAATGTAAAGAGAGGAAAAAGAGAAAGCGAGTAAATGTAAAGAGAGAAAAGAAAAAGTAAAGAGAGTAAATGTAAATGTAAGGAAAAAGAAAAGTAAATGTAAATGTAAAGAGAAAAGAGAAAGGAAAAAAAGAGAAAGAAAAAGAAAGGAGAGAAAAAAAGAAATGTAAAGAGAGGAAAAAGAGAAAGTGAGTAAATGTAAAGAGAGGAAAAGAGAAAGCGAGTAAATGTAAAGAGAGGAAAAAGAGAAAGCGAGTAAATGTAAAGAGAGGAAAATGTAAAGAGAGGAAAAAGAAAAAGAAATGTAAAGAGAGGAAAAGAGAAAATGTAAAGAGAGAGAAAAGTAAAAAAGAGAGGAAAAAGAAATGTAAAAAGAGAGGAAAAAGAGAAAATGAGTAAATGTAAAGAGGAAAAAAGAAAGAAAAATGTAAAGAGAAAAAAGAAAGAGTAAAGAGAGGAAAAGAAAAGTGAGTAAATGTAAAGAAAGTAGTAAAAAAAAAAAATGTAAAAGAGAAAATGTAAATGTAAAAAAGAAAGCGAGAGGAAAAGAAGAAAAAAAATGAAAGTGAGTAAATGTAAAGAGAGGAAAAAGAAAGAGTAAAGAGAGGAAAAAAGAGTAAATGTAAAGAGAGGAAAAAGAAAGAAAATGAAAGAAATGTAAAGAAAGAGAGGAAAAGAGAAAATGAAAATGTAAAGAGAGGAAAAAAGAAAGCGAGTAAATGTAAAGAGAGGAAAAAGAGAAAGTGTAAATGTAAAGAGAGGAAAAAGAGAAAGTGAGTAAATGTAAAGAGAGGAAAAAAGAAAGCGAGTAAATGTAAAGAGAGGAAAAAGAGAAAGTGAGTAAATGTAAAGAGAGGAAAAAGAGAAAGTGAGTAAATGTAAAGAGAAAGGAGTAAAAAGAGAGAAAAGAGAAAGTAAAATGTAAAGAGAAAAAAAGAAAGAGGAAAAAAAGAGAAATGAAAATGTAAAGAGAGGAAAAAGAAATGAGTAAATGAAAGAGGAAAAAAGAAAAAGAGAGAAAAGAGAAATGTAAATGAGAGAAAAAAGAAAGGAGAGTAAAGAGGAAAAGAGAAAGAGGAAAAAAGAGAGGAAAAGAGAAAGGAGTAAATGTAAAGAGAGGAAAAGAGAAAGAGTAAATGTAAAGAGAGGAAAGAAAAAGAGAAAAAGGAAAAGGAGAAAAAAGTAAATGTGAGTAAATCGAAGAGAAATGGAAAAAAAAAGAAAGAGTAAATGTAAAGGAAAAGGCAAAATGTAAAGAGAGGAAGAAATCGAGTAAAGGCAAAAAAGAGAAAGAGGAAGAAATCGAGAGGAAAAAGAGAAAGTGAGTAAAGTCAAAGAGAGGTAGAAATCGAGTAAAGGCAAAGAGAGGAAGAAATCGAGTAAAGGCAAAGAGAGGAAGAAATCGAGTAAATATAAAGAGAGGAAGAAAGCGAGTAAATATAAAGAGAGGAAGAAAGCGAGTAAATATAAAGAGAGGAAGAAAGCGAGTAAATATAAAGAGAGGAAGAAAGCAAGTTTTATGGAGCACCTGAATGAAACAGCATCAAAATCAAATATCCCTTGCAATATCTCTCTGCCCTACATCTTTACGGACACACTGCAACTGGGAAAATAGGCTGAATAAGCTGCCTAATGGGCAAATCCACCTCCTTCTAATCTTATGAAAATAGAATTGCTATACAAAACAGCGGTTGTAATAAAGTAAAATCGACAGTGCAAAACTAATTCAGAAACTACTTTCCTTTCTTACTTAGGAGACCAATATAATAAAATACTTTCTCTTCATACTTTTTTTTTGTCGGCTGGTGATAGGCGCACTACTGGCAGGACCGTCCAAATACAACTCGAACAACTTCAGTTTTAAGTTGTTGAACTCTCGTTTTATTTGAAATTTTGGTCACAGATGCGAGGTTGAAGAAGAGATGACATTTATTCTTTCAGTTAAATCGTCTGACCAACGGTTGGCGGGTAGGAGACAAGCGAAACTTCATTCTCCCATTTTTCGTGACGTTAAGTTCAACCCGGTTCTATTCGTTTCTGCCATCTCTGACTGACTGTCGACAGTCTGCTGCTGGAATGTTGTGCACTTTTAAGCGAATTTCCTAATTCTGACCTTCCGTGCCGAACGGTCGAATGTCCGCTTTTATACGAATATATCATCATAAAACAGACAATTTAATTACACGTTTACTTAAATACATGTGACCAGATCAAGCTTAGTTATTATTCTTCACCTCTGTTTTTCACGGTATCAATCTTTTCATAAAAATCTTTGGACACTTCACCAGAATTACTGTAATATTCCAGCAACAATTAACCAATTCTTATATTCATTAGGTCATCGGCCCGTAGAAATGACACAATTTTTGAGCTTTGAACCTAATCTCCTCAGATGGTTCATGTTGTTATGATAATCTATATCCGAAATATTTTTGGACAACCAAATCTAAAGAAAGCTGGAGAATACCTTACAGTTGAAAAGGTTTTCATTTCTATTTTCATTTCAGCCCACACTGGTAATAAAATTTATTCCACTACTAAAGCATGAAAATCCACGTGTATTTCAAACTGCGGACTGGTAAGAAAGTAAACAGTTCACTCATTATTTCTCGATTTCTAATTTCTTACCTTGAAAATGACTAAAGATGGTTAAAAGTCCTCAGGAAATTAGGCACAATTTCGGTAAATTCATTTACAAGTTTCAAACCGACATTGAATGACGTATTCCGCGCTAGGAGGCAGTCACTAAAAGAGTTAAGAGTTTTTCCCTGACTTTAAACGAAAGACTGCTCGATAAATATTAGAATAATATATTAGAATATTAGAACAATCGCATTCAGATCATGGGACCCTGTTCGAATCTCACCATGTTCGACTTGTCATAAAAGTGATTCTTGATACAAAAGAGATATATAACACGGCTATAAAGTACCTAAAACCATACAACGAGTTGATCCAAGCCTGGTTATTAGACGAAATCGTTCGGAAGCCGACGGTGTTTGCGCTAACCCGAAGTAACCAGTCATTGATACCGAGGGTTTGGGCGTGCTAACCGTGTTCAAACTGTTGATCACGTTAGATTATGAAATCTCTCACAGAAACATTAACTAAGGTTGGATTTGACTAATTGCAGTTAAATGTATTCTTTTATACTAATGTTCACCCTATACAAGACCCAAGAGCCACTTAAGGTAGATGATTACTGTGGGGTGTAAGAAATGTAAGAAAAAATGTAAAGTGTAAAAAAAAAAAAGAAGTGAGTAAAAGTGTAATTAAGTAGTTTGTTTTATGATGGTATATTCGTGTAAAAGCGGACATTCGACCGTTCGGCACGGAAGGTCATAGAATTCGGTTGAAAGTACCCAACATTCGAGCAGCAGACTGTCGACAGTCAGTCAAAGCGGACAGAAGCGGATTTAGCTTAGCAGAATATATGCGACATAAATAGAGCAGCGTGAAATACGGGACGTTTCGTCAGTTGGAAACGAGTTGTAGAGTGGAAAATAATTAATCACCCACAAGGTCGCGTAGATGCTTTTGAACTCTATCAAGACAGTCAAATGAGGGCTGGGCAGCTCCAGCACAAATATGACAACAATACTCCACTTTTTGTCTGATCTGGCTCTTGAAGGCGAAGTCAGAGAATTACTGTAGCGGTACAGGGAATCAACCATTTTCCAATCATTTTTAGCAATGGCTCGTATGTACAAAAAATCTGTTTATTTTTTTGTTTGGTCGTCTTCAATCATAATGGTCTTCTAGCTTATTATTGTTATTAGTGAATGAGAGTTAAGCACAATAAAATAAATGACGTTAAGGTACAAATATACGAAGCCTAATATATTTATCAGACACCCAAAACCATTACAAGTATACCAAACACATGCAGAACAGCCAAATGTGTGTGATATAGGTGGGGCCCAGTTAAAAATACCTTCAGGTTGGGTAAATCAGTCTGCTCAGACGCTCTCCGACTGAGGGTGCTTTGCACCGTGGGTGCTTTGCTACTATGTGAGTGGCATGACGGGTCTTTGCCGTGAAGGTTAGGACTGGCGGAACCAAAGAATGCATTTCGTCCGAGCACTTTTCATGGAAGTAACGAAAGAGCAAAGAGAGGCTCGTCACATCCCACCTGTATGAGAGAGAGAGAGAGAGAGAAAGAGAGAGAGAAAGAAAGAGAAAAAGAAAGAGAGAAAGAGAAAAAGAAAGAGAGAAAGAGAAAAAGAAAGAGAGAAAGAGAAAAGAGAGAAAGAGAAAGAGAGAGAAAGAGAAAGAGAGAGAAAGAAAGAAAAATAATTTGTCGCCCACAAGGACTCGGATACGCTTTTGGAGTGAACTCCGCCCAAATATGACAACATTAATCCACTTTTGGTCTCTTGTAAAGACAGAGTATAGAAGTGGGAAGTCAGATAATTACTGGAGCGGTACAAGGAATCGACCATTTTCCCAGCGTCTTTAGCAATAGATCGCGTATAAGAGTTCCATTTAAGGTTTGGGAAGAGTTTGACTCCCAATAGACTTTCAAGGTAAAGAGACTCGTTGAAGAGAAGAATGCGTCCATCGAGATAAGTGAAAGATCGGGGTCTGCTCGGCGGTGGTGGAATGTTACTTGTTTGGTTTTGGCTGCATTGAATTTTAAAAGCTAGTCCTTCGCCCATTAAACCATCTAGGCTCAGGTGTTCAGGGAAAACAAATGTACTTGAGCAGGTGTCTACAAATGGGACTAGCTTGCCATTCTAGTAGGAAAACGAGTAACCAGCCATTATATGTATGTATGTATGTATTACTGGGTGCAATGGATAAATTGTCGTCTAAATTACACAAAAATGAAAATAACGCTGACATTTTGATTATATCATTATGTTCCCTTAGAATTACATGTGCTATCCATTTTAATTATTGCTGCTGTTGAATATCCTCAAGTGATGCGTCTTCTGTTATCTGGTACAATTCTTTCTTTGTGATTCTGTAGCGCCAGTCCACAATGTTCAAACAAGACTCAACTGCGCCTCAGACATAATAATCAAGAGGGTTGCAGTCTAGGGAGTTATGCGGCCAGATGTAAGGGGTTATGTGGGCGCAGAAATTGTCTGACAGACATGATTGGGTTCTCCTGCTTATGAGGCATGGTGCAGAGTCCTGTTTCCAGATATAGGGTCTTTCAGCAGGCAGCCTCTTGACCCAAGGCAACATTATCTTTTCAAGGCTCTTGATGTAGGCCTCCGTGTTGAGTCTAAAGGCCCTCACCAACAAATTCGAGAGTTCTTTTTTATAGAAACAGAGTGAATTTTTCGAGCTGTCGTACCTTCGAAATCGCCATTAGACACATCCAACTCTTTCCAAATACTTTGCGCTGTCCTCAGATTGACACTCAAACACTCTGAAATGTTTACATTGGAGCTACCGGCACAAATGCCAAGCAGTACAGCATGCCTTTTCCAAATTTCTGGAGGAGTCAACTGCGTCATAGTGCTCTTTTCCTCACAGATGGTGTCCAACTGACCCTACTATACTGTGCAGTCGACAAAATCTAAAAGCAACGCGCATGCGTGAAATTAAAAATATAAAATGGCGAAAATTTACCCATCGCACCATATGTATTTAGAAACATATTTTTCTAAATACATTTTCTAATTTTGCTACATGCGTTTCTCGCGACCTTCATCGGGCAAAAAGTGGATATTTCCAGATGTTATTAAAAGGAATTTATTTTGTCTAATGTTTTTCGACATTAGACATTCTCTTTTTTTATGTGTTTGTCACCCAAATGTCTTCCCTGAACTGGCAGTGAAAAAGTTCTGCGTAAAGGGTAATAAAACAATTAAGATTGGTTCGAAAAAGGGTGAGGAAAGACTTAGCAATTAATGGATTTTATTTTCAGTTGGACATTATTTCTCTTTACTCAAAACGTTATTCTAGTGTTAAGCCATGTTTGAGTCCGGTTTCTTTCCCTTTTTTAAGAGTCTAAATTATAGCTACCGACATGCGCATTCGAAACATTCAACGCTTTCTTTATCGAGCCTGTGCAATGCGCAAGCCAGTTGATGTAATTCACTGTTTAATATATATATATATATATATATATATATATATATATTATAGGGCATCTATTCCAACATGTGTATTCGCTAAAATAATGTAAGAAGAAAAAGGAGGCGGAGAAGAAGAAGAAGCAAGCGGAGGAGGAGAAGGAGAATAATAATAATGTTATTATTACGAGCATTTTCTTGATTAAAGTCTTTGGAATGCGCAAGTTGGGAGTCGTAATTCACATTGTTTGAAAAAGCTGGGCGTCTACACAAACTTGGCTGCACACTAAAATAACGTTTAGAGTAATAAGAAATTATGTCGGATTAAAAATTAAAACTATTAATTCATTATATATATGTGTGGGGGGGGGTGTATGTATGTATGTGTGTCTATATATATATATATATAAATGGTGGTACTAAACCTCGGATAGCTCAACTTGCAGTAGAACAAATCGGTACCCGAAGAAAGATGGGGAATAAAAAAAAAGAACCTAGAAAATTAAAACATGGCGAAAACACTCGTCCAGTTTAATCTCCAAGTCCAGAAAAAGAACTTAAAGATCTATTTCAGTTATAATTTATTTTGTGAATATTTTTATATTCATCTTTTCAGACCGAAAGTTCTTTAAAAAATTATATCCATCTTAGAATTATCCCTACCAGTCACAAATTGGTATTATCTTTTTCTCTCTCTTTCTATTACACACACGTGTGTGCGTGTGTGTGCATGCATTATTGTAAGTATATACAAGTTTGTATCGGGCAACCAATTATAATAAAAATAAATGGTATTTTTTGTCAGTTGCAGCACCAGTTCATTCGGGAAGTTGACTATAGTTAGAGAGGGGAAGAGAGACGTGAGACGAACAAGAAATCGAGACTTCTCATAACGATTTGGAAGACCGCCTTCAGTCATGTAAGATTTCAGTGCTCTAAAAAGTAATGGCGAATTCTTTCAGTTCGCCTTCATATATGCTTTTCTTTTAGGGGGGGGGCGGAAGTGACATCAGACTAGATGTTTCAGGACATTACTCTCCACAACTTTCTATCGCTAGTGGTCCTTAGCCGTTTTCTCCTTTGGTTAAGCCACCCGCACAACATTCTGCAATCCATTCACACAAGAACGTCAGGTAATTGGTCTGTCTTCATTTATTTCCCTTGCACATAATATTGCCCTTTGAGCGTTAAGTTTTCCAAAGGTGCCGCTTTCTAATTCCGAGTAATAAATGTTCTCTTTTGTTATTTTCTTTAAAAATTTCCTCATTGCTTACTCGCTCCAACCATCGAATTCTCAGCATCCTTATGTAGAACCCTATTTCTGCTGCTTCCAGTTTTCTCTTCATTTGTGAGGAAATTGTTCAGCATTCATTGTCATATAGGAAGATTGATATCACAACAGTTCTTTTCTTTGTTTTTAACAAAATAATCCTGTTTCTTAATACTTTGTTTAGCATCTTTCGCTAGTCTAATGCGCGTTCGGATTTCGGTGCCATATTTTCCATCCTCTATTAAAACACTTCCCAGATATTTAAACTTCTGTATTTGTTTAATGTTGATATCTCCAATTCGTAGTTCACATATTGGCATTTATTTCTTGCTGATGACCATACTTTCTGTCTTCTTACAATTGACAGTTCTTTTTGCTCGCCTATATATATATATATATGTTATCAGCACTTGCAAGAAGTGTGGCTGTTTCTACACAAGCCTTCATCACTGTAAACAAAACTTTTGCGTGGATAGTCTGCACTTCAGTTCTGTGTTTCTTTGCTGCAACAAGTCCACTCGCGAAAGAGTTTAGGCAACGGGACAGATACAGGATTAAAACTGAACTGAAAGAGATCCATACATCGAAAACGATGGGAGAGAGTCCATGATATATATATATATATATATATATATATATATATATATATATATATATATATATATATATATTAGTTGCTGCATGGAATTGTTGACCCCGCTGTTCATCTCGAGGTTCTCGACAAAAACAAAGACGGATATGCAATGTGATCGGTCCTGACTTGGGGGTCTCGACTCCATTCACATTCTCACCGACGTAATGTGGTTTTCCTCTTTTTCTATAAATACTTTCATGGCAACTATTCTGACAAAGTATTTTCACTGGCGTCACGACTGCATGAATTTAAGCGTGCTACTACGTTGGCATCTTGGTCCCACCCATCTGCTGTCGAAACAGTTAAATTTAACCGCCTCTTCTACTCTAACAGCTTCTTCGTTCGCACTTCCCAACAGTGGAACTCCCTTCCTCTTACTTGCTTCCCTGATAACTATAATCTTCAAAAATTTAAATGTAATGTTAATCGACATCTTCTGATGTCTTGATCCCCGTTCTTCTTTTCATCCTTCTCCGTTTTTTTATCTTTTCCTCACTCCAAAGTCTTTTCCCTTACTTTCTGTTGCCCCATGCGGACTAGTGGCACCCCAGCCTTGCTTTGAGGGAAATGCTTAATATATATATATCATTGTCGGAAAAGGTCTTGATTAGTAGCTCAGGTTGTTTTCACCTATCGCAGTAGCAACAATGTCGGTTTAGAGACTAGGCAAAGGGTCAGCATTTCGAATACTACCTTTCGGAGCAAGCAGATAAGACTTCTCGATTTCCAAGATTGTGGTACTTGAATTTTTAAGAGTTATCTGTACTTGTTTTTTTATTTACAAAATGTCAATTCTCTATCTCCACACATCACCTGCCTTATCTCTCTCTCTCTCGTAGTTTGATGAAGTACATTTTGGCATATCGCGTCGTAATATTTTCAAATTTAAACAAATTAATAAAATGTATATAACGGTTTGTCCTTCATTTAAGATAAATAATTATTCTCTCAAAAGACAGCAAAAAATTCTTTAGACACATAATGAGAAAAGAGGAATTGAAAAAAATACCGCCCCCCCACGAAGCATGTTGCTGGCAAGAGAGATAGGAGATGGCAGCGAGCAACTTACCTGACGAACTTGTGTAAATGGATGGCGGAACATGAGGTGGAAGCCTTAGCGAAAGGAGAAAAAACTGCTAGGACCAATAAGGAATAGTGAAGAGACACAGAACATAGAAGAATATTTGTGCAAGTGAATCCTAAAAGGAAACAAGTTCTTCTAAAAGGATTTTAAAAGGTTTAAATAAAAAAGTCAGGGATCGAATTGACACTGTACTTATATTATGAACAATATCCCCATCCAAACTGATTAAAAATATATACATTTTTCGATTCCGACAAATGTGGTTTGGGGAATGTTTTATGCTAATCTGCAAATATTAAACCCAACATTTTTCCCTATTTCTTACGAGCGGATAAGTCAATCCTAGTGTCCAGATCTGTTACGGAACTTAGTACCGCTTGATTCTTGTAGAATTTAAAGTTTGAAAGATGTCCGAGCAAGACAAGCAATGCTGACCAAAATGGTTCTCTCCATTTTGATATCAGACTGTTAAACAAAGAGAAACTAAAATCGGCGGTTTGTTTTTTCATATTTTATTTCTGGTACACCTAGCATCACGTTTTTCTTCTTGATTAGCCTTAATAAGACTGGATATGTTGTGTCTATAACAACAAAGAAGACGACAAAAGTTCGATATAAGTCAGTACACCGAGCATATTTTTTTTCCTGACGGTGGGGATCTAAAGTAAAAGCGGATCTTGCTTGGGAAAAGTGCAAACATTGAAACTGTTAATCATTGTATGCGTCGAGTGTGGGTCAGACGAATTCTTGCTTTGATCAGCGGAGCCGGGGCAGAGAGCTCAGGATTGGTTTTTGAATCATTCTTCAAGGACGTGATTTTCAACTAGACATTTCCCACAGTTTTTTTTCAAATTTCCATTCAGTTTCCAGCTTTTACGTCTCTAGTTTCGAGTCGAAATTATGTCTCTAGGTGTGAATGTGGTAAAGGCCAAGACGGTCGTCTAGAGTTCAAAACACAAACACGCTTCGTGTAAAAATAATGTAGACTTAGAAATGATAAAGCTGTTTGCAACCAGAACGCATGCGTACGTGCGAATGCATCACCGTCATTGAAGAAACTGGGTTCGATGGTTCTAAGACTCTTAAAACTAACCCTTATCTGTGAAAGATCTTAGCTATTTCTAGATAAACGCATCTCTCCAAGAAATGATAATTTTTTATCTGTTTTTTCATCATATTACTATTCATGAAATGATTACAGATTTTGTTTTAAAAAATCTTTATATTTTAAGAGGGGATTGAGTTCGCTATGTAAATTCATTGTAAAGTAAACTCCGCCTACAAACAAACCAAAAATTTAAAAAAATTATCATACTTTTAAAAAAATCATTTCACCCCAAACAAGGCAATATAGCCACGAAGACGCAAGATTTTACCGAGTGTTAGAGATTATGAAAAAAAGAAAAGAAAAAATATTAAGGAGAAAGAATAAAAGAACAAGAATTAAGAAGACACAGGAAAACGATTGACATTGCATTTACATTTTTAAAAATCGAAGTTGACTGGGATGCTAGAAGCCGGAAGAGAGTTCCACAAGCGAGAAGTGTGATAGAAGAAAGCCAAATTCAAAGACAAAGTAAAAAATGATGAAACTTTGCCGCCAATCTAGCATTTCGCTTAAATTCATAAAGTCTAGGTAAAAGCATATTTTTATTCACCTTACAAAATTTCAAATAATTTCAAGTGAAAATCAAAAAATGTTAATATTTATATTATTTAAAAGATGTTCTTATTTACACTTTCTTATCTATTTATTTATTCATATATTTTATTTATGCTTATTTATATTTATTTATTCATATATTTTATTTATGTTTATTTATATTTATTTATTCATATATTTTATTTATGTTTATTTATATTTATTTATTCATATATTTTATTTATGTTTATTTATATTTATTTTTACTTATTTATAATTATTTATTCATCGTCATCATCCCCCTACCTTACCTTCAATCTTGTTTTAGCGTAGAGGGTTAATGATGAATACTGACGTCGTATTAGCGTTTCTGGGAGAGATGGTGCCATTGGTGAAATTAAATCGAAAATTCGTCGAAACCCGACACACACTTTATATAATTCCTTCATGCATAAATGGAGTACGGGTTAAAATCTACCTCAAAATCTGCCAATTAGAGTAGATTTTAAAAATTTCTCAAGACCTAGTCTGCAGAGCAATATTTATAAATATTATTGTAAAAAGATATAGCAACCATACGAAACTACCGTAATATAACAAGCGGCAGCTTGGTAAAGTTGTTATATCTTTTTACAATAATATTTAAATATATATGACAATGGGAACATAGGAATGAAGACTGTATGGAGACTGTCATTTTCACGCTTCAGTACGGTCTTCAGACCAAGTGTATCACTACTCCATTAGTGGGATCCATATATAGATCTTTCGAAGATTGGTGGTAGTAGAGGAAGCAGTAAACCAACTGTTGCAACTTCCTTTAATTAAGATTAACGGTTAAGGCCTCTATACTGTTTATTTATTGGTATATTTCATTTGTTTATTAGTCTTGTATACTTTTACTTTTTTTGTGCATGTTCCTCAATTTTGTTACTTGGAATGAAGTTTATTAAATTTAGGCTATGGAGTTTTATTTAGTTATTTTTATTACGATGTAGTTATCGGTAGCGTAGTAGGAATGCGTCATCGTTACTGCATTAGGAGCACTAGCTTTTATTTACGAGTTTTATTCTGTAAAGGTAATTATCACGATTTTTAAATATATATATATATATATATATACATATATATACACACACCTAGTGAGCCATGTATCTAGGTTTGCTCTACGATTGTATTGAGCTCTTTTGTTAGTTACTCGTATCGGGGTTTTTTCTTTGGGCTTCAGACCTGCATCTGTGCGATTTTTTGTCGGCAGAAGTTTATGTTTGTAGCTCTTTCTTTTTTTAAACCTTTTTCCCTCGAAATTGATTTGATTAACAAATCAAAAATTCGAGGGTTTTTCGAAACGAGTCTAGTTATTTATATATATATATATATATATATATATATATATATATATATATATATATATATATATATATATAAAAATGTGTGTGATTGTACTGAGTGACAAGCTTTTGCGAACAGTAAACGGCGACGCCTCTCTGTCGATGGAATTGTGTGAAAAGCAAAACGGACACTCGACTGGCTTTCGACTTGGGACTGGCGGGAAATTAGAGAAAATAAACCCGATCAGACAAAGATGAGAGAATGGAGCAACTGTTTGTTACCTATTGATTTTTTTTCAATTGCTCGACATATTTGTCATTCAGAAACTATGCAACAAAACAGGAACGAAATGTAATTTTTACTTCTGCTCTTTCTTTTAATTTTTACAATCAATTTTTTTCTACCGTCGGATTTGGCTTCTTTTTTTTTTCTTTCACTTTTTCTTTCATTTTCTACCGTCGGATTTGGCTTCTTTTTTTTCTTTTTTTCTTTCACTTTTTCTTTCATTTTCTACCGTCGGATTTGGCTTCTTTTTTTTCACTTTTTCTTTCATTTTCTACCATCGGATTTGGCTTATTCTTTCTTTTTTTCTTTCACTTTTTCTTTCATTTTCTACCGTCGAATTTGGCTTCTTTTTTTTTTCTTTCACTTTTTCTTTCATTTTTTTTTTTCGCTTTTTCATTTTTGGTCTATTTTGCTTTCTTCATTTTCTTCGTTTTCTCTTTCTTTCGTTTCTTTGCATTTTTGTCGTATATTTATTTATTGTTTGTTTTCCATATTTTACGTTTTCTTTCTTTTTTTCTTATATGTATTAGTTCTTTTTTTTATTATTTGCCCTCATATTTAATTGTTCCATTTTCTTATATCCTTCTTTCCTTCTTATATTTATTAATATTTTCTCATTTTTTTATCGTCACTGGTTCTTCATTTCTTTTCATTTAATTTATTCATTTAAAAAAAATTCTCATTATGGTTTTTTATTTCTTCTTCTAACTGCTGATATTTTCTCTTCCACTATTTTATTAATCCATTCCTTCTTTTTTTTCTTTCACTTATATTTACTCATTCTTTCCATTTGAGAATAACAAGTGCTGCAAGCTTGAATGTGCGGTTGGTGTACTGGATAACTGCTCGGAATTGGAAATTGAAGTTCCAATTCAAGTGGATTCTTTATATTCACTTACATGTAAATACTCTTGAGAAAGTTATGAATCCAGCTCTCCCCTCGGCTGTGGGTCAATTCGTAGGATTTGTATTAGTAAAGCATTATTATCTCCCAAAACCTCGTACTATCAAAAAAATATTTTCTAGCTTCAAATTAAAACTGCAAAAGGTTGATAAGCCGTAAAAAAAAAAAATCAATTCTCTCCATTTTCTTATGTGTCGCTCTTTTGTTTGGTTTTTGAATTTATTATCAATAGAAATGCTATTTGAATTTTCTGATGAATCATAATTGTTATGTTAATGATTCAATAATCTTGTGAGTTCTAAAATAATAAAATATCTGTGGAAATTCCCCTTTTGCATAGTTAAATATTTGAGTTTAATAACAAAAAATATTACAATAACAATTATAAGTATAAATGCGGTTCTTTATTTAAAGAAGTAAGAGGGTACAAATGAACAGAATTAAAATTGACAAGATTTTACATTTCATTAAAACTGACTTTAAACACATGAGAATATAGTCTGGTTTCTCTTCCATTTCTTTATTTCTTGACGTTCAAACCGTCTTCAATATATCTTTTCCATTTTATGGGAAGGGGGCAGGGAAGTTATTACAGAGTTATCCTCGAAACCAAACAGGAATGGTCCATTATTTATCTGAGATAATGGCAGGGCGTAACGTACGTGTTAATAAACAAATTGAGGAACTAAAGAACACGCAGATTTAGAATATCGTTCTTCGATTGTTCGAATTATTGTTCTTATCTTTCATTCTCATAGATGTCACTATTATAGATCCGACATTTCGGCCATGTATCCTTTGACTATCTTCAGGCGTCAATTATTTTGGCTTTATGAGATATCTTCTATCTTCATTATTGCGGGGTTTTTTTGTCACCGTGTTACCGGCTCTTATTCATTCTTGCTAAACAAGAGTACATTGTCTTACAACCTGATCCAATCCAAATTTCGAAATCATCTGACATTCAACTTAAAGACTCTAAAAATACACCAGTGATGCCCTTTGGGACGGTGGCGTAGTGAATATAAGCGTTGGTTGGCCAAGTATTGTTAGTTCAATCCCAGGAAGAGGTAGTGGAGCAATATGTTATGGTTTAACAAAACCAAACAAGAACTGTTCTTTTCTTTGTCGTCCTCTTTTCTTCCTATTTCGTCCTTCCTTCTGTTCATTCTTCCACAATCAACTTTTTCGTTGTCTTCTGTTCTTCTGATTTCACATTATTTTTTCAAACCCTCCATTCTATTTTTCATTCATTCTTTCTTTTTATTGTTTATTTCGTCATTCATTTTTCTTTTTTCCTTTTCTTCCATCATTGTTTTCCTTCCTTCGCTCTTTACTCTATTCTCTTCTTTCTTTTTCCTACTTTCCTCCCTTTTTTCTTTGTTTCCGTCTTACCTTCCTTCCTTGCAATATTCCTTCCTTTCTTTTCTTTCTTTCTTTTGTTCTCTTGTCTACCTTTCTTTCCTCTTTTCTCCGCTCTTCTTTTCTTCCCTTCGTTCGTTTCACTCGTCTTTATTTCATTTTAGCCCTTTTTTTCCTCCCTTTACTTTATTTTTTTTCCTTCCTTCCTTTCTACAATTTTCCTTTACTCTTCCTTTTTTCTTTCTTCAACATTTCTTTTTTTACTCTTCTTTCTTTTTTACTTTTCTTTCTTTCGTTCCTAAGTGCACGAGCGCTAAATTATGAAAAATGATCCAATCATATTCTGGAATTTTCTTTAAGAACCACTTAAGACCGAATCTCTGGCAGGGCGGGAACATCTGAAGGAATTAACAGATTTTTGAAAACCACAGGAGAAGGGAGGGGAAAACGTGACCGATAAAACAGAATTTAAGAACTTACACATTCTTTAGAGAGGAGACAAATGTATACGGTCATAACGATATTTCAACACGCTACTCGACCAACAAGTTTAAATATATACGATGACATAATACCTTAAGACTAACAGGATTTGATCTGTGACATGGCAGACAGGGGCGGTGGGCGCCAGTAACGGGGTTGACGGCCTAGAATGCGGACATGCGTAGTATCTCCTGAAGCAAATTGCAGATTTGGTGATATCAACAAATTTTCATGATAACATAGATTAGTTAGTCTCCCGCATTCCTGCTCAATCCTCTAAGTATTCAGAGCATTTATCAGAAATAAATTTATCAGAAATAAATTTATCGAAACTATAAACAAATATGGTTAATATCACCAAGATTTGTCTGTTGCGTTCACTTTCGTAGTAATGAAACTATTTCTCCGTCTCCTAGTTGCGGGAGAAGTAGTAAGGAAGACTGGGTTCTCTAGCTTTGGTCTCTCTAACCCTGACAACTCTGGATTCAGAACCATGGAGAAGGTGACGAGAAACTTATAAATCCC
Organism: Acanthosepion pharaonis; assembly: GCA_903632075.3. Lineage (NCBI taxonomy): Eukaryota > Metazoa > Mollusca > Cephalopoda > Sepiida > Sepiidae > Acanthosepion > Acanthosepion pharaonis. Next base: position 890,628 of record CAHIKZ030005524.1, on the reverse strand, counting down.
AAGAAATCATTTCACAGAAAATAAAAAGAAAGGAAACTGTAGTGAGTTATGATTGCCTACATCCTCAAGTGACATGTCCTTAAAAAAATCACCACCTTCCGACTGAGTCTGTTGCATTCACTTTTGCACTAATTCAATTGAAACTTTCTTCTCTCCCATGTATGGATTAAATGGGCACTGATCGCTTAGATATCCGTATCACAACCCAAAGGAATCTATGAAAAGGAAATAAGTTTCCTGCTTTCATCTCCCGAGGCCAATGTACTGATGAGAAGAGGGGCTATGCTGGTGATATAGATATTCATAGCTGGGATAATGATGATCTTCAACAAATTTTCAACATCCTCGACCAAGTGTCACAAGAAAGGGTACTCAAGATAAACCTTTCCAAAACAGAAACTATAATCTGGAATTGGAATGAAAGCATTGCTGGCACATACCCTGATAATTCAGGATGTAGAATTAGTAAATAAAAAAAACAAAAAATCAAAACAAAAAAAAAAACAAAAAAACACTGCACATGCTTCTGTTAACGGATCAGTTAAAGCACATTTAGTATAGAAGATAAGGAAATTGAACATAGAAACGATGTCACTAGAGATAGTTTCACGCCACACCGCAAATTGCTACAAAACCAAAAGATTAAGCTAAATCTCAAGTCATGTTCCAAAATAGCCTCGTTAAATCCAGACTTTCATACAAATGTCAGGCATGACGTCAAACTCGTTCAGAAATGTCTAAACTGCCAGCTATATGCAACCGTTTTCTCAGATCCATGTTTAAAAAATGGCTTCAAGCATATGAAGCCTGTAGGTCTTACCGAGGATCATCCTTCCTCGAACTACGTGGACTGGCGCTACAGAGTCATGTACAAAGGAATTGTACCAAATAGGATGTCACTTGAGGGTTTTCAACAGCGGCAATATCTAAAATTGATAGCACATGTAACTCAAAGAGTAAATAACGACATCAAGATGTTGTCGCTCCACACTACTTCAAACGAAAATGGTTAGGAAAGAAACTCCCATCAATACTGGGAAAAGAGCTAACAGCTATACGAATCTATTTTGGTTAAAAATTTGTTTTGAGAGAAAGATTTTTAAAATTTCAACCGATAGTATCGCTTGTTGCTCGGTTAGTGTTTCCTTATAAGGAAACGGCTATTATTAACAATATCAACTTAAAACATTTATAGAAATGTGTTCAAATGAATACGCCAGCTTTACACGTGGTCGAATGAAAATAAAGTACGTAATCGGAACAGAAGGTCCTATGATAAAGTATGATTATGTGGTTTCGGTATGAAAACATAAAAAAGCAACCAGTTAGCTACAGTAGATAAGTAATCCGTTTTAGCTCGAGTTCAGGCTGCCTTACCATACCAGCTGGAATTGGTAAGATGACTTAAAAAAAAAACTTTAACATTTGTTAAACTTATTCTCTTTTCAGTGAGCATTCTGGATAAAGCCGGAACGCACAATCATGTTTAGAAGTCCGAAATGGATGGCTATCTGCAGCAAATGGAATCATAGAATTCCAGACTTCATGAATTTAAGCGTTCAACTAGGCTGGCATCTCGCTCTCACCCTTTCACTGTCAAAACTGTTAAATGTGGCCGTCTCTTCTACTCCAATAGCTTCATGTCTCGCACTTCTCCCCTGTGGAACTCTCTCCGCTTATCCTGTTACCCTGATAGCTATAATCTCCAACTATTCAAATGTAATGTCAATCGACGTCTCCATATGCCTTGATCTATGCCCAAACCTTCTCTTCATCTTTTCCTCTATCACTCCTATTTGCTCTTGCTCCAACTCTCTCTGTAACCACTTGCGTGCTAGTGGCTTCCCGACTTGCTTGGGGTGAAACGCTTAAAAAAGAACAGTGTTCAAATCTCGGCCTAGTCGGTTGTGATCAGTTTCGCACTATTAACCTTGGAAAAGGCATGAATCATTCTCTTCTTACACAGGTTAAATAACAGAGTAGATTGAACTCTTTATCCTTGGATGACAGCCAGTCTAAGAGAACTATTCTGAATTCCAAACCATGGAGAAGGCAACAGGAAACCACTTTAGTATCTTTCCCAAGAAGACGTGTCAATTTACAGGTAATAATAAAAAACGAATCTATGGGGGACTCACAGTAGACTACGTCCATAGCATTAAAACGATCAGCGGCTCGTTCAACAAACTCTTACTGCAGTAGAAACACCTCTTGAATGAAATTTGAATTGGGCAGAGTTTAACTTCTGACTAGACAAAAATAATTGAGTCATTTTTTTTTTTAAACAGGAGGATGCCTGATCACTCACACTTGAACACGGTTGCAAGATTCAACTTCTTTGCTCTTAGGGTGATAGGTGAGAAAATACCATCTCTGACTATTTTCCTTGAAGAAAACGAGGATCCAGCTCAAATTTGCTAAAGGACTAATACGAATTCAATCGGATGTTCTTTTGACACTGGCATTACCATATACCCCCCTCCACCTCGCTAATTGCTAATTGTTTTGAAAAGCTCTTTTTAGAATTTTAATAAAACCATCACTTATGAAAATGACTTTCTCCGACAACTAACAACGAAAATGTTAAACATGAATTATTAATCAATTGTATATTTGCAAGTTTAGAAGACATGTGAGAGCAATAAGAATATTTTTTACTAGATTATAGAATTTGATTTGTGAATTATAACAATAATTTATTCATTTACAAGATTAGAAAATATAAATATAAAATTAAGTATAAGAATAAGAGTAATTATTTAAAAACATAAATTCAGATTCATATGTTATGGTTTTTATCAAAATTTTAAAAATAGATTTTTAAAACAATAAAATTATCAATGAAATATACGGTAACGGCGATCTAAAGAGAAAAAAAAATCCTTTTGACAAAACGTTTTTATTTTTATTTTTTATCTGGTTCTAAGTTAATCTTTGCTGAAATTTGTATTTTATCATCAAGATCTGAGAAATTTCAGTTGTTTTTTATACTCTGACTTTAACTCTCCATCTTTCTTTTTCTAACACTCTCTCATGCAAAATAGTTGTACGTCTGGTATATTTACCCGGTCTCCCCACTAATGTGACACAAGGTCATTTTACGTGGGGAGCGCCATATACATACGTATACATATGGGCCAAGGACAAAAAAAATTTGTCCAGTCTCTGCGAACATTGTTACGCAGACATCGATATCATGCCCATCTTACCTGTCTATCTGCAATGAGGGAGGTACTGCCGCAAGGTCGGAATCCCAGAGCCTGGACAAATTCTTACTTCTAAAATGAGGAAAAAACGTTTACTCCACTTCCGATCAAAAGTTAACTCCTGTGCCAGCTAAGTATTGGGCGTTTGCTCTAACCACAAACCATCTTGCTGATACCTCACTTCCCTGATACATTGTTGAGCAAAGGTTAAAACGTTTCTTGTTTTAAGTTGTTTCACTGTTGATGAATAGAAATGAAGCATAGACTAAAATAGATACATATAAGTGTTTTACGTCGACGATGTTCTTCAGCAAAAAAAAAATAGTTTTAATTAGATTCTCGTTTTACAATGGATAAGAAACTATATTTTAAATAAACAATTTCTGATTCCTAAACTCTTATCTTATTGCGTTGGTGAGGACCTCTTGAAAAAATAACCTACAATGTGACGTGTACAATGTGAAATGGCATGTGATCACTTTCTTTCTCATTCGTTTTCTTTTTCCTTTTTCTTTCTTTATCTCATTTGTTATTGCCGTCTTCCTCTTTCTTTCTTGATTACTCTCATTATTTTTTCTTTACCTCATTCATTACTGACCTTTCTTTCATCCTTTATTTTTTTACCTTATTCTTTTTTGCATTCTTCTTTCTTTCCTCATTTAATTTGTTATTGCTTTCTTCTTTTTTCTATATTTTTATTGTTTTCTTTCGTTTTTTTTTCTTTCATTTGTTATTGCTTCTTTCTTTACTACACTCACTTGTATTTTCTTTCTTTCTTTTTCTTCCGTTATCTTGATTTTTATTGCTTATTTTTTCTCATTCGTTATTGCTTTCATACTTTTTTTTATTTAACTCATTCATTAATGATCTTTCTTTCATCCTCTTTATCTCATACGTTTTTTTCTTTCTTTCCTCGTTTATTATTTCTTACCTTCTGTATCTTTCTTTCCTCACTTAATTTGTTATTGCTTTCTTTCCTTTTCTTTCTTTCATTTGTTATAGAGTTCTACCTTTTCTTTCTTTACTCTATTCTTTTTGGTTTTCTTCCTTTATGGTTCTTTCATTCTTTATCGTATTTTTTATTGCTTTCTTCCCTTTTCTTTCTTTTATTTGTTACGGTGTTCTTCTACTGTCAGTTTTTCCTTGACCACATTTTAATGTTGTTTGCAAAGACCGTGCAATGACGTGAAAAAAAAAAGCCGATTTAATTTTACGTAAACGACTTAAAGGGATCGGTCATGTCATCGGGATTGATGATAATCACACAGCTTTAGGTATGACGACTATCAGTGTTTTAAATTACAGATATTATCAATGATAATGATTGTTGACGTTTTTGTTTTCAGATACTCGACGTATCAAGTTGAATCTATGAGATCAATGGCATGAAGTTGTTGGGACAAGAGGGAAAGATAATGAAAGGCGTCTGCCGTAGCACAGAAGTTAACATGCTCGTCTTGCAGACCAGTTTTACACGTATAAGAGTTTAATCTTCGCTGGGGCTTTTTTTACCAACATGGCTTTGAGACAAATACGTTTACGCTTATCACTCATCAAACTTTCCGCTTTTCTGCTACAGAGATGCGTGTTCGAACTCTGGTTAAAGTCAGTATTTTTATGCAGATTTTCAAGACAGAGTGATTGACCACAGTTGGAAGACAAATTGGAAAGCAGTCGTCCGGCGTCCATTTTCCCTCTAATAAATTTGTGTGAGACTGAATATAAAGAGATAGTGAGAAAGCTGAGACTGATTTACTAAACCTTTTATCGTGGGCTTGTACCATAAAAATCAAATAACCCTACACGTGTATATACACCGTAATTTCCCCATGTATAATACGATATTTTTCTTAAAAATAATAAGCAAAATCAGGGGTGCGTATTATGCACAGTTACAAAAACTTTTAAAAATTGCTCTAAAATAAGATAAGAATCATCATAAAACTAAATTAGAATAATATTATTCTATGTTTAAAACCTTTTTTTTTAAATAAGAGTAGGAGAGGCTGGCCGTAATGAAATTGGAGAGGTGCAATTTATAAGGTTTGATTACGAAACAAGGGGTGCGTATTATGCGTAATTAGAAGTATTTTTCCACACTTTCAGCACTACTTTAGGTGTATGCGTATATTAGCTTACGCGTATTATACACACACACATATATATATATATATATATATATATATATATATATATATATATATATATATATATATATATATATATATATATATATATATATATATATATATATATATATATATATGATTATAAGCACCTCGAGGCGGTGTAATGTTTAGCAAGTTTGTCTCGCTAGAACATTTACCACCGAGTAGCGAGTTCGATTCTCACTGGGTGCCCCCTACTTTCGGCCTTGTGCCACATTTAAGCTACGCTTGAAATTCACTATATATATATATATATATATATATATATATATATATATATATATATTATGGATTAAGGCCGAAAATGATTTAATATATTTTCTGTTTATAAGTTATTTTTATAGATACAATTTATGTAAATGCTCTGTTTTTGATTAAATCAAATGCTTTAAGATATAGGAATACAGGTTCGATTCCTGTCGTAGAACGCATATTTTCTAAGAAATTTTTCGAATAATGACCCCGGTAAATGTAATTGATATTTCTTAATTAAAAAACAGAGCTCTTACTTAAATAAATTGAAGAGTAGAGCAAATAATTTATAAATTTATATATATATATATATATATATATATATATATATATATATATATATATATATATATATATATGGGGGGCGTGATGAAGCTTCTTTCGCAGACCAATATCTTGCAGAGTATTTCACTAGTGTGGTCTTGAACCAGACTGATGTGTAATAAATTATTTGTTGTGATCGACGTAAGGTAATGATATATGAAGTATGTTTGATTCTCCCTTGGTATTCCACAATTTGGGCCTTACATAAAAATGTTATTCTTGGTCCATATATACGCGTGTGGACAACCGCCATTAAATCGATGTTATGTCTGTGATCTTTCACTGGGAGAGAGTAGTAAATACCGCACCAGACTATACTATCTGTTCTACTCTTCAGCCGTGTTTCTATCTTCGGATAATTCATTGTTTTGTAATGAGGGATGGCTAGTCCTGGGTGGACTAGACCTGTGCCAGCATCTCCTCCATTGCACGGGAGGGTTGGTGGATAACAATGCCAGCGTGACAGCGATCGCGAGCTCTAAGCAATTTTTAACTCTGGGCCAAATCAATGCAGGTGGGCACCCCATATTAAATCGAGCTTGTGCTATAACTCGCCCTTCTGGGAATGTCCATTAATAAGAAATTGTGTAGAGTTATAAAATTATCCTACTATGTTTATGAACTGTAACAACTGTAAAATTAACGCCGGTGTCAACCATGCAACTATTTATGCCATTAAAAAAAATTAGACAGGCGCCAGCCACAAGATAGACAAGGATATCGCCATTTTCCAGTTGTGTGTAGTCTCTACTTCCTGACATTTCTCTTGGTATTTTTGTGTCATTTTGAGAATACCAAATGTCAGAGCGTATAATTCTACCTAATGACAGCAAATATTTAGACATTCGAATCATTTGAAAAGACATCTCACATTTACCGGATGCCTTCTTCACACTTCTCTAGCGTCCGTTCCAATTTTAAAATAAGTGAATTTGAAAACAGAATGTAATTACGAATCAAGTTTGGAGGCGCCAATGCCCCGCTGTTCGATTCAAGATAAAAATAAAAAAAATAAAATTTCAAATACTGATTTTTAACGCATCTAAACAACTTAAAAATTTACTCAACACAATCTCCCATCTCTGTCTTAACATTGTGTTGAACTCCATCAGTCTAATGACAGGGTGTGGTTGTACGAACGCTGTGCGGCTGAACAACTGGTAAGTTCCTTCAATATATCTGGGTTGAAGACCGGGGGTATTCATTCACGCATAGCGTGTCTTTAGCAAGTAGACCAGACGGAGCCCATACATTTTCAGGTTAATTCCTGTTGATAGTGTATGTGTGTGTGTTTTTTTTTTTGTTTTTTTTTTACTGATGACGAATACAAGCAATTAAAATAAAATGTAACAATGTAATACTTTATCAGAATAATATAAAAAATACATATTTTTTTTTTTTATATTTCTCCTTGTAACTCGAGGAGAAAAAGAAAAATCAGACGTTGCTGATTATATAGAGAGGGAAAAGGGAGATCATGCCTTTTGTGGGATCAGGTTGAAATAATAGACAGAAAACATCACTGGAAAATACGAAAACTTAAGGAATCAGCGCATATTCTAGGCCACAAAAATTTCCTAAGTCGGTCAAGTACAGACATGAATACAATATGCGAACCTGTAATACAGAGAGCCAGAGAAAAATGACAATAACAAAAAATTGTAATATGAGCTCTGGTAAAAAATGTTAACTGAGACATTAGATTTATAAGTCCTAAAAGTTGATTCAATGATGCTCTCAAGGACACATGGTCCAGTGGATAAAAGCGTTGGTTGATCCAGTGACTTGCACAAAGAGTTGTGGCCACAGCAGAGATGAACATAAACTTGGAGAGTTGAGTTACTAAATGGGGAATAACTGAAATTGAAATATCCAGAAGAGGCATGGCATGTGGAACAAGAACTAGAACAATCTACTGCAGTGGACATAATAAAGTGTTCTGTTCGAAATCCCAACGTGGATTTTCTAAAGAACGGCCGAAACGTCGTAAATATGGCAATAAAGATGGGGACAACATTCCGAACAATGTAAATAGTGTAAGCAGTTACAATATCTCATCTCAGAAATACAGACAGACGGATATTTTGTGTAAGGGAAGCTGATATATGAAAACGCATGAAAAAAACTAACAACTTTAATAATACTGATATCAAAGGCAATAGCAAAAAAAAAACAAAAAAAAAAAGACAAAAAAAAAACAAAAATAAACAACTTGTTTCTAGACTGAGATACGTATGGATATATAGTCATATCCTTTTTAAATAAATTCACCTCAATCAAAGGCAATAACCCTAAGATGCAAGGTGTTTTGGACGTGAGATAATATGAGAAAAAGAAAAACATAAAGGAGCGAGAATGATAAAAAAAAACAAGAACACAGAATATAGCGATTGGCATTGCATTTAAATTTCTGAAAATCAAATTTGACTGGAAAGCAAGAAGCCGAAAGAAAGGTCCACAAGCGAGAAGTGCGCAAGAAGAAACTGCTAGTATGTAACTTACGGTTACAGCTAGCAAATTCAACTGTAAAACGATGAGACCTAACCGACAATCAAGTATTGCGCTTAAATTCGTAAACTTGAGGTAAGCAAAGAAGGAAGCTCAGTAGTGCCATAAACACTGTAATATTGTATAGTAATAAAAATTAGTTGATATTACATAAATTTGTTTCTAACTCATTAATAAACGTCGTAAAATCTGGTATTAATTATAAAAATAAAAATCTGGCATTAATTGCAGTTCTCTAAATAATTCCGGTATTAATTATAGGTTTATAAATATCCAGTATTAATTATAGGTTTCTGCCTATACACAGTTAATACCCACCTTCAAAAAAAAAAAAATAAATAAATAAAATGAAATAAATAAATAAAATAATATAATTCAAATTTTGGGGACTCCTTACGAGGAAAGAGGGCTTGGAAAATTTAACAGTAAGCAGAAATATTGAAGGAAGGAGTGGCTAGCGGAAATAACTTGTAAACTACCTGATGAGTTTGGCTGAATGGATAGCAAAGAGGAGCCAAAACGGGGATGCTGAAAGAGCCAGACCTTGTTCAGAGGAAAAAGAAGCAAGAAGTTGTGGAGAGGTATGATCCATGAACTAAACGGAGACAGCAATAAATAAGGACGCATGAAATATTTGTTTAAGAAAGAGATCATTTCATTTTTGGAAGGAAAAAACAGGTATGAATATAAAATGAATATACAGCATTTTTTTTCAATTTGAGAAAAGGGACAGTAGGTGCAAGCATGTTTTAGAAATGGTTAATATATATATATATATATATATAAAGCAAGTGTAAATGGATATAAATCCGACAGAATGAAGAAATTTTGAAAAAACAAACAAAAATCTTAAATGTAGTTAAATGAAAAACGTCGACATTTCTTTCATTTAACTACATTTATGATTTTTTGTTTGTTTTTCAAAATTTCTTCATATATATATATATATATATATATATATATATATATATATATATATAAAAAGTGAACATTGAAGTCAACACTTAGAGGCGACAGGCTGTTTCATGCGAGACGCAATCTCTAGGCCTGACGATTGCATCTAGCATGAAACAGCCGGTATGTATGTATATATGTGTGTGTTTTGAACAATAGAAAATATTAAAAATTAAAATCTTCAGACACACTGGGTTGTATATTAATATTCTTTCGTTTTTATTATTTCAATTAGATTCCTCGACTAGTCTCCGCCTTTCATGGCCATCATCAGGAGAAAAAAATCTGCTTGTTAGTAGCAGTGAACTACAGAAAAGATAGATAAATAGATAGATAGATAGATAGATAGATAGATAGATAGAATTAATACAAATATAAAATTCGGGACTTATCCGATTGATGTTATATTCAGCACCCCGACTCCAGAGGTTTGTAGACGAACATTTTTATCAGGGGGTATCAGCAATTGTGTGTCGATTTTCTCATTTTCGTTATTTTTATATTAAGTTAAAAACAATTTATGTGTTTTTATTGGTGTTAGGGTGATTTTTTTTTCTTTTTGTGTGTGTGTATATGTGTATGTGTGCGTTTGTGTATGCGAAAGATATATTTCGTTTAAGGTGAAAGAACGAACTATCAGATTTCAGAACTAGAAAAAAAATGATAATTTCGGGAAGGGGGCAAGTCATTCGGAAGACGCATTAGAAGGAAACTCTTTCCAACGAAAATGGCCGGTTATGTTTCTATACAAAAAGGCATCAATCCATATCTTTTCTCACCACCAGAGTAGACTTGGTTCTCTAGTTTTGGAATGGCAAACAATGTGGGAGAATGAGAACTTTGAATTCAAAATCGTGTAGAAGGCAACGGGAAACTACTCCACTATCTTTCCGAATAAGTCATGGCAATTCACAGGAATCTGTGGAGGGCCATGATCTCTTACATCCTGAAATGATGTGGTATTATCAAAATCGTTATTTTATGAGTGAATACTCAATTTAGCTAAAGCATTTTGTGAAGACATAACCAGTCAGGAAACATACCATTGAACGACAACAATCTTGAATGAGGCAAGTCTAATGGATATTTAATATTTTCTGAGACACCTTTAATGGAAACCTGTTTTATATGTTTACGATAGGAAACCTACATTTCACACGGATATCGGAGAACTGGAATAGAATACAGATTAGAAACCGTTAGCTTAGTCTAAATGATGTCAAATTTAGCATTGGAGATTCTACAAAGGCTTTTAATATTTCAGTATTATCTCTCTTTTAAAATTGTGTTATCAACTTTTATATTTGTCTTTCATGGGCAATCGTGTAATAATATCTTTCATGTCGACATAGGCGTAACTGGGGCATCTGAATTATGTTTCGTTACATATACAGTGTAACCCGGATATAAGAGACCCGGATAGAAGAGAAACCCGGATATAAGAAAGATTTTCTCTGGTCCTAAATTAGAGCCTGTGTTGATGTATATAAAATAGACCAAACCCGGATATAAGATACTTCTCCGGTCCCGACAACTCTCTTATATCCGGGTTACACTGTATTACTGAAAAAAAGCACAATTTCATTTAATTTCAACATTCTCACAAATGTAACAGTGTGTGCGTACGGCGTTTTTCCTACACACGTATTTATAGTCAACAGATGAAGGAAAGTTGAAAGAACTTATCTTTCTGACCGACTTTAAGTTTTACGTTTACACCGCTCATTAGGGTCAGACAAATCTTTTGAATTCATTAACAGATATAATATTTATATACGTTACATTAAAAAAGGTATTCGGAGATGTCAAACAAATTTCAAACCTGTTCTAGGCTAAAAACAAAAAGCAAATTATCACTTGAGTAAATTTAAATGTTCCGAAGCGTCATAACATAACGTCATTAAATCGTTCTATTTTATGTTCGTAATAATTTCACCGTTATAAAGTTTACTTGTGTAAAAAAAAAAAAATAGTAGAAAAAAAATATAAACACTAAAAATTGAAAATTCACTAACGGTCACATAATTCAGAATAATAGATACACTTAAAAGAATATTAGACACACATATATATATATATAAAATTGTCCTCTTAATCCGTAGTTTATCAATGCAATATCTCATCTATTGAGAATCTAAATGTTGTTAGAGTATATGTAGAATGTACAAAGAATGAATTTAAATTAAGATGGAACCAACACCATAGTTCCTTCAATAATACTAAATACCGCAATCAGACATCCTTATCTAAATATTTCGGACATTTAAAGGAAACCAATAAAATACCAACAGTAAAATGGAAATTAATAAAAAAAAAAAAAGAACTTGCAGAACTTGTAGCATACACGAAAGTTAAATATTATTAAGTTTCTGAAAAATAAAAATTTATTAAATCAAAGAAATGAAATAGCAAGTTTTTGGAGACATTGCCAAATTTTCCTTAGGTAATAGCTAATTTAAAAAAAAAATGAAACTAACATATTTATATTTGATCATAAATAAAATAGTTTATGAATACATAATTAGATTCTAATATATTAATTTTAACATTACCATATATGTACTTAATGAGTAAATAAATTAAATATAATATCTTAAGTCTGTACGAATAAAAATATAAATATTAAAAATGCGACTAAATGATATTTGAATGCCTTATTTGAAAAAAATCGGAATTGAAATTTATATAAAAAATAAAAATTAAATAAAAAATTTTAAATAAAAATGCCAAATTGTTATTGAAACTCAGACGATGTTTTGGAACATAGACACTATCACAAATTTCTGCTTGGAAAAAGGAAGTTTGTATCAACAGACAGATACCCAGCCTTCACCTTGGTGTGACCGACTTGATAGCTACAATACATTAGATACACGAGTTTTCTAAATAAGTTAAATCTTAACACACATAAAATAAAAACGATGGAATTTTCCTTAACCCAAACATCTCAAAATATCAAATTTGTCTGGACTTATAAATTAAATGAATCAATTTCTAAAAAGTTATTCTTAGCATAGCTTGATAATGGAACGGAACTTTGTATTTTAAGTTTAGTCTGTATGATTGAATTTAAATTGAAGTTTCAGTTTTGAAACATGGGAATTTCGCTGTTGCGATGAATATATATTAAAAAAAAAACAATATATATATATATTATATATACACACTAGGTCTGATCAAAAAGTATCGAGGCTAATATTAAAAAAAGAAAAACAACCACATTAATTCAGCATTTAATCTTCTTCGAAGTAGTCTCCTGAAGCCACACACTGTTCATCACAATCACCTGATGAGATACGTTGTATGCAGATCGAAACACGACTGCAATTGTGTAGCGATTTTGATGTTTTCGAGGTAATATCCAAGAATAAATTTTATAATCCGACATTTTTAGCACTTCAATCATTATTTTTAGTGTCGACTCAGTTACGGGAATTCACTAAAGATAACATTTGAATATACATATATCTATACATACTAATATATAAATATATATACACTCACCATATAATACATAAACGTTATTTTTTGAGGCTGCTCGTATTTGAGTAAACTCTCCGTATATTTATTTATTAAACAGTATATTTGTTTATTTTCGTCTATCGATCTGAATATTCGAGAAGTCTTATTGAAGAAAAATATGCGGTAGGATATATATAATATATATATATATATATATATATATATATATATATATATATATATATATAACCGGTAGAATATATATAACTTTTTTTTCTTTTTATGTGCCATGTCCTTTCAGGACGTAGGCGATCATAGCTCTCCACCTCCCTGTAGTGCTTGCAGCTGTCATGGTGTAAAGTAAACTAGTGTTCGAGTACGACCATTTCCATGGCTATTGATTTCCTTGCCGTCCAGGAGCGAGTGACCTACATTTTAAGGCACAGATTTTACAATCAAACCTGACCCTACGCTGCATTGGTATAGCGGTACTTTAAGTTGTAATGCAGGTTAAGTCCACTCACTCATATTCGCTCATTGTTGCATAGATTTCAAGCGAAATCAGGCTGGACATGTTTGGGTTGTCGTGTGACTAATCAAGTCATATAACAATCCTCATTTTTTTTTAATCATTTCACCCCAAGCAAGGTGATAACGCCGCTAATTCGCAAGTGGCTAATGAGAATAAAAGAAAACATTATTGAGGAGAAAGGGCAATAAAAGAGAAGAATTCAAAAATACAGAAGATCACGATTAAATATTAAGACTAATAGAATGATAATTTGGTGGGCCAAATGGCTACCCAGAGTTCTCAAAGACAAGAACTACAGAAGAGGATTTCCAACAAGGCAAGAAGTAGCAAGGTATTTGTAGAGTTTGGAGAGAACAGAAGCCAGTTCAGGGGCTTATTTCCTTTGGACACTTGCAGAGATACTGTCAAATCTGCATGCCTTGTGGGGATCTATTTTGGAAATGATAGCAAAAAGTGAGAGATTCTGTTCTAAGTGGAAAATTAAGCAAATATACTCCGAATGAGACGATATATCTTGCTATATTCGTAATACATTTTGTTGAATGTTGGTTGGTTGATTTTTATATAGAAGGAGGCCTCGAGTATTTGAAGTTTTTATTTATTATTTTCGTGGTGTAGTATATTGGTGTTGTCATCAAGTATTTTTCTGTATTGCGAAAGTGGGCAGAAATGCGTTTTTGATGTTATGTTTAGATTTATTACGTATATAGCAACAACATATTAAAGTGCATATAACAAACATTTAATGGCATTTTGCATTTCTACCAATTTCCAGTCAGTTTCCTTATATTGAAACGCTTGTTTTGCTACACACACACACATATATATATATATATATATATATATATATATATATATATATATATATATATATATATGGCTGAATTTTTTTTGTGTAATGAGATCACTTGAATTGCCGCTTTAATCCTGCAAGGTTATTACATGATTTGCGCATATGTAGCAACGTTGGAAGCCTCTTGAAACAGTTGTTAAATCAAGTAGATTTTACATCAATTTGGTGAACTTTCAATGTGTGGCGGCCTTGAGGAATTTTTGAGGCCTACCCTACTTAGACACAAGCGACCACATTCATTACACGTTTTGTCACATTTTGTGCCCAAATTCACGAACCCTTACAAATATATCCCTGAATTTTTCATACTCAACACGATTCTGCTAAACGTCTCTCTTACTAATGTAGATCTTTTGAGCTAATGTTCCCCCCAATACAGGCTTCAAGAGCCACTCAAGTTAGTCAATTATTGAATGAGGTTATTGTATGAGCACAAGAGGAGGTAGCAAGAAGGGCAATTTAAGAAGATATACGAGAAAGATAACTGTTAACCCTAGACATTCTAGACTTCTAGCAGTTGAGATGGTAGTGGTCGAGTAAGCATTCTCTCGATGGTCTGTTCCATAAAGAAGCGGTTCTTGGGAAAAGCTGTTTCTTAATAATGGAATATGAAAAGAATGAGGGTGATTTTGCCCAGTGTACTTAGTATGGCGAGTCTTTTCTGTAAAGGTAAGAACTAAGGAATGTAGATCGTTAGAACATTTGCCATGGAAATAGCGATAGAGTAGCGAGAGCCTTGCGACGTTTCGTCTGTGAGGAAAGAGATTTTAGGATAGGAAATAATTCATCGCCTACAAGGCCGCGTAGACGCTTTTGGATCTCTATCGTGATCGGAAAGTGACAATAAAGCTAATCCTGTCCAAATATGGTAGCAGCGCGTCATTTTCGGTCAGATCTGAGCAGAGCAGGAATGGTCAGATACTTACTGGAGCGGTACAAGAGTCCGACTATGTTTCCAGCAACTTTAGCGATGGGTCGTATATATGTCCATATATGTTGAGGTCTGGAATGAACTAGTGTCTCAATATGCCTTCAAAACAAGCCGGTTTCTTGAGAGAATAGCCATCATTATGAGGAGACAATCATAAAGCAAATTAATCATCCTAGTTTATCACCTTCTGATTTCAAATAGGAGGCACGGTGGAGTAATCGATAACATGGCACATAAGTGACTGACTGATGTCAAACTTGGAAGAACTCTGTCCGCCTCTTTCTATGTTTGTCCCTGGTTTGAAATCCTACGATACCAAACAGCTCTGATACAGATTTAGATAAAACAAACAAGCACAGAGGCAGGCAGATTCTCTTCAAGTCTCAAGTCAGGAGGAGATAAGGTAGGGTAATTAATTTGATGTATGATACCCACTTATCCTCAAAGATCCCAAGACATTTCCCTCATACATAGTTTTGTCTTTCTTTCATTCAAACTGAAGAAGCCAAAGAAAGCATACGCTTTCTCCGGTGAAACGCGCCTTTGATTTTTTTACTGTCTCATCATCATCATCACTTCGATAGAGATTTTACTAGTACTTCACTGGTTTGAAATGAGAAGAACTTCAACAGAGTTTGACTTGACATTTTTTAAGATCAACATGCGACCCATAAAAAGAAAAGAGATGAAAGCAAAGACCTTATGTCTGTAATCCAGAGCGTGTTTTTTTTTTTTTGTTGTATTTTTTTAAACAAACATACAAACAAGTGGTATATCAAATCAGCTACTGAATTAACCTAAGTTTGTTATCGGTTTGTGTAGGTGCTTGCTGATGGAACGAATGATCGGCTAGGGTTGATCTTATCTGTTTCAGGGTCGAAGGAGACGAGAAGTTTTTTTCAATTAAGCACTGACGTTGTAAATCAGCACTCTTTGAGATAAGCAAACAAGAGAGATCTGGTATGCCAAGAGCGAACCAACAGAAGTATAGTGAGTTATGGTTCATTGTGTTCTCTCTTCTTTTACTCTCTACGTGCAGTCTGCTCTTGGTGCACTGAATGGCTTCAATAAATTAGCGGATTCAGATATACGAGAATCCCGAAAAACGGGATATTTTTTGTATAACTCTGCGGTAGAATATGTGGTGATTGCAATGTAGGTGGTATCTTTTGTTATTGTGAGAAGTTCGGCGA
Organism: Acanthosepion pharaonis; assembly: GCA_903632075.3. Taxonomy (NCBI): domain Eukaryota; kingdom Metazoa; phylum Mollusca; class Cephalopoda; order Sepiida; family Sepiidae; genus Acanthosepion; species Acanthosepion pharaonis. The sequence continues at coordinate 874,245 of CAHIKZ030005524.1, read as the reverse complement.
TATCTCTTGCCAAAAATAAGTACGTTAGGAATATTCTCATATTTTCGAAGGAGAGAAAAAAGAACGGGTCAAAGGTTCACGCTTGCAATGGGTTTATATTGTTTTCATCGGCGAACTCTTTGATGTTCAACATTGATTTTCTATGTGAAGTGGCACCCATAGAACCGCATTACAGGTTGAGTATCCTTTATCCGAAAATACTCTAAAATCCGAAAGTTTTTCAGGTGCTGACATGACTTACCACAAATGTAAAATTTCTGAAAGCTCAGTTATGTAGCCTACGTTGGCGCCATTTTTTTTCCTTTTTAGTGATTGTCACAGTAACACCTTCGTTCGTGGATTACTTACCACGTGTTTCGTGCTCCGTAAAGATATTGTTCAAAATGTCAAAAAGTCCTGCATATATATATATATATATATATATATGTGAAGAAATATAGTCTTAAGGTGTGCTATATTTATGGGATAAAGTGCTCAATATCAGAGATAGAGCGTGTGTAAACATAAAAGTGAACATTGAAGTCAACACTTAGAGGCGACAGGCTGTTTCATGATAGACGCAATCGTCAGGCCTAGAGATTGCGTCTCGCATGAAACGGCCTGTCGCCTTTAAGTGTTGACTTCAATGTTCACTTTATATATATATTGCAAATGGTGTTCATGTTTTTTTTGTACAAGTATAAAAAAATATTTTTACGTGAAATCACGTATGTGCACAAAATGTATTGAATTTTATATAAAACTACTTTCGGGGTATATGTTATTCATATAAAACTGTCTTCAGGGTATATGTATAAGCTGTGTATGAAATGTAAAGGGATATTTTGTTTATGCTCGAGTTCCATTCCCAAGTTGCCCCATTTTATAGATGTCATATGCAAATTAAATAGCCTGTATTCCAAAATCCGTAAAAATCTGAAAACCGAAGTACTTCCCGCCCCCAAAATTTCGAAAAACTTAAATAATCAACACACATGCGAGGCCACAAAAATCTCCTGAGCCGACCAAGCATAGAAATGAATACAATGTGGGAAACAATAATAAGGAGTGCTAGAGAAAAGCAATAATGACAACAAAAAATTGCAATATGAGGTCTGGTAAAAATCACTACTGAGACATTAAGTTCATAAAACTCAAAAATTCGTACACTACACTGATGACGTTAAAGACACATGGCCCAGTGGATAAAAGCGTTGGTTAGATCCAGTGACTTTACCCAAAGAGTTGTGAGTTCAATACCTAGCTACTGAAGTGGTGAACAAAAACATGGAGAGTTCATTTAAAGGGGAGATCCGGAAAAAGCATGACACGTAAGACTACAACAATCTCCCCTGATGGATGAAATAAAGTGTTCAGTTCGAAATTCCAATCCCCTGAAGACCGAAACGTCGTGAATATGGCATAAAAGAAAAGTACGACAGTCCGAAGAATGTAAATAATCGATTACGGTATTTCAACAACATGAGTGACTTTTATTTGATGCTAATTTAAATCGTGATACTATAATGGTGCTATTAGAACATCGACTTTTGAGGAATTATCGCAACAGAACAAAAATCTCTTTTCATAGAGAATATGATTTAATCGTTTTTTACATATTTGATTTAAAAAAAAAAAATGATCTGACACCACAAGAAAACAATTTTTTTCAGACACAAAAAAATCATTTTTTAGCGTTTGACTATCAATCAAATACTCCACGACAGGAAGAGTACTTTTATTAATGTTTTTGTTGACAGTATATGAAAGTATTGTGGAACCCCAAAAAGAAATTGCAATGCGAGCAAACAAACAAAAGATACCGGTTAGGTTTAAAACTGCATCTTCGTTACTTTCTACTTATATGAGCCGTGTCCTTTCAATACGTTGGCAATTATGGCTCTCCACAATTTCCTCTCCTTCGTAGCTCTTAGCAAATTCTGTCTTTTTGTTACTCTTTTAAATCATGTCCTGCCATGTCCTTCTCCCAAGCTCGTTGAATAGGTTATGCACTATTTTCCCCTGGGGTCCCTCTTGCCTTCAATAGACCCGTCAAGTTTCAAAGCCCCACTTGCTCATTCTGTGCACTAGAAATTTAACCTTTTTCTGTTATATATAAGTGTCCATTTTGTTTCCATTTTCTCTAATACTTCGTCGTTCCTCATGTGTTCAATCCATGGTGTTCCCAGTGTCCTTTTGTAGAACCACATTTCTGTCGCCTCAAGTTTCTTCTGCATTTGCACGGATATTGTCCAGCATTCACTGCCATATAAGAAGGTTGTTATTACGTAACAATTCAGTAATCTTTTCTTTGTTTCTAACGAAATTTTTCTGTTTCTTAATACTTTGCCTAGCTTTTGGAAGGCATCTTTCGCTATCCTAATACGATTTCTCATTTCGGTTTTGCATTTTCCGTCACCTGTTAAAACACTTCCCAGATAATTAAATTATTGTATTTACATATTGGCGTCTTACATTTTTCTGATAACTATGTATTCTGCCCCCTTACAAGTGATTTTTAGTCCTTCTCGCTTTCCTTCACTACCTTCTGTGGAAATTCTTGGGGTTTCCTTTCTGTATCTGATGTCGACACTGTCTGTTTTGTGTTGTTAAGATTGTGGCCACCAATAATGAATCGCCCTGCGTAAGACGTTAAACTACATCCGCGTCCTGGGTAAGACGTTAAACTACGTCCAGCAGCAAGGCTTCTGATCAGGAGGTTTTGAGGAGCATAGAAACACCTCTTCATTGCTGGTGTTCTCGGGCCCACCCTGACCCGGGGTGGTAGCACCTGTTAGGGTCCCAGCTATCGGAAAATAGTTAACTATTACTAACAATACTTTTTTGAAAAAAAATATTACCAGCAATACAATTTTGAAGGAAAAATATTACTAGAAACAAATTTTTGACAAAAAATATTACCAGCAATAAAAAAAATTTGTCGGCATTAACCCATTGAGGTTGATATGCCATAAAACAAAACAAACCAAACCAATCTAAACCAAAGAATACATATTCTATTCATACGAATCTATCCTAAAAATGTTGTCGGCATTAAATAACCCATTTTGATTGATATGCCTTGAAACAAACCAAACCAAACCAACCCAAAAAATACATACTATATTCACATGAATCTATCCTAAAAATGTTGTCGGCATTAAATAACCCATTGAGGTTGATATGCCGTAAAGCTAAATAAACCAAACCAATCTAAACCTCCAAATCAAAGAATACATATTCTATCCATATGAATCTATCTTAAAAATGTCCGCTGCATTAAATAACCCATTGAGGTTGATATGACGTTAAACAAAATAAACTAAACCAATAATGAATCCTGTTAGAGGACGTCTAATTCTCACAGAATCACCCCACTGAATAAGTCCAATGAGAAGAAACATCCATGTCTTACACCCCTTTCTATTTTTTATTTGCTGAATTCATTTTCTATCCATATAAGTGCGGTTGGGTCACAGTATAGTTTATGGACTAGTCTAATAAACTTTGCAACTATGTCAACGTTACATAGCAGTTCTTTATGACATGCTTTATCAAACAATTTTGCGTCATCCATAACGCCTTCGTGTATACAACATATTGCATTTGTATTGCTCGTCACTTTAACTGATGCAAATTTGTCAAGTAAGTGTTCAAATCAGCATTTTCGTTTTCTTCTCTAGCCACGTCTAGAAGTGTTAGGTTGAACAGACGATCTTAACTTATGAATGCCCTCAATTGCATAACATAAAATTCTCCATTTTTAAAGGAAACCGGAAAACAATATGTAAACTCTACGAATAGATTAGCTAAAAATATTTAAAACCGCAACATACACACACACATATATATATATATATATATATATATATTACAGCGAAAAAATATTACCTCAACATCGGAATAGACTATTTCAAACCGTTCTTCAACGGCTTTCGTCAGCCTCTAAGTGCTTGTCTCGAAGCGCCGTTCTAAATTTATTTTCAAAGTCAGTCCCTCTCTGGTAGGCAACTTGTTAATGAGAGTGGGTTTGTGTTAGCGATTGGTGGGGTTGTAACGTGCCTTATCTCGAGGGAAGCGGTCTGGGTTTGGAGTTTATTTATGGCTAGGATTTTTATTTGTATTTTAGTATCAGTTACTGCTATATGGTGTTTCTTATAAAGGTCCCGGGTGTGTGATTTTTTTCCTGGGTTTCACAATAAATAGATTTTGTACTACAGAGCGATGCGGGATTTAAACTTAAGTCCGTTAAGATTAATGTAAATTAGTTGAGGTATAGATTGTGGGTAATACCAGAGTACCCAATGGAATAACTCATGCTGTCCGACAGACTAATATGCGTACATATCTTCATATATACATATATGTGTACATTTATATGTTCATACATATATGCCATTATATATAGACATGCACCCCTCACATATATGCACCTGTATTGTTACGTAATTTGGAATTTATTTGTGTGCCTACATTTCGTGATTAATTCTCTTCGTTGATTTAATAGTTTGCATTGGTCTTTATATTTTATTATCCTGATTTTTCTTCTAAAAATAGCTTGCACCTAACCCTAAAATTATTGGATATATATATATATATATATATATATATATATATCAGATGGTCGGTTCATTCTATCACTTCACGAAGTACCCGACACCTCCTGCCATGCTTTATCTTTACAAGAGTCAAAGATTAGACCAAAAATGGAGCATCGCTGTTATATCTGTGTTGGCGCTACTCAGTACGCACTTTGCAGGCTTGATAGAGCTCAAAATCTTTTTCACAGCCCCGCAGGGGAAACTTAATTTCCAATTTGCAGCCTCTTTGTTACAGACGCAATGTCGCAAGCCGATCGCCGTTCTGTTGCCATTTGAATAGGAAATATTGGGATGAGCACCTTTCTTTAATTCCTCCATGACAACCTAAACCTAATGCTACTTCCACAGAATCGAATCTCCATCATTTATCTTGTATTGCAGATGTAAGGAGACGTTTCCACCCAAGAATTGCCACTTTGTAGAACACACTACTACGTTAATACTTCCTTGAACACTTCAATGTCAATCTCTTCAAATTAATGATCAATCTTTGCCTATCCTTCTTATTCTCATAATTTTCACTCCCTGTAAGAGCCGGTGCAAGGGCCTCGTCTCCCCCTGATCTATGATACGGGACCCCCACTCTACTACGTGATAGTATTCATATCGAATATATATTTTATTGTAACGTAATTATGTAGAATACTCAGCACATTTATAAACATACAAATAAAATTCAAAATTCTTTTAAAATAGTGGGGATCGTTACATTGTAGTAACCTTTTCCATTTATGATTAATTAATATATTTTTTACTTAATAACGGTATCACCTTCAATGTAAAAATTAGCACAAAATTTTAAAAGATTTCAAACTTTATTATTCTAATTAATTTTTTTTTTTTAAGAAAAAAGAAAACAATTCTTGTAAAAATTGATTATTCATTGAAAACACTTTTGCTTAAGAAAATAGTGTCCATAATATATCTCATTCATATAAACAATTAAAAGCTTTTCTAAGTAGATAACGTTAGTTTTATTTAGGTACCTCTACTGGTTCGCTAAAAAATGAGTATACCATGATGAAAAAAAAATGCGTCAAACTTAAAAGCATAATTTTATCGTAAAAAATATTTATGCTATTATTAAGAGGAAACACCAAAGGATTTTTTATTATTAAATTATATTTTTTGATTCTTTTTAAAACGTTCGAAATTTTAGCTAAAAATGTTATTTTTTTGTTTTTCGTCAGTGAGGGCCGGGGGGAAGATTAGCATAGAAAATTTTAGATTCTCTTTTGCAGTCAAAAACATTGATTTGGAAATTCTCTGTGTATGGGCGTTTGGGGGTGGGGAGATACACGCAGGCTATGCTCCCTATCACTATTCCTTACACTCACGACACACAATACATTCATGATAACAATTTTAACGGTAGTACTATAATTTGAGTGGCTCACGAGCCTTGTATTGTGCGAAATTTAGTATAAAAAAGCTGGAATAGATATGTTGAATTCTTTAAAATGAATAGTAATATTTAATTCATCAGCGGAAGAAAGAAATTAAAAAGAAAAATAGGGCGAAATTTTAAGCAATAAAATTCCACCGACCAAAAACAAATTTTAACTTTAAAAAGTATAAAAAAAAAAAAACGAAGTTTAAAAAAAATAAAAATAAACTTAAATATATAATGCCGGAATGGATTGCTGAAGAATTTTTCTTTTACACTAATTACAAGCCTCGTCGGATTTTAGACACTTTAGATAACCTTGAAAAAAATATACGCCGACGAAAAATCATTTAAAAAAAATAATGAAAATAATGACTAAACGTATTTTCTCCCCAGATTATGATATATATCCGAATGTACTTTTCTCAACATAACGCTGCGATCAATGAAATAACTCATTTCAAACAGGAAGTAGAACCCTATATTTTAAATATAAACAACATTCGATTAATCAAAATATTTTCTTTTAACCAGAATGTCCTTTGAATCAAAAAAATGTGCTAATGTATATGCCAAGTAATGAGACGTTTGAGAATGGATCTTTACTGTTGGTTAAGGAACAGACCTCAAAGTGATGAAGATTTAGATTTTCTGTGAATACGTGTGGAATTAATTTGAGAAATTAAGAATCTGTCTTTGCGTATGACGGCATGGCAAATCATTTTTCTTCCTTTTCAAAGGTCACAAATATAAGGTGATGAGAGTATAGCTCTCCATAATCCCCTATCATTTGTAGCTCTTAGCGTTTGAGAGTTTGATCGACTGCGAGATAGATGAATAAAGAATCAACCGAGATAGACAACGAACCGAGTCAGGATAGACAGCGAACAGAGTCAGGATAGACAACGAACCGTCTCTGCTCGTAATGAGTGTGTCCTCAAAGAAGTGAAGTTACCGTTTGTTGATAGAATGAAACAACGTATAGCATCTCGCAAGTTCGGTTCTAGAGATTATTGGCGGCTCTGCAAGAGTGTGCTGAACAACATCAAGTCCTCAATTCATCCTGTATTCAATCAATTGGGATTCTTGACATCTGCAGCAGATAAGGTTGAATACTTTGCTCGGAAATTCTCATCAAACTCAGTCGTCACATTTAGAGTACCCCACACTTCCAGTCCCTTTCACACAAATGTGGGTGTCCTCAAGGCTCTATCCTGGGTCCTATGCTATTCTGATCTTCATCAATGATCTTTCTGATGTCATCGGTTCCCAAGTAGATATTTATGCAGAAGACACTACCATTTACCCCGGTTTCAATAGAAAATCTGTCTGAGCTGAAGAAGTTAACCTGGTCGCTGCTGTTGAAAAAGAACTCTAATAACTTAACTGGGGCAGAGAATGGCTCGCAAATTTTAATGCCTCCAAAACCAAACCACCTTAGAGAAACCATCTTAGAGAAACTTTCCTACTCGCCATCAACATGACTGATGTTAGACTCCTGGAGAGAAACATAGTTCTTGGCCTCACGTTGTTAACAGACTTGAAGTGAAACAACTACATTGAACCAATAGCTGCATCTACTGAAAGGAAAGTTAGGTCACCGTGTCGATCCAGAAGGTTTTTATCGTTAGAGTCCATCTTGCATATTTACAATTCTACCATGCATTGAATACTGTTACCATATTTCGTCTGGTGCTATTCATCTCAAGGTTCTTGAGAAAGTCCAAAGAAGGATCTATAATGTAATCGATCCTGACTTGGCATTTCGACTTCAGTCACTTTCTCACCGACGTGACATGGCTTCCCTGTCTTTTCTACGAATATTTTCATGGCAACTGTTTTGACGAGCTTTTTTTTCCACTGGTGCCCCGACTGCATTAATTTAAGCGCGCTACTAAACTGGCGTCTAGGACGCACCCTTTTACCGTTGAAATAGTTGAATGTAACCCCCATTTCTACTCCAACAGTTTCTTTTCTCGCATTTCCCACCTGTGGAACTCCCTTTCACCTACTGGATTCCATGAAAACTACAATCTTCAAAAAATTTAAATGCAACGTCAATCTCCATCTTCTGTCTTCTTGAATCCCGTTCATCTTTTATCCTTTCCCCAATTCCCACTATACACAGTCTTTTCTCTTATTTTAACTCTCTGTAACACACTGGGTATTAGTGGCATTCTCACCTTTTGTGGGGTGAAATGATAAAAAAAGACACAAAAATGATAGATAACAGAGTTATCGATAGATAGATATGGATAATTACAAATCTCAGTTTTTTGTGACGTAATGTTACGTGGAAAAATAGAGACGATTGTACCAATTTCGCGTATCGCGATGGTTTGTCTTGAAAAAGAATCTCTTCAAAATTCAAGCTTTCACTCTGATTTACCAACCATAATCAATTGTATTTAAAATTCTCCTACCTCAGCTGACCTCTCTTTATTATTATTTTTTTTTCTTATTTCAGATACCCCACCCTTGCCCTTGCACCTTCCTCTCTAGTATACACATGTATACGGGTTTTAACAAATGCTAATAATGCGAATATCCGCGAACAACTTGCTGAAACTTGAAGACGAAAACAGTCTGTGAAATTATAATCTGTTTTTCGAAGAAGGAAAACCTGTAGAATGTCTATTCTGTAATTGAACCTGTTTTCGCCGAAGGCGAACACTGGCATTCTCGTTTGGTGTCGACAGCATTAAAACCAACATTATTTTTACTGTCTCTGTTTGTACAGAAGACGGGGCCCTCGAGCCGCGAGCATTAGTCAATTAATGACCGTGTTTTAGTTCTTCGTATGCAGATAGGAATATGCAAGATGCGAAAGAAACAGGCCAAACAAATAGAGGCAGGTCGACGCATAGACATTAAGTTGATTCAAAAGCTACCAGGGCTGTATTTTGTATAAGATTAGAGAAATCATAGAAGTGTTTCGGGAAGATTATTTTTAAAATTCTGCCGGCATCTATTTTAAAAGAGTTTTGTGGAAAAGTGAACAGTTTTTTTCTAAAATCAAAGCTGGTTATAAAATGCGCTTTAAATACTATTTACACCATTTAATCAGGGGGAAATTGTAGCAGAAAAAGTGAACCATATTATAATTCTGATTCTTCCATTGTTGTTAGCTGACAAACCAAGATCGAGAAACAGAACAAGCAGAGTTAAAAATTAAAAATTGAATCATATCATAATTTGATTCTGCCACTGTTGTTAGCACGTACATTATGTCCAGACATTACCTCAAATAAATAATGAACCATTCCGTTTTGTTTTCGTTAAAAGACGGACAAAGAAAATAATATCGGAGACGCCGCTTGGTTTTAGCGAGAGAAAGAAAGCGCAAATAATATTAAGAAAGTAGAGCGACTAGACGTGGTGTAATGGTTAAGAAGCTTGTCTCGCTAGATCAATTATGAGTGAGTTCGATCCTCACTAGGTGCCCCATATGATCTTGTGTTACATCTAAGCTACGCTTAAAAAAATCACCATAATATTAAGAAAGAAAAGTAAGATAAAGGAAACGATAACTCTCTCTCATGCTTTAATATCTGCTTTAGCGAAATGGAAAACTTTGTAAGTTTGAATCTTTTGTTATATTCTTTGAATAAGTTTAGTCACTCCTACATATGATTGTTAATTCAATATTTTGTTAGAATCATTAAGCTCAAGTGCTTCATAATGCAAAAGGGGGATTTCACTATGCATTTTGTAGTCATGAGATTCACAAGGAGCTTATTTAATCATTAACTTAGGAATTATGATTAATCAGAAAACTAAAATAGGAAAACCATTAGATTTTGAAGAGTACTTCTAGTAAGATCAATCTTGCGTACTGAACTCAAAGTTGGCAATTGGGTTATGGCTATAAATTCGTTAGCAATACCAGTTGTAAGTTGTCGTTTCAAAGTTATCAATGGAAATATCGCTGAAATAAACAAAATAGATTCTAAGAAAATTACCGACTTGCCATAACATGCGTCATTCAAAGGCGGGTGCTATTCGTTTTTTATATTCCCACAAGTAACGGTCGTAAAATTTTAATTCAACACGAGATAACCTATAAAACAACCACAATTAGTCTAAAAAGAAGAAGAAGAAGAAGAAGAAAAAAAATATTTAGAGACCAAATCTAACTAGATACTTCAACTAGTCAACTTTCAGTAGAAATGCCAAAAAAAAAAAAAAAAAAATTAAAATAAGAAAAAAAATACTGTTTCTAAAGAGAAGAATAAATTCCTGAATGAAGTCGCTTTTAAGGATGTTATTAATAAATATATTAAAAAGGAATGGCAACAGTACTTAGAGGATAACCCACACAATAAACTCTTCGCAATTCAACCCAAACTAGGAGAATGGAAGTCAGCTCCCAGAAAATCTCGTAAGGAAGAAGTGGTACTGGCTCGCGTACGCATTGGCCATACGTGAATAACCCACTCGTACTTACTAAACAAAGAAGATGAACCAGTTTGTCAAGCATGTAAAACGACATTTTTTTTAAGCGTTTCACACCAAGCAAGGCGGGAAGCCACTAGAACGCAAGGGGTTACAGAAGATTTGGAGCAAGATCAGGAGTGATAGAGGAAAGCATGAAGAGAAGGATAGTGGATAGATCAAGGCAACTGGAGATTTCGATTGACATTACATTTGAATAGTTGGAGATTATAGCTCTCAGGGAAACAGGAATAGAGAAGGGAGTTCCACAGGCGAGAGGTGCGAGATATGAAGCTATCGGAGTAGAAGAGACGACTACATTTAATAGTTTCGACAGTGAAAGGATGCCAGCCTCGTAGGGCGCTTGAAGTCTGGGAACCAGCGAATGCAGCTCCTCTATTAAAGTATTTGTTTAAAAAGACAGAGAGAGGCGACGGCGAGTCTGTGAGCGAGCGACTGTAGACGAGATGCCAGAACATGGCCAATTATATTGCATATCCGCCTCTGGATCTTATCAAGAACCCCGAGGCAAACAGAAGGGGCTCCAGACCATATATGGCAGCAATATTCCATGCAAGGGCAAATTATTGATTTGTAGATCTGGAGGATCGATTCCGGGGAGAAAAATTTTTTAGCGCGTCACAGGGAGCCAACTTTCCTTGCGGTGGACGAAGCAATTGACTCAATGTATTTTGTTCCATCTCAGGTCAGCAGTCAAAGTGAAACCGAGCAGCCGCAGAGAGGTGCTCTCGAGAAGTTGAGCGTCAGACATTCTAATGCGGGGGGGGGAGGATCTCTGTGGTGAATTAACCGAGTGCGCAGATATCGCTCTCTCAAGATAAAAATATTATAATATAAACAATATGTATGAACTGTTCGAGAAAATGAATGATATCATGTAATTTCGCAAAACATTAGGACTCTACCAAAAAATTGTAAACCAAAGGAGAATAATACATCAGTGCAGTGGCGTAGCTAGAGTAAACGTCACCCTGGGCGGTCTGCTCAAATGTCACCCCAATGACCCCGATTCACCCTATGCTGAATGGTTAGCTGTAGCTAAATTTTCATACATGCTCTACCTCTACTTTACTCTACTGACCGGTACGTTACTGTTTACATGTATGATCCAAGACAAAATCCAATAGCACGAAATAATCAGTTCAAATCAAAAGCTGAAAACATTGCTATTTTTCCTACTCACAAATTTCCCGACAATTTATTAGAAAATTTCTGACGGGGGGATCATATGCCGAGCCTGCGAAACCCTGTGTCTCCACCACTGTTTTCAGACTATTTTTGGCACCTTAGCCTGGTTGAAAAATTTTGTTGGGGGTGACATTGTGTCACCCCTCCTGTGCTGGCACCCGGGGCGGTCCGCCCCCCTCAGCTACGCCACTGCATCAGTGAAACCAGACTCTTTTCTTGCTTCCCTGCCATCTACAATCTGTTCTTTCATTGTCCTTTCTCCTTAATGAAGTCATATTCTCTTTCACTTTCAGTAACCCGTTGCGTCTTGCTGGCATTACCGTCTTGCTTGGGGTGAAAGTATAAAAACGATATTGTAATTAAAGTCTACAAAAAGAGGTTTCTCATAGATATGGTAGGATAAAAAAAATGTATGTTAAGCAACGACAACATAAGTAAATATAACGATATTGTAATTTAAAAAAAAAATGTGTCTTCTTAAAAATACTTTTATACCTATAATAATTTTATCCGTGGTCAAAATCAAGAAAGGTACAGAAAACGATATTAACAAGATAACTGATTGCCTCTGTTTAGAGGTGATTAATACATGTATTTGGAAGTGCTCAGCTACTCACGAGATGTTTATTAATGTAAAGGAAATGTAAACACTGTACATGTTAAGTATCACTTAACATGAGAATTTTTTTCAAACAGAATGTATATATTTATTGCCTTGCCTTACCCAAAGTCTCCTATAATGAGTCAACGTAGTAAATAGAAAAAATAAAATAAAAATAAATAAATAACAACCGGAAATAAAATTGCATGAGATGTTAAAAAAAACAAACAAACAAAACAAATAAAATACAAAAAAATATGTATTTAAATAGATTTATCTTCATATAAATACATATGTTATCATCCCCATCCCATGTATCCTAGAATAATGTATACATGCTTACAAAAAAACGTGTTTCTGTGGGTGTATTTAGGCAGCAGTCTTTTATTAATAAATAAAAGACCTTACAAAAGAAATGTTTCTTATACTTTTTCAATTAACTCACCCCCTTTTTTTTCCCATACAAAGAAATGCACACTTTTATCTAATCAATGTATAGTCCTGGGTATTACTGTAAACTACATCCTCCAGCAAGGTCTTTGACTTGAGGTTGTGAGGAGCGTAGAACATCTAATTTGATGTTGTTCCCAGGTCCACCCTGACCCGGGGTGATACAACATTCTCAGAACCCCCCCCATCAAAATACTATGAAAGTATAAAAATACATTTTATGGTAAAAATACCAGCAATACATTTGTATATAAAAAAAATTACCAACAATATATACCTATAATAGAATTACCAACAATGCATTTTATAGTAAAATGACCAACAATACATTTTGTAGTAAAATGACCAAAATACATTTTTATCTGTAGCTGAAGGCATAAAATTGCGTTCAAAATGTATTTAGTTAAAATTGTGTTCTAAAGAGTAGAGGCTAATGTAGCGTTAAACAAATTCAACTAAACCAAATTATATAATCTATAAAAGATGCGTTTACTCTGAAAGTATAAGATTATGTACAAAACATCTAGTTGAAAGCTTACAATTGCCTTCAAAATATATTTAGTTGAGGCCATAAAATTGTGGTCAAAATATTTAGATTTTGGTATTAAATAACACATATAGATTGATATGCCACTAAATAAAATCAACCAAAAACGAATCAGTGTAAATATTCGTATCAATATTGTTATCGTATAAGTGACGTCATATGTAGATGTGTTACACATGATGTCACTTATACAATACGCATCTTCATCGGCACAAAAAATGTTAGTATAGTGTCAATAAAACCAGAACAGTGATAAATCTGTCGAAAGTATTTGAATAAAAATAGATCAAAACATGAATTATCGGAAGTTTATTTAATTTTGATTGCGATGTACAAGATATTCGAAAATTGGGGGGGGGAATTGGACAGAGAAATCTTGTCGTTTGAATTTAATAAAAGTTGACTCAATATAAAAGAGAAAAAAAACGAGAAAATAAACAGCCAATTGCTGATATCTCTTGACGAGTAGACAGAGCAATTGACGGGGGTCCGTCTACAAAACTCTAGTCGAGTTGCTGAAAATAACATCAATCAGCTATGTGATATGACAAATTTGAAATTTCTATCAATCCTAAATACCTACACACACATATATATAAGACAAAAGGAAAACTTAACTTGGCCGATACGTTTTGTCCTCTGAGGAATTTTATCAAGGAAAATATAAGGATTTTATTCTGCGAAAAGTATTTATATACAAGAGTAAAAATGTTATTGGGTTTCTAAAATTCTAAGGTAGAGGAGTGCTCATTAATATTCATCAGATTAACGAAAAAAACTTGTCTGTCTTTTCCATTAATCTGATGAACCTGTGCCCAACCGACCCTACTATACTGCGCTGTCAACAAAACCAAACACAACGTGCATGCCCGAAATGAAAAATGATGACAATATTTACCCATCGTACCATCTGTTCGTGTGTGTGTGTGTGTGTGTGTGTGTGTGTGTGTATAATTAATATATAAGACATTTTTTATGTTTATACAATCTTTTTACAGATACAAATATTCAAGTAAATGCTCTGTTTATAATAAACAGTATTAAACAACATTTATCGGCCTGAATGTCCGAGAAATTTTCATAGAAAATATTCGTCCCCCGACAGGAATCGATCCTGTATCCTATACGAAACCGTCATATAGCCTGACGTGCCTTTAACCGATTAGGCCACAGAGGAGCGCTCGGATAGCAAGGTCGATTTTACTGTCTTTAAACTACAATCTTCCATGATTTTCTCACGTACACTCATATCTTTCACAAATTCGCTTGAAGATGAAACAGAACTAATGCTTTTAACTTAATTATGTAACTAAATTTGAAGTTTTTAGCTTCGTTTTTTGAAACATGGTAATTCCTGTGTAGCGAAGAAACCATATTTTAAATCAGTTAATATATATATATATATATATATATATATATATATATATATAATTATTTATTTAAAATATGATTCCAACTCGTGACATAAGAGGTCTCATGTTTCAAAACAAGAGCCGAAAACTGCAATATAATTATTTGAATTAAATTGAGTTAAAGTAAGCTCTGTTCCATCTTCAAGCGAAGATTTTTTTGGAATAACGTATTTCTGAAATTTACGTCTTTTAATAATTGAAATCAAAATTTCCATGGTAACAGCTAGGGCGAATTGTTTAAATTGGGTAGGCGAGTGTTGGGTGTTAATAATAAGTATCAGTATAGAGTTACTTTCATAGATGTCAAGTCAGGGTAAGGTGGGGGTGTCTAAATTTGAAACGGAAGATGTTTTAGTTTAGTCTGGTTTACGTGTCTATGGAGATTAATTTATTTTTTTATTTTATTACTTTATGAAAGGGATTTGTGCATAACCCCCCCAAAAAAAAACCGCCGTAACATTTGTTTTTTGACGACTTCATAAAGGGTTATCTTTTTTTGTAGGGTATTTAAACTATTAATTTGTGCTATGGATTATAAAAGTTATTATATTGTATGCTTGTTTTTAGCTAATTATTCAAACCATGAATTTGATGATGTCGACA
Source organism: Acanthosepion pharaonis (assembly GCA_903632075.3). NCBI lineage: Eukaryota > Metazoa > Mollusca > Cephalopoda > Sepiida > Sepiidae > Acanthosepion > Acanthosepion pharaonis. The sequence continues at coordinate 859,022 of CAHIKZ030005524.1, read as the reverse complement.
AAAAACCGTTAACTCGTGTCTATTGTTTAATAGATTATTATTATTTAGAAACTTAATAATGTGCAGTTTCTCATGGAAGCACAGAGGGCATGGGTCATCCCAAGTTTTACATGTTCTAGCCTTGTTTATAATTTTCCATTTTACTTTTGGTGTCCTATTTGTTTCCTTCAGATGCCAAAAATATTTAGATAGGGAAGTCTGATTTCTTTTATTTATATTATTGAAATAACACTTATGCTGCTTCCATCTAGCTTTAAAATCATTCTTCGTGGACCCAATGTATATCATATTAGTACTAGGACTCTCAGTGGATGATATAGTACATTGGTATACCACAGATTTGATGCAGCATTTATTTTCTAATGGGCAGTCTTCTAGGTTTAGTCTTACTCAGGACGCGGATGTAGTTTATCGTCATACCCAGGAGGGCTCGGATGTGGCACAAGGTAGGAAGTATGGGGAATATGGTGAGGATTAAACCACTATTCAGACGTAATTGATACCATATGATATATGTGTGTTTAAGTAGTAAATTTTCATTCATACAATTATAGCTCCGGCTCACGGCCATATCACATTAAAATATCTGTTCTCATCCGATTACCGAAGTTAAGCAACATCGATCCTGGTCAGTATCTAGATGGGTGATCGCCTGGGAATACTAAGTGCTTAGAGGTGTGTTTTTTCAGGTTGGGTAATGGATAATGCCTCGGAATGAGAAATCAGAGAACCGAGTTCGAATTTTAGTCGGTTTCTTTCCATTCACTTCCGTGAAAATACCTTTGGGCGATCGTGAATTGAAAAGGGACATGATCGCCCAAGCGTGTCACGCCCGCCTCTACCAACACGTACTGGGTCAGTGCGATAGGGGATAATAGCCCTTTCCTCCTCATCAATCCGGGAATCTTCACAAGCAGACAAGAATAAGATTTTTTTTTCTTCATTTAGATTATATTTATATCATATTTACATTATACTCACGTCGCCGAGTGGTTAAAGCGTTCGTATTCTAACTATGAGACCCGGGTTCGAATCTCACCATGGTCGATTTGTCAGGAAGGAAGTTTCCTGATGTTATCGGAGGTTCAACCCCAGCGTGCCTGAAAACTATACCACAGTTTGTGAGTGAAATTGGATAGACGCTAGAACGAAGTCACAAATCATCGTGGCTTGAACGTGCTGGCCTTGTTCAAATTATTGACCACGCTAGATAACACGCTCTTTCTGTAACTAAGGTCTGCTCAGCATAGTTGCAAAATAAACCGCAGGTGGGTTCTGTGAGTGTTGAATAAACGCAAATGCGCCTGAGCAAGCATCTGCAATAGGGATTGTCTAGCCGCCCTAGTAGACGGGTATACTCAAATACTGCTACTATAATATATTTTTTTTTTTTACATTTTAATTAATCATTCTTAATTTTTCTTCGGTCAGTGTATAGTGATTTTCCAAGCGTAGCTTGGATGTGGCACAAGGCCGAAGGTAAGGGGCACCCAGTGAGGATTGAACTCACTACTCATTCGTAATTGTTCTAGCGAGACAAGCTTGCTAACCATTACACCACCTTGAGGTGCCCAACTTTGGTCGGTGTATAGAAGCGAGAAGAACTGTTTATATGTTTTTGGTCAACACCTAGCGGATGATTATTGAGTAATTTTCAATTTCCTGATTTTTGTTTACATCTATCAAGACGTTAATAATTGAACATCAAAACTATAATTAGGCCCGGTGCCCGCTTGTTAATTAAGCTGTTCTTTACGTACGTAATCCAAAGTAATTGTATTATTTGCAACTATCTATTATATGAAAACAAAGATTATATTTCAACAACAACAACAAAAATATCATAATAAATAAATGGTCGACCAGTGTATTTCTGTAGGTTAATGCTTTTAATTCAAGGGGGTTTGTAATTAAAATACTCAACACAGTCGGTGATTATTACCTCACAAAATCTTGACCGACCTTCAATACTGATTTGGAGCCCCGGACACTGCTTTGTGACCCTCGCTTTTCAAGATTTGTTTTTTTTTTCTACCTATATTTATATACTTTACAAATTAAACTAAATTTTCCGGATTTTGACGTCATTCTGTTTTTTGTTTTTTGTTTTTTTTTGTTTGTTTTTTGCTTTTAATCTATAGTTTTGCACTGGCCAATTCTCGAAAAGACACTATATAAAATTCCCTAATTTTTATCCATAATGTTGAACGTTTTAAAATTATTCTTTTTAACAAAAAAAAATGATGTTAAAAATTGCCGCAAAACATTGTTGATTTATTTAAGATGGAATTATTTAATATGACACGTCTCTAATTTGTATTTAGATAAATTGTATTTATTTAAAATTTTTGTTCATCTATATTGCATATGATCCATTACTGTACATAATGAGTTTACAATAAAATTTGTATATTATACAAATACTACGTTATAAAAATTGAAATGTAGCAAAGTGGGAGGGCGTATCCTAGATTCGGGGGTGCAGGTAGCAGGAGATCCTTGCATCAGTCCTGATGTTCAATATCAGTAGATATTGATAGCAACAAATGAAATTAAATGTTCGACTTATCTTTCCCGAATCGGAGTTTCAAAGGTATGCTATTCACTTGTTAGAAGACTTGATAGTAAAACATAATTGCTGAACATTTTAAAGAAATTATGTTTTCTCTAAATAAATTCACTTTTAATAAAAGTCCAGACTTTCAAATGAAATGAGCCATCGTTACAGGTATGAGCAAAGTAACATATTTTAAGTAATGCATTATTAAAAACAAAAACAAACACAAAAAACAAAACAAACAAAAAAACAAAAGTCGTTATTTTCTTAATTGGAAGCGAAATCCAGTGCAGTCGAATGTAGTAAGTCATGTCAGCAACGTGCTACGGAAGCATGTACTGGCCAACGTATGTTATATATATATTTTTTAATATACATTCAAGAATTCGAGGTCTTAGACTATTTTTCGTATTAATGGGTGGTTGTTCAGGTACTTTCGACCGTTTCATTCATTTTCAAGAAACACGGTAGAAAATAATTGAAAAAAAAAAACAAAAAAAAAACAAAAAAAACAAAACAATAACAACAGTTTATCCACAATTTCGAAATTGGAAAAATACAATAAAAATTAAACAGACAAAAAGACGGTTCTTTTAATCAAACTTTTTAGCTGAACAATTGATGCCGAAATATATTCATAGAATTCAGAATAATAAAGATACTTAAAAGAATATCACACACACAAAGTCTTGGGGGTTGTTCTAAGATAACAGGGATAATATAGGCATATTGAAGCTGCTTAGCACAAATTGACCGTGAACTCTGTCGCGCATACACACTAAGTTATAACGTTCTCACTCACTTTCGTTATTTATATCAGTGTTTGGAAGGAAAGTGTGTAGAGTGTGGTCGTCTCATCACACCACAAAAGTTTTTCAGTGACCCTGGCTTGTGCAGCAGTTTTTGGCTAAACACAACATTCCCCAGATTTCGCTCCCACTTGAAGGAACAAGATTACAAGACGTAGAGACAATCTAAGAGACTGCGAGGAGGCAGCTATCCCAAAAAAGGAGTTTCAGGAATGCTTCTATCAATAAAAATGACGCTGGATAGAGTGTGTGTCTTCAGAAGGGAAATATTTCGAAGGGGATTAAATGCAAAATTGATATGTGTTAAGTTTTTTTTTTCATAGCACTGCCCCCGATACTTTTGATCAGGCATTATATATATATATATATATATATATATATATATATATATATATATATATATATTTATACGTATGTATGAGCATAAAAATTAATACTACATGGCAACCAGCAATTTTTAAGTGACCATCAGACCTTTTTCCATCTACATCCGCTCTATACTTAATATAGAGCACTATTTTCATGAATATGAGTTTTAAACAATATATATATATATAAGACATTTTTATGTTTGTACATTCTTTTTATAGATACAAATATGTAAACAGTATTAAACAACATTTACCGGCCTGAATGTCCGAGAAATTTTCATAGAAAATATTCGTCCTTCGACAGGATTATTATTGTTTAATATTGTTTATTATAAACAGGGCATTTACTTAAATATTTGTATCTATAAAAAGAATGTTAAACATAAACATGTCTTTATATATATATATATATATATATATATATATACATATATTGCTATAAATGTTTACATAGAAAGAAAACGCTGAGGTCAAAACCCAGCGGTTAAGTTATAACTTAGTGTGCATATTTAGTGTTTAAACGTGTTCTTCAGGCAATGAAAATTGCATTTAAGTCCGAAACAGACTATCGCCAATTGTTTTCTTTCATTTACATACGCTCTATCCCTCATATGGAGCACTCTAATCCATAAACATACCATACTTAAAATTATATTTGTATCGTATATAACATCACAATAAAATTGCTGGGCTTCAAATATGTTTTAGCTTAGGGATTACAAGGGGGTCTTAAAAATCTCAGTTCGACCAAGATTCAAGATTTTTTATGGTTGGTCAGATTTTAGAAAGTTGATCATGCCGAGAAATTTTTCAGCACCTCCTTGTGAACATGTATTAATATTCTAGTTTGTTATTCTATTTTTGTTTTTTTTTTTGTTTTTTTTTTCACTGAATGTTGCGCCTGTTTTAGTCACCGGTTTTTCTTCAAGTGTAATTTTGTTCAGAAAAAGAAGCAAAGAAAAGAAAAAAAATTGAATATATGAATTTTTACTTTTAAAAAAGGAAATGCCAAAAAAAAAAAAGAAAAAAATATTTAAAAGTAACATGTTGTTTATAGTTATAAAAACCTGCGAATATATTAGTACTTAAAAAGGAAAAAAATGACTTGTGTATCAAGCTATTAAATCAACAAAGCAAGACATGATGAATAGTCTGATGAATAGCAAATGAAATTAAAAAAAAAACAAAACTGTTCACTCACCTGAAGCGAAGGTTTCCTGAGCGTGTACAGAGGGACCGGTAAAAACTCCTAACAAAAACACTGTGACCCAAAACGAGTATTTCCTATGAACGAAAAAGTAAAACGGAAAAAATAAAGATATATTTGCATGACATTTATTTTGTTGTCTTTCATAATATAGAATTTATAACGGTGAATATGTTGTGTCAAGCTTTAAACTGAAATACCTACACACCTATCATAAACTATTTTGGAACAATCATTTCATATAAATTATGCTTAATCTATGGGAAATTTAAAAAAAATATGTTGAGTCAATTTCTTAAGAGATGAAAACTTACTGAAGTGTTTATGAGGAAGACAACAGTGTTTTACCAAACTTAAAAGGCCTATCCACCGGTCATAAAAACAAGCATTTTGATCCTCAAAATTTCATATTAACTAGGTACAGCATAGGGTATCTGAAGGGGAACGATCAGAAGATCATGTTGCACCAATTTGTCACGATAGAAAAATTTCCTGAAGTATAAGTGCATGTGTATAAATATTTCATCCCTGGGTTTTTAAATTAACCTATGTAAATAATAAAGTGAAGAATAACAGAAATATATGAGAACGCTTTGCACCAATCTTTCAATAGAAGAACAGATTTCATTTTTGCAGAGGAAATCCTGGTTTGTGGATATTTTTCTTAACAGAATCATAGGGTAAAAACAGAATCATAGGGTAAAAACAGAATCATAGGGTAAAAACAGAATCATAGGGAAAAAACAGAATCATAGGGTAAAAACAGAATCATAGGGTAAAAACAGAATCATAGGGTAAAAACAGAATCATAGGGAAAAACGGAGAAAGTAGATAAGATCACCAATGGCCATAGACCGAGGATCTGAGTAGTTGTAATGAAAAGCAAGTAAAATGAAAATGAAAAAAAAAAATACTAGTTAAAAATTAATAATGCTTGACAATGCTTTCTAATAAAAATTCAAGATAATATTACTACTTGTTTACTGATGGCCATAGCTTTGAGTAGTTGCAATGAAAAGTAAATAAAATGAAGATGAAAGAAATACTAGTAAAAAATTAATAAATCTTCAGTGAATCTTCGCTGACGATCATGTGTTGGGGACTTCAAATGAATGGTCTCCAACAACAAAAGCACAGACGGTCAGTGAATTTTTCTTAACAATAAAAGTATTTTATAAGCCAAAGCATTTTCTTTGAAGTCGTTACGCAAATACTAAATCAAGAGAAGACTATTTTAATAATGTTGAACATACTTGAATTTATGTACATATGTTTGTAAATACAAATGATTTATTTAAGAGGGATACCCATGTTTTCTTTATTTTATTATTTTTCGGGATTTGGATGTTCGGATATATAACATAAAAAAATATTTTTCTGGAGATAATGATACAGTTTCACGCGTTAGTTTGTTCTGTCATCAAGTCAAAAGTTCAATTAGTCTGGCTCAATTCCTGGTTACACAGAATTCAAAACAATTATGTAGGTCCAAACTAGAATACGATTTCAGAATAAGAAATTGGAAAATTATTGACTAGCTACGTCAGAAGGGATAAACTACCAAAAATATTGCATATTGATTGATTGGCTACGTCAGAAGCATTTAACTGCCAGAAAATTGCATATTGATTGATTGGCTACCTCATAAATTGCCAGATAATTGCATATTGATTGATTGGCTAAGGTTTTAAGTTACAGAAAACTGCATATTAGTTGATTGGTTACATCAGAAGCATTTAACTGCCAGAGAATTGCATATTCATTGATTGGCTACGTCATAAGTGTTTAACTGCCAGAAAATTGCATATTGATCGATTGGCTACGTCAGAAGCGTTCAACACGTGAAAATATTCTCTTCAAACAAGAAATAATTGACGTAATTTTACTGTTGACCTCATGAATATACAATATTGTTTCTAAATTCTTCTGGTTGCTAGCGACATTTTGTTTGTTGTTTAGACTTTGTTTCAATAATTTTTTTTTTATTGAGGAATATAGAGAAATTTATTTACTGAAAAAAAAAAGTTTGAACAAAGTAACTATAATAACTACTAGAAAATTGCATATTGATTGGCTATGTCAGAAGCATTTAACTACCAGAAAATTAAATATTGATTGATTGGCTATGTCAGAAGCATTTAACTACCAGAAAATTAAATATTGATTGATTAACTATGTCAGAAGCGTTTAACTGCCAGAAAATTAAATATTGATTGATTGGCTATGTCAGAAGCGTTTAACTACCAGAAAATTAAATATTGATTGATTGGCTATGTCAGAAGCGTTTAACTGCCAGAAAATTAAATATTGATTGATTGGCTATGTCAGAAGCGTTTAACTGCCAGAAAATTAAATATTGATTGATTGGCTATGTCAGAAGCGTTTAACTGCCAGAAAATTAAATATTGATTGATTGGCTATGTCAGAAGCGTTTAACTGCCAGAAAATTGCATATTAAAGTTGGTCATAAAAATAGTTTTGCGCACTTACAAAAGTTTTATTGCTTTTAATACTTTATGTCATTCACAAATAAATAAATGGCATATTATTTTATGCTCCTTGCATCTGTCAAGGACTCTTTACTTTGTGAGGCAGTCTATGTTGCACATACGTAGGAGTCTTTTGTAACAATCTCATTTCGAATGTCTATTAATTATAGCCTCAAAATAATTTGTAATCCTGATACGTTTTGACGATTCTCTTAATCATTTTTGCTGATTCTTTTATCATGCTTTTTATTAATCAAGCTCGTCTATTATTATTCAAACTCCTCCCCGGTCTTTTGAACAGGAGTAGAGGTTTATCCCTTGTTTCCTGTTTAGGACTGGATTTTTGTTTCGTTCTAAAGTCTAATTCAACTCTATAATTCTAACGCCTCCACCTGAATTCTGTAATTTTATTCATTAATCAAATTTTCTCTTCAATAAGAGTAGACAACTTCGCCTATCGTCCAGTTCACACTCCTCCCCAGCTTTTTGAACAGGAGTAGAGGTTTAACCCTTGTTTCCTGTTTAGGATTGGGTTTCCAGCTCCTTCTAAAGTAGTTTCCATTCTATTTAACTCCCAATAGCCTCTTGCATCTTAGTGACATTATCGCATTGCTTAGGGTGAATTGATTAAAAAAAAAGTGTTTGTGTGTGTGTTAATGCTGAAAAATGATACATATAAAAGTTACTGTTAAAAATAATATATAAATATGTTTAATGCCCAAAAGGATATGTATATAAAAAAAGATTAATGCCCTATATAATATATAAAAGAAAGATAAAAAGTTCTGGGAGATTTGAATTATGAAGCTGTCATTCATTCCTACAAACCCATTCAGTAGGTTCCTTCCTGCTTCCTTGTTTCTCTTGCCCTCTAGATTTCCCTCGGTGTCTCCAGACTTTTTTTTTCCTTGTAATCTGTCCAGAAATTCCATCTGACATTTTTTTTTTCTGATTAGAAGTTTACTTGTCGTTCCTGTTATTTCTAAATAGCTGGACCCATAGAAATTCTACGGCAGATACTTTACAACTTACTCCCTTAAAATGTAACATCTCATTTTTAATGACTTAATTATACACTGAAAATAATTTGCTATCCTGATTAATTTCTTACGATTTTCTCAATCATTTTTGCTAATTTTTAAAATGCTTATTATTTAGTATTCATTAAAAAAAACAAAACAAAAACAAACCATACAATCATATCGAATAATTTTTCAAATAGATTTTATAACATCTGTTTCATATAAACATGTAGAACGGAGCCCGTGGAAATTCTACAGCTATTGCTTTTACTAATTGCTTATTACTAAAATCAATCATATCGGGCTGGCATATTTCATATTATTATATAATTTCACTAAAGCAGACGTTAAATGCACGGGGCGTTATCGATATCTCTGTCTCCTCATTCTTTCTTTGTTTTTAGAAACATATACATCTTCAGCGCACTCCAGAATGAAGCTTACCGGAAGTTAAAAGAAGGGCGTTAGGAATTTACTCTGTTGCTGCTATACCAAGTATTTGTAGACAGGAGACAGTGAAACTCAATTTGTGGGCAGGGGAACGGGTAAGATCAACTCGTGGGCAGGGGAACGGGAAAGATCAACTCGTGGAAAGGGGAACGGGTAAGATCAACTCGTGGGCAAGGGAACGGGAAAGATCAACTCGTGGAAAAGGGAACGGGTAAGATCAACTCGTGGGCAAGGGAACGGGAAAGATCAACTCGTGGGCAGGGGAACGGGAAAGATCAACTCGTGGGCAGGGGAACGGGAAAGATCAACTCGTGGGCAGGGGAACGGGAAAGATCAACTCGTGGATAGGGAATGGGTAAGCTAAACTTTTAGGTAGGGAACGGGCAAGCAAGTACAAAGTACGTGCTAGGAACAAGCAGAAGATTAATATGATAATTCCCTGTCGTTCACATATTGTCTCCGTGTTATTCTTAGTACTCCTTGATAGGACTACATCGCTGTCACTTCAAATTTCATCTCCATTTATGGTGAAATTGTCTAGCATTCATTGCCATACAGGAAATTAGATATTACATACCAGTTCTGTGCTTTTTATTGTTTCTAAGAGCATTTCCTTATATCTTGCCGCATAACTGTTTCTGGAAATACTCTTCCCATATTCCTATGTGCGTTCGGATTTCTCTGTCACATTTTCCCTCTAATCTTACTTCAGAGAGTTAAACTTCTGTTCCGGTTAGATTTTGACGTCCCCCAGTACGTAACACACACTTTGGAACGTCTCTGCTGCTGACGACTGTGCATACTCACTTCTTACAGCTAACAGTCCTTTCTTCTTTCTTTCCTTTACTACCTTGTCTAAGAGTTATTTTCAGTTTCCTTTTTGAGCCGGCCATAAACTCAGCATCCCACGCGTGTCTTGTTATTAACATTCTTGCTAAATGAACACAAGAGACTCGGTTACAATAGTCACACAGGTAACTTTTGGGTTAAATAATGATACTTCAAATAGGAGGTTGATTTACTCTTGTCTTGAATGAAAAATTATGGGCGAAGGAATTGAGAAAGAAAAGGAAGGGAAATGTATATGAAATAATAATAATAATATTATATAAATATATATATGAAATATAGTTTTAAGGTGTGCTATATTTAAGAAATAAAGTGCTCAATATCAGAGATAGAGCGTACGTAAGATCAGCCTGACGATTGTGTCTAGCATGAAACAGCCTGTCACCGCTGAGTTCAATGTTCACTTTTATATTCATATATAATATACACGCACATTCTACACGTGCACATATGCGCACAAAGAAAAAAAAAATCAACCTAACACCAATAAAAAGCTCATAAATTACATTTTAAAAATTAATATAAAAAAAAGAAGCAAATTAGAAAATCGGCTGTCAATTGCTGATACTTCCTGACGAGTGGACCGAACGATTACACAAAAGGTTCGTCTACGAATTTCTGGACACGAGGTGGTAAATACAACATCAATGAACTAAATGGCATTTTTTAATTTATATATATATATATATATATATATATATATATATATATTTTATTTATTTATATTTTATATATTTATATATATATATTTATTTATATATATATATATATATTTATTATATATATATATATATATATATATATATATATATATATATATATATTTATTTATATATATATATATATATTTATATATATATATATATATTTATTTTTTTTATATATATATATATATTTTATTTTTATTTATATATATATATATATATATATATATATATATATATATATATATATATATAGTGGTAAATATACACATATATATATTTTGTATTAAAAAATTATTCCAAGAGAATAGAATCCAGGTAGAACTCAATGTCCAGGACAGAGTAAGGATATAATAAAAAGGCTTAAACACTGATATTCCATGGTCATAATTTATTCCATTAGAATCGTAAATACGATCCAATTCATCAGACCTACAAATTCAAATTGAATTTGTAGGTCTGATGAATTGGATCGTAATTACGATTCAATGTAATATATATATATATATATATATATATATATATATATATATATATATATATATATATATATAATCAGAAAAAGAGAGCTGTGACAAATATATAGGGTGACAGAGAACAAAAGGCATAGATAAAAATTAAAGAACTTACAAGAACACAAATGCATCACTCGAAGAGTAGGAAGAGGTGTGCGTTTTCCTAACTCATTATAAGCATAGAGGCACGGCGTTTACTTGTAGCCATAGCAACAGTGATGTGTCTCGGACAAGACGGAGACCTCTTGTCTTTAGGCTGTTTTTTTTTTAATTTTATGTTTAATTCTGCTGGATTCTTTGCCGCCTCAAAATAAAACTGCTCAGTTTACCCTCTTAATTAACCCATGGCTGGAAAAATATGGTTTCATGCCTTTCTTTTTTTCTTTTTTTTTTTGCAACAAAATAATTACCCGAGAATTGAACTCGGCGCGCCTAGTTTATTCTCCACGCCGACAAGTTCCAGAGACAGATATGTAACATAATTGGCCCTGATCTGGCGTCTCGTCTGCAGTCACTCTCTCACAGACGCGCCGTCGCCTCCCTCTGTCTTTTCTACAAATACTTTCATGGTAATTGCTCCGATGAGCTGCTTTCACTGGTTCCCAGACTCCATGAATTCAAGCTCCCTACGAGGCTGGCATCCCGCTCCCACCCTTACACTGTAGAAACTTTTAAATGTAGCCGTCTCTTCTACTCCAATAGCTTCATACCTCGCACCTCTCGCCTGTGGAACACCCTTCCCAATTACTGTTTCCCCTGAGAGCTATAATCTCCAACTATTCAAATGTAATGTCAATCGACATCTCCAGTTACCTTGATCTACCCACTATCCCTCTCCTCATCCTTTCTTATATCAGTCCTATCTGCTCTTGCTCCAAATTTTCCGCAACCCCCTGCATCCTAGTGGCTTCACGCCTTGCTTGGGGCGTAATGCTTAAAAAAAAATATATATATATATATATATTCATTATCCTATTCGCATCTTCTAGTAGGGAGGTAACGTTGTGCTAATGATCCATGAAAATCGGCGTTTGAAATTACGAACACCAACAACCTGATTTACAAGGAAATATGCATGTGTATCGGTCAGTAAGCAAGTTAATCCGACCGAGACAAAAATGAAATGTGGAAGAAGAAAATAAAAGTGAAACGGGTAAAAGGTATTTTGAATTTATATGGGCATGAATGATCAGGCTTTTATCTTCATAAATAAAAGCCTTTTCTGCGGTTTGCTTAGAGTTTTTTGCGCCCTAGACGTCGCATGGATCATTGTTCATACCGATAAAAGCAACAACACTTGAATGGTATGGATATTTATTGGCAAATCTAGACTGCCACCCTGGATAGTTAGGGGAAGATCCTGTATAAGAGGACAAGTAGGTCTAGGTGTAAATACTCCATTGTTGACCTCTCAGTCAAACATACAGCATTTTTATCATACCTGTGTTTCTAATTAAACTAATACGATAAACGCGGAAATGGTTTGAGAGAGAGAGAGAGAGAGAGAGAGAGAGAGAGAGAGAGAGAGAGTGCGTGTGTGTGTGTTGCGGGAGGAACTGTGCGAAGAAAGCAAGAGAGTGAGAAGGAAAAAGTAAGTGATATCGTAAGAACGAAAGGGATAGAAATAGAGAAAAATCGAGAGAAAGAAAAACAGAAAAATGGAAGTATAAAAAGGAGAGTGTACGAAAGACAGAAAGAATTAAAAGATGGAGAGAAATAACTGTTTATATAAAAAAAGAAAAACGAAAAGATTTTTTTTTTAAAAGTGCTGAGAATATTTGTAAAATGAAAGAAAGGAAAATAAAATAAGCAAAGAAAGAAAAAGAACGAAGAAAGGAAACAAAAGCGTGTAAGAAAAGAACAAAGGAAGGAAAAAGATAATGAATAAATAAAGAAAATATAGGAATCTAAGAATGAAAAAAAAGAAAAAAAAGAATGGAAAGAAAGAAGGAGATGAAAGAAAATGAAAAAAATATCAAAGGAAAAGAAAGAGAGAGGAAGAGAAGAAGGAAAGAAGAGAGAGAGGAAGAGAAGAAGGAAAGAAGAGAGAGAGGAAGAGAAGGAAAGAAGAGAGAGAGGAAGAGAAGAAGGAAAGAAGAGAGAGAGGAAGAGAAGAAGGAAAGAAGAGAGAGAGAGAAGAAGAAGAAAAGAAGAGAGAGAGAAGAAGAAAAGAAGAGAGAGAGAAGAAGAAAAGAAGAGAGAGAGAAGAAGAAAAGAAGAGAGAGAGAAGAAGAAGAGAGAGATAAGAAGGAAAGAAGAGAGAGAGAAGAAGAAAAAAGAAAGAAAGGAAAGAGAAGAAAAAAGAAAGAAAGGAAAGAGAAGAAGAAAAAAGAAAGAAAGGAAAGAGAAGAAGAAAAAAGAAAGAAAGGAAAGAGAAGAAGAAAAAAGAAAGAAAGGAAAGAGAAGAAGAAAAAAGAAAGAAAGGAAAGAGAAGAAAGAAATGAAAAAAGATGTCATAGAAAAAAAAGAGTGAAAAAGAAAAAGAAAAAGAAAGGGAAGTAAAAAGAAGAAAAAAAGAAAACAATCGATTCAAAAAAAGAAACGAAAAAATTCAATAATTGGGCGACAGAAACCAAGTTTGTGAGAATGTTTACTGCAAAGAAAAGACAACTTCCTTACGGTTGCGAGATCTTAGACTGGGGGTAACTAATTTTGGAAAAGAAAAATCACCACCCACCCAGAAAGAAATAGGACCGCCTAGACTGTGTACGGGGTGGCCACATTGCCCCTAAACCCTCTCTACCCGGCGCTAAGGTCGGTTATATAAATGTCAGTAAAAGGTAGTCGGGTAGCTAGTAAATAGGCACTTCAAACCCAGTAGAGTTGGCAAATTCTTTTTAGGGTCCAAAATAGGTGTCCTTTTTGGTTGTTTTTTGATCAGTTTCACTCAGGTAAAACCATGGAAACTAATGCAATAACGTCTCATTTGATTGCAAGTGAAAGAAAATTTATTTATCTCCTAAAATAATAAATATATAATTTAAAACAGAATGAGAAAGAAAGGAATCCATTTTTTTACTTCTTATGATAGCAAGTGTTATCGACCAGACACCGTAGCTCAGGCACGGTGATTTAAGCTTGAATAACCAAAATTTAAACAGTAGTTAATGATTTAATTGGATCTTATAAACATTTCGGTAGCAGTGAAATCTTTTTCCGTCTTGGTAAATAGATTTTTTTAAAAAAAAAAAAAAAAAAAAAAAGATGCTATGGCACTGAACATCACTAGCTCGACACAACGAATTTTGGCTTTTACCCCTTTACTGCACCAATGAGATTCACCTGCATGGAAGTAAAGGGGTGGGGGTGAGACTGTGCGTGGAAATGAGATCCCTGCGTATCAAACAAACAAGGCAGACGGAAATGAAGTCTAGATTAAAGAAGAAAAAAGTATACGAAAAAAAAAAATGAATGAATAAAACGCTAGGGTGGTCCCATGTCAGGAAAATAAAAAGGGGAAAAAAAAGGAGAAAGAGAATAGGAAAAATGCAGAGAGAAAGAAAAAGGAGATAGACTGGGTAAAAGAGAGAGAGAGAGGAGGAAAAGTAAAAGAGAGGGCGAAAGCAAAGGAGAAACAAAAGGAAAAAATAAAAGGGGAAAGACAAAAGAAAAAGAGAGGAAAAGTGAGAAAGAGAGGAAAAGTGAGAAAGAGAGGAAAAGTGAGAAAGAGAGGAAAAGTGAGAAAGAGAGGAAAAGTGAGAAAGAGAGGAAAAGTGAGAAAGAGAGGAAAAGTGAGAAAGAGAGGAAAAGTGAGAAAGAGAGGAAAAGTGAGAAAGAGAAAGGAAAAGAGAAGCAGAACGGTAAAAAAAAGAGTATATGATAGAGAAAGAAAAGAGAGATAAAGAATTTTAAGAAAACAGAGGACGAAGAGAACGAGCGAAAGGAAACAGAAAGAAAGCGAAATAGAATTAAAGCGAGCATTAGAAAGGATAAACGAAAGGAAAAAGAGTGTAGACAAGAAAAAAAAAAGAGGAAAAAGAGGAAGGAAACATACGCGAGTGAGAGAAAAGTAAATAAAATTAGTTAGAGTGGGGGGAGGTGAGAAAAAAATCTACAAGAGAAAAAGAAATAACGCAAAACAATCATAAAAAATTGACATTTTTTTTTTATTTTATAAAAAAAAAAAACAATAAAAAAAACCAGCATAGAATAAAAGACCCAAAAAGAAGAAAAAAAAGAAGCCAGGAGAAAAGAAGAAAAAAAAAAAGAAGGAAAAAAGAATAGACGAAGGAGGAGAAAATTGAAGGGTAGCGAGAGAGAGAGAGAGAGAGAGAGAGAGAGAGAGAGAGAGAGAGAAAGAAACAGAAACTAAATAATAGAAGGAGGAAGAAAGAAAAAGTGAAGGAAAACAAAACGAAACTACTGCTTTGTGGAACCGACTCCCAAGAGGATGCTTCCCCGATCATTACAATGTTAACCTGTTCAAGTCTACGCTCAACAGCTATCTTCCCCACATTTCCTCATAAACTGTGTCTCTTACTCTGTAACCCTCTACGTAGAGTGGCTCGTGGGCTTTATACAGGGTAAACATCATTTTAATTATAAAAAAAAAAGCAAAAGAAAATAAGAAAAAAGGAGAAGAAAATAAAATGAAATAAATGAAGAAAGGGAAAAAGGAAAAAAAAAGTGAATAGAAACTAAATTTGATGCAATTTGTTACGATCAAATATACGTACTACTACTAATACTACTATTACTACTACTACTAATAATAGTAGCAACAGCAGTGACATTAAGAAAATGTCTATATCAGCAAATCTGAGTAGGAACGTAAGCAGAGGTGAGCAGATAAAGAGCCTTTGGGTTGAGTACGGTATCTTAAAAACGAAGCAATATACGAACTATAATTAGATGCCTTCAGGATCAGATTTGATAAATAAAATGATTAAAGACAGTCATAATGTAAACAACTGTAGTGTTGAATACGGTAAGAATTGGAGATAAAGTAATAGCCGTTGAATTCTGGCAACAGTGAGGACTTTTGGGGTTTTTTTTTTTTAGATGACTTGCTGTCTGTTGATCTCCTCAGATACTACCGGTGTAAAAATTCATAATTTTTTGGGGGTCAGGTCTGGCATTATCAATGCCAGTGTGGCTAAATTACGGTTTATAGCTTTTCCTTTCTTTATTTAAAAAAATAACAAAGAAAAGAAAAGCTAAGAAAAAATGAACAAAAGAAAGAAAGAAAGAAAGAAAGAAAGAAAGAAAAAATGAACAAAAGAAAGAATGAACGAAAGAAAAAATGAAAGAAAGAATGAACGAAAGAAAGAAAGAAAGAAAGAAAGAAAGAAAGAAAGGAGCAAGAAGAAAAGAAAAAACCTCTTCGTTTCACATAGACTGGTTGGGACGATTTTTATCCAAATCCATACGAGATATTTTTTTTAATCATTAAAAATCTAATTAATTTACCTCTTACCCTTTAATTTAACCAGCAAGGATTCAGAAACAAAGCGTTTTATCACTAAAAAGCAATAAATAAATAAAAATTATGAAAATAAAAAAATTCCGGCCATCGCTTTTATTCCAACCAATCTATCTATTTGAAACTCACGCGTTAGGACAAAAAAAATAGATTTTTGAACAAAAACGGAAGAGAACAAGAAAGAAAAAGGAAGAAAATAAAAAAAAAAAGGAAGAGAAGAAAAAAATAAAAAAAAAAAGGAAGAGAAGAAAAAAAGAAAATAAAAAAGGAAGAGAAGAAAAAAAGAAAATAAAAAAGGAAGAGAAGAAAAAAGAAAATAAAAAAGGAGGAGAAGAAAAAAGAAAATAAAAAGGAAGAGAAGAAAAAAAGGAAGAGGAAATTAAAATTAGATAAACTAAATTCAAATGGAAAAAGAAAATGAAAAGAAAAAGAAGAAAATGAAAGGTAAAAAAAATGAAACGTAGAAATAAAGAAAGGAAAACGAAAGGTTAATACAAAAAAATATGTAGTAGCGAAAAAGAAAAAAGAAAAGAACAGGATAATGAAAACTAAAAAAAAAGAACGAAGAAAAAGAAAAGATGAAAATAAAAGCGTAAAGGAAATCGAAGAAAATGACACAGGAAGAAGAAAGGAAAATACAAAAGAAGTCTGAATTCGGGAGAATAATTAAAGAATTCGTAACTTGTTTCTAATACGAGATTTTCATTCGAGAGAGAAAAAACCCAAATAGATTCCGGTATATTCAACGGTATTTGACCAATTACGCCTTCAAAAACATAACTGTCAACTGTTTAAACCAACCACCTGTACGTTACAGTTAGTGTAATTGTTAACCAAACGGGATGGTTTGTTTGACCGTTACTAATGAAAGGCGAGTCCGATCGTCATTGTATACCTCAGACTGTTTATTTAGCGCAACACTAAGCTAAGTTTATCAAATTGTATCCAAACTATTACTCTCGTAATTCAACAAACGTGGCCTTGTGCCAAACTTGCAATACATACGAATCGGTACTGAAAAATCTCTATATATTTGGGATATATATATATATATATAACACAAGTGTAACAGCTACATTGTTCAATTGATATATTAATATTTGAACAGTTATATTTTAGAAATGATTAAAAGATATCTTACTGGAATTCTCAGGTTTTTATAACACTATTGGACTATTTTGAGCAATAAGAATGTATTTAGCTCTAAGTTGAAGTGGTGATCCCTTTTGCTGTTGTGACCTCCTGATTCAGTTTTCTTCTCTACTGCTACCTCTTTTTAAAACTTATTCACCATTGCTCAGAAAGACAAAGTGGGGTTGAGACAAAACGATTTTAACTTGTTCTCTTTCTAGCTGAACAACTTAAAGGATTTTCAATGATTCTTACGACAAATGGTGTCAAGGTGGCTAAAAACCTGGAAAACAACCCAATGAGTGATTTTTTTTTTTTTAGGTATTAAACATTTTGTGGGATGGACAATTATGCTGTAACACAATTTGGACAATTTTGCTGTTACACCCGGTATATATATATATATATATATATATATATATATATATATATTTTTTTTAGACTTCTCTAACCAATTTACTTGCATCTGCCTTATGTCAGAGGGTACCCCCTCCCCCCAAGACGAGGCTATGCCCTTTGGGCAGAGTCTCGTCTTGGGAAGCTGACTCCGTTTTTTACATGGTCTATAGGGAATATTTGCCCGAGCCTACGGGCTCGGATTCCCCACTTTAAACTCGGCCTTGTGCCACATCTTGCTGCGTCGGACAGCGGGTAAAAAAAATCATATTGCAAGTATATAAAAATAAAACTTTTTTTTTTTTTTTAACGTTGAAGCTGGGACTGAATGTTCTGCTCACAAACGTTAAGCGTCTGTGTTCTACGAGTGGATAAACAATTTAAACTCTTCAGCAATGCGAATGAAAGCTAGACGCAGAATAATTTTAAAGAAAAAATGTAATAAAAGTAAACATTAAGTCACAATAGTATTGGGAGTGGTTTACAAGTAAGAAAGAAACAATTTCCCCAGTGGATAGCCTGTAAGACGTACGCCAAGGAAAGGAAAAAGAAAAAAAAGAAGTTTTTAATGCAATGAGCAACGACCTTTCTTTTTTTTCATCTTACGGTAGTTGGTTTGCAGATAAATCTTTGCAATATGGAGAAGAAAGAGAGACAAATATCAAAGAGTTTTCTCTAACTTGAGGTAGCAATTTTTCTTTTTCTTTTGTATGTATCCAGCCAGTGATAACAGGTTTACTGTCTGAACAAGACAAGGACATATTTGTTATTTCTGCTTAATTGTTTTTTGGTTTTTTTTTTATAAAGAAGAACACTACTACAGCTCTTTGGATTAATGTCCTTACCTTAGGTGTTACTGTCACATTTAGGTTTTTAAGCATTTATTCAGTTTGGAGCCCAAACTACAGAAACAAGATATTAACTACAGGCAAAATCAAGCTACCATATCCACAGTTAAGACACCAGTTCACCGACCAGCGTGTGGTATACAAAATGCTGAATGGCTATTATAAAATAGAAGTAAACAATTTCTTCATCTGAAATAGGAGGATACGTGGTCACTGAGAACAGATTGATGAAACAGCACTCGAAAACAATTGCAAGATTCAACTTCTTTGCCCTGAGGGTGATAGACAGGTGAATCTCTACCTAGTCACGTTGTTAGCGTAACAAAGCTGGTTATTTTCAAGAAGAAACTGGATACTGCTCAAATGAGCTGACTGACTATTGACTAATTCGGTATTTTTCAACGAAAACAAACTGACAAACCAAAGAAGGCTATTTTCAAGAAGAAACCGTGGATCCTGCTCAAATCAGCTGACTATTGACTATTTCGGTACTTATCAACTAAAACCAAACCAAACAAAAATTAACTGATGTGAAGTATCCTTGCGCATACACAATAGAATTAGAACAATTTTCCACCATTTTAAATGGTAAGAATAGCAGTTTCCTTATAAAGGAAACATTCGGCATTTATTGACTGAACATTTAGCCTCACTGCCGGTTGAAATTTATAAATTCTTTCTCTTAAAACTTTTTTTTGCAGGCAAATAGACTCCAAGTCCACTATTATCATTCTTTCTACTATTGTCGGAAGTTACCTTAATAACCTTTTATTGATGGTAGTGTACAAAGTTAATTTTTTCTATTAGTATTTTCCTTCTAGTTACGTGTGCTCTTCGTTTTAGTTGTTGCTGCTTTTGGAAGTTTTCAAGTGATGTGGTTTTTGTTATTTGGTAATGTTCTTTGGGATTTGACAGCGCCAGTCATATATTCTATTAAGTATTCAGGTTGGTATCATTATTATAATCTGGCATAGTACCCGTCAAAAATGAAAATTACATTCAGTTGGTTTTATGACATATCAAACATTGTTGGGCTACTTAATGCTGAGTTTTTGTATAGGGCAACCCTTTAGGATAAAATTCAGAGTCTGTCTATATTTCTGAGATGAGGTATTATGTATAGTATTTACATTAGTCGGACTATTGTCCTCATCTTTGTCGCCATATTTGTCACAACGTTTCAGCCGTTGTACGCTCCGACCTTCTTCAGGTGGTTGGAATTTCGAACTGAACCCTTTATTTCGATCACTGGGGTAAACTGTTCTAGTTCCACATGTTCTAGGACACATGGCACAGTGGATAAAGGCGTTGGTTAGATCCAGTGACAGACCCAAAGAAGGTGAGTTCAATTCCTGGTTAAGGCAGTGGAGAACTTTCAGAGGGAAAATTAGCAGGAGATAACTGATAACTGACATCCATCAAACATGGCACGTGGAACTAGAACAGTCTACCCCAGTGATCGAAATAAAGGGTTCAGTTCGAAATTCCAACCACCTGAAGAAGGCCGGAGCGTACAACGGCAAAAACGTTGTGACAAATATGGCGACAAAGATGAGGACAATAGTCCGACTAATGTAAATACTGTAGGATAAAATTCGTTATTTAGTGAACCAGACCATTCTCGTTGACCATTATACAACGCCGATGCATCCTAAAAACATAACAGGATTATTTATAAAAGCATAGAAATTTTCGTCAAAGATCAGAAATCATGCTATCCGGTGTTTGGTTAGGATTAAAACGTAGTATCTGTTCTCTATTTCTCCTATAGTTATGAAGAGTTCTGAGTCCCGGAGTTGCAACTTTACGGCAACACCTTCCTCATTGTACAAAAAAAAAAAAGGGGGATGGTTGGCGGATGCTGTTTCTAGCGTGACAGTACTTGTTGAGACTGGGTAATTTTGCTTTCAGGCCTGTATGTACAGCACCCTACTTTAAACAGACCATGTTCTACATGCTACCACTTTCTAGCAGTAGGGAGCAAGCTAGCAAAAAAAAAAAAAAAAAAAAAAAAAAATGATGGGAGGGTCGAAGACACCATACCATAAATTGACGCGTGAAGACGCGATACTTTAAAAAATACTGACATGACACCCACTGAGGCGTGAAAACGTGATCCTCGAAAATTATCTAAGTAACCGAAATCATATCTGTGGACTATCAACCCCCACCTAAATAAGAAAGATCTTTGATAATTACTTATAAAAGGCTAGAGTGCTCAGTCGACAGTGGACCGTGCATGTTTATTAAAAAAAAAAAAAGGCCTGATTCGAGTATCCACATCTTGGTTGTTATAATCACATTACGGAGGGTATGACGTGAGATGTCTGTCACATTTTGTTGCCTTCTGAGATTTCCAAGCTGATGTCCAAGCCATCGCCTGAGGGTCTTGGCAAAGATCACCCTTCTTTGAACATTGTGGACTGGCGCTACAGATTCACAAAGATGTGTACCAAATAACAGAAACCACATCACCTGAGAAATACCAACAGCCGCAACAATTAAAATAGATAGCACATGTAATTCGAAGAGAAAATAACAACATAATCAAAATATTGACATTCAACACGACTTAAAACGCTAGGAAGGAAAGCACTCCACTATCAATACTGGAATGAGCGATAACAGCTATTGAGCTTGAGAAACCTATTTTCCTGAAAAATTGTTTCAAGACAAAGATTTTATAAATTTGAACCGAAAACAGTACTGGGTCTCGGCCAGTGAATGCCAAATATTTCCTTATAAAGAAACGAAAAAGTATTAACAAAGAGGTAGATTGTTTTAACTCCTACGTCCATACTCGAGAATATCCCCTATCAGATAATTCATACTCGATGATGATTATATATATATATATATATATATATATATATATATATATATATATATATATATATATAAATTCCAGGTGAAGAGTAATCGCCACATATGCTACGTGTTTTTACGCAATCAACATGTAGTCGGCAACAGTTATTTGTAAAAACTGATATTTTATACTCTCATCAAGTTCAAAATATTACAAGGGTAGTTCATGTGTACATACAATGTACACAGCAATCGAACTCCCAAAATGTCAAGAAAAAAAAAATAACCATTACTTGGAAAAAGAAAAAGGAAAGAAAAAGAGCTCAATGCCATACACGCCCGAACACACATAAAGAAAAATAAAATAAAACTTTGCACCAATGAAAAAAGGCAAAAGGGAAATATAAACATTCATTTGCTTATACCCCCTGACGAGTGGACGGAGTGATTTCTAGAGGATCAGTCTACGAAACTCCAGAATCAGAATGATGAAGGTAACATCAGTCAGCTAAGGTGCCAAATTATATGTCTTTCATTAAATGCGGCCGACAAAGATTTAATTATTTATTTATTTTTCTTTTTTTTGAGTAGCAACCATACACAGAATTTCACCATCCCAAAACACATACTTGAAAATGGCTAGAGAAGTAGCCGAAAGCGTTCGGAACAATTATAACTATGGGCAATTCCTATATTCTTTAACTCCTGAAAAAAAAAAGGAAAAACTGTAAAACTCGATAAAAGATTAATTAACATTTTTACATTATTTGTCATCATCTTTGTCGCCATATTTATAACGTTTCAGCCGTTGTACGCTCAAGCCTTCTTCAAGTAGTTGGAATGTCGAACTGAACCCTTTATTTCGCTCACTGGGGTAGACTGTTCTAGTTCCACGGGCCATGTTTAATGGATGTCAGTTATCAGTTATCTCCTGTTAATTCCCCTCTCCAAGTTCTACACTGCCTTAACCGGGTATTGAACTCACACTCTCTGGGTCCTTTCACTGGATCTAACCACTTTATCCACTGTGCCATGTGTCCTATGGCGACAAAGATGAGAACAATATGTAAATAATGTACATAATACCTCATCTCAGAAATATAGACAGATACTGAAGATTAATTAAATCATCCTTGTCGGCAGTTTTCAATAAAAGAAAGTTTGTTGCCCAAATACACATCAAATATATATATATATATATATATATATATATATATATATATATATATATATTATACATACATACACACTAGTAATAATCTTATAAGTATAAGAAATTATACTCGTCCGGAAAACCTTCGGTGACTTGATTTGCGAATAATCAAATCAATACCAAAAGGAAAAAAAGTTACAAAAGAAAGAAAGAACAAAGAACATGTACGTCAGCCGAAGATAATCGTCTAGCATGCAAGTCCAAAGTGCAAAGAAAAAAAACCGATACGAGTAAGTAAAATAACTAAAAGTGCTCAATACATTAATTAGGGCAGGCCTCCCCTGACGAACCGCTTAGGTGAAACCTTGGTAGGTTTGTCTGGCTCTCTAGGTTTAACACACACTCTCTCTCATATTATATATATATATATATATATATATATATATATATATATATATATATATGTGTGTGTGTGTGTGTGTGAAGGGAGAAAAGAGTGGGCCACAAGTAGGTATATAATTGTTTAATTATTTATATATTGGCGTGAACTTTTAATTTTACAGGTATTCTGAATGATGGCAAATAATTTGAGTCGATGACAAAGAAAGTTGATTTTATAGCAGTATTGGACGGTTGAAAATGCCGAGCACGTGCGCCAAGTGTGGAGAGAAACATTTGACAGCGTTCGACCAACACGCCTGACAATTTATTGTATAAGAGATACATTTGAGGAAACGGATTCAGTGGTGAATGCACCGAAATCTGGTCGTCCTAGGTATGAAGAAAATGAAACAACCGTGTTAAACATGTAATTGTAATAAGTAAACATAAAGGTAATAATAATATAGGAGACACGGTGGAGTAATGGATAGTGGCTCGGATTGAGGAATCGGAAAGCCGAGTTCGAATTCCTGTCGAATCCATTACATTCACTTACGTACTAATACCCTTGGGAAAGGTATGAATTCTCTCTTCTCCCCCCGCCTCACCAGCTATGGTAAATAGCAGGACAGATCGAGTTCTATAGCCTGCCGCAGAAAGAAATGGCAACCAACTCGTCAGTCATGTATCTTTCGATATATGATCGCCTAAGTGTGTATCACGGATGGCACATAACTGACTGAAATATAAATAAGACTGTAATCCGCCAAATATAAATATATATAATTTTTTTTTTGCTGTCTGACCCAGGGTCTGTACACGCAAACACTGCCTTACGCTTTTACCCATTTGGTTATTATAGATGAAAAGTTGGAGATATAAATCAATTTGATGCACGGGCAAAATATTTTTTCACCAGCAACAATAAACTAAAAGGTGCGGCAGAAATATTTCTCCTCTCTGACATATACCACCCAGGAAAAACTCTTACTGTTTTACCTTTATGTGGGAGGTATTTCTGCCGCAGCCTGTACATCAAAGAAAAGTAATCTATTTAAAGACATGATCGCTTATGTCCTGAAGAGTCACGGCATTTAAAAGAAATTCTGACTTCGGCTTAGGTTACTCTGACACAGGGTTATAACGATAGAGCTCACAGATATCTATCGTTAAAATAGCGAGGATCTCTTTCAGAGGAGCTTGCTGACAAACGCTTTCCGGCTGGTGTCTCTTTTTAGGGAGGGGATTTTGATCAACCAGCTGTTTTCAAATCAGTCGACAATTTTTTTTTTAAGTTTGTTATTAAAATTACCTGATAATTTAATTGCGATAAAAACAAATTTTAGATAGCCTATATATTTAATTTTAGTCTTTCAAAAACAAAAACAGACTGTAGTATCAATCCTCCTATATGGCAGTGAATTCTGGACAATTTCCTCAGAGATGATGGGACGATTTGCTCCAACAGAAATGTGGCTCTACAGAAGAACGCCGAGAATACTGTGGAGAGAATGAGTAAGCAACAAAGAATTCTTTAAAAAAATGGAAACAAAAAGGACACTTCTACTTAGACTCAAAAAGGTTATTTTCTAAGCGTAGCTTAGGTGTGGCACAAGGCCGAAAGTATGGGACACCTGATGAAGGTCGGATTCACTTTTCAGTCGTATCTGATCTAGCCAGACAAGCTTGCTAACCATTATACCACGCCGAGGTGCCCAATTAGAATGATTTTCTAAACGTAGCTTAGATGTGGCACAAGGCAGAAAGTATGGGGGCACTCAGTGAGGGTTGAACTCACTAATCAGTTGTAACTGAGATTTCTGGGTCATTTAATTAAGAAGGAAGGCTTGGAAAATGTGACACTCACAGGACATCTACCTGGCGTGCTTACGTGAATGGATGACATGGCTGGAGGTAGGAGGGTGTCGTAAAACGACAAACATTGCTAAGAGCTACAAAGGATAGTGTTATGATGTTGATTTGGGGTTAGTAGAGACAAACGCCAAATAACACGTAACAATAAAAAGGGTTTTAATAGGTTGGTAAAAAAGGTACAGAAATCGCCTGAGTGTTCAATAACTAGCTCAGCTAAGAACTTCTCTGTCTATCTATCTTCCCATTATTTAAAGTCTCTGTTCACAGACGCAGACAAGTTCATCTTCAAGAGGGGTGGTAGGTTTCCGACACAACAGATAGCGAACTATGAAAAGCCATGATCGACCAACGCCATAAAGGAATACAGCTCATCGGTGACTAAATCGATTCCCTCTACTTACCGTGTGAAGAGGGTGGCTAGACATTCAGTAGGATTACAAGATACCTGTCAAAGGGCACGCCGGGATAGTCCGTGTGCCATAGCTGTGTAAGCAGCCAGTCAGTGCGGTGACGACACGCGGAGGGTTTCCTAGGCTGAAGTCAACAACCAGAGCAGAAGGTTTCCACGATGGAATCAACCACCACGTGCTCGTGATAAAGGTGAGCCTTCAATTTGGAGGATGTCGGATGTAGTTTGACCTTGTAAAGGATGGGTTCCGGCCAGGTTTAATTACCCAGGTCGAATACTTCCCCGGCTCGCAACCCAGATATACAGAGGTTAGGTCTTCACAGCCGATCATGTGTCTTCTTCTTCTGATGATGATATTTAATCTGGTACTAAGCCTTTCTAAGGCAACCCCGCTAACGAACTGATCAGTGAAATTAACCTATTAACTGTCACTGGTTTGAACAGACATCATCAGAGCTGTTTTGACTTGAAGGAACAACAGTAAATTGGTGTAATTTCAAATTTTAAACATGGCTATTCATTTTCGAGCATGCCCATCTGATCAGACCGATTTGTGTTTCTTCATCACCCACAGGGCCAAGCTGTAGTTTATACTGCGACTATGATGAGCAGACCTTAGTTA
Source organism: Acanthosepion pharaonis (assembly GCA_903632075.3). Classification (NCBI taxonomy): domain Eukaryota; kingdom Metazoa; phylum Mollusca; class Cephalopoda; order Sepiida; family Sepiidae; genus Acanthosepion; species Acanthosepion pharaonis. The sequence continues at coordinate 833,007 of CAHIKZ030005524.1, read as the reverse complement.
CGGTTGCCAGAGCCATATACAGTTTTGAATTCAGAATTGTCTTATTGCAATACTGGTTGCCAAACATAGCTAGAGAATCCAAACTACCCTGCTATTTAACTCATTAACGCCAGTGAATAATACGCAGGTGTCTTATCTACTGCGATATTAAACGCACCCCAATTTCAACAGGGCATATTCAGGGAAAATGTTTTTAGTGTATTGTTGAATAGTACCAAAACTATTAATGAAACTTCGTCCATGTTCCCTATTTGTAAAGTTGAAAACTATTTCCCTTCGTCTCTTAGTTTCCATTTGGAATGTACATAGTGATAGCACGGATCAACTGGTACCGACGAACGTTGCCGGTAATATATGATGAGAATTTGGTTTTGTTTTTTTAATTTTGAAGTAGTGGTTGTGGTTATGATAATTATGAAAATAATAATAATAATAATGTCTTTTAAGTAAATATTATTATTATGGTCGCGGGTTATATAGAAGTGATTGTTTGATGTAAATTTATAACCAACAGTAAAGAGCGTTGAGAAAAAATAAATTGCCAAGCAGGGGTCCTCAACTTTGCATACAGAATTTTTTTTTGTTTTTAAAATAATGGTGAATGGATATATTTTCATCAATTAAGTCAGCAGAATACTAGAAATTTTTTCTAATTTTAAGTTGATAATTTAGAAATCTCCAGATTTTTAAACAGTGAGAAACACTCCCAAACTTTGGTCTGTTAACAAAACGTATTATTTATTGTAGAATAACGCCTATCAACGTGACAAGTAGAATCAGAGGAACGAATTCAAAACCAGGCGGAATCTGTTGCGTTCACTTCATAATAATGCACTCAAGGCATGAATCCATCTTACTCTATTCACAACAAAGGGTTAAATAGCTTCGCAGACTGAGAAACTTGGTCTTGTGTAGCAGAAGCAAGACAATCCAAAATTCAAAACTGTTTGGAAATGCAATGAATACCACTTTATTATAGTTCCCCAAAAAGTCATGGCAATTCACAGATATTTTTTTAAAGCAAATCACCCCAAGCAAAGCGGGAGTACTACTAACACGGAAGGGGTTACAGAGGGTAGAGAGCAAACATAAAGAGGAATGTTTAAAGATTGGGTATAGAGAAGCACGGTGATCAAGATCAAAGCATCAATAGATGTCGATTGACATTACATTTAAATTAAAGATTATAGTTATCAGGGAAGAAAGTAAGAGGAAGGGAGTTTCACTGTCGGGAAGTGCGAGAAAAGAAGCTGTTAGAGTAGAAGAGACGACTACATTTAACCGTTCCGACAGTGAACGGGTGGGACCGAGACGCCAACCTAGTAAAAAGGAATCAGTGGAGAGCCATGATCGCCTACGTGCTGAAGGGACATCGCATTAAAAATATTTATTCCTGTTACCTCAACCTTTTGGCAGATCAATTCTACAGCACTTTTTTGTGGTGGTGGTGGGGGGGGCTATTTCATCCCGAATGAAATAAATTTCTCTTCCTTCTTTTACAATTTATATGGATATTTTACCTGAATAAGGCCGTAGAATAGATCGGTTGAAATGTCGTGGTAATAATACCAGCAACTAAAAGAGTTTAGTTGACAGAACAAATATTGGAAATAATGATTATGACAAATCTAAAAGAATAATCTTCACAATATTAAAGCAATCCTATGCACCAATTATGTTTAAATTGATTAAACCTTAATAAGTATGATTCGATTTTTTTTCGATGTAAATAGACGTCTTTCAACCCTGTGAAAAAGAAAATGAAGGTATGGATAGTGTAATCGGTAAGAGAAAGTAAGAGATGGATGCATACAAAGGATTCTCCCAACAAGTATGTGTTAAATAACAGCCATATTAATTATATAAAATAGCTGGGTTCTCTTGAGGTAGCAAACAGTCCAGGAGAATGAAAAATCTGAAGCCAAAACAAGTCAGAAGAGGGATGGATTCCGTCAGGTTATCTTGAACTAGACACACTACTACTGCTATGGCTGCAGTACATATGCCACCCCCTTCATGGGTTACTGGATTCTTGACGTGAATAGGCTGATGCACGGCAGTTAGCTAGCTGACAGTTTACTCGTGAAACGAATTGGATCCTCATAAGCTGCCGTGTAAATGAGCTTCCACGCCAAAGTTAGAGGAAATATTAGTCTAAACTGGCTGACTAGTGAAAGGATAAGTCAGAACATGTCGAAGAAAAAAAAAGAAGTCTTATTACAGTATGAGTCAGGAAAAAAAGTGTACAGAAGATAGTGATTTCCCAAGCGTAGCTTAGATGTGGTACAAGGCTGAAAGTATGGAGCACCCAGTGAGAATCGAACTCATTATTCAGACGTAATTGTTCTAGCGAGACAAACTTGCTAACCATAACACCGTCCCGAGGTGCCCAAAGAGTACGGAAGATATGCGCGCACGTGTCGTGTGTGCGTGTGTTCGCGCGCACAAGCATGTAGCATTTTGGTGACAATGAATAAGTTTTCAGAAAAACATGTAATATAATAAGTGTCAATCTTAGAAGAAGAAGAAGAAGAAAAAAAAGAACATTTTAATTGTTTCCAAATCTCCAGGGAATTTATGAAAATATATACATCATTCATGTGGTGGTGGTAGGGGGGGGGGAGGCTGAACTCCCTCTACTGTTTTGCTGAAATTCAAAATTAAATGGCTAAATTTGTTCTCTTACCCACAATCTATTACAATGTTACCAAGTTAAGCTCTGTCATTTGTTTAAAATTATTACTGCCATTACTTTTCAAAATAATTCAGAAAATTTTAGCTTTCCGTTGATTTGATTTTTTCCGAAACATTAGCTTCTAGAATTTTTGTGTAAGACTTATATATATATATATAAAAAAAGTCTATAGATCTTATTCAATAAAATAAGTACCCCTCCTCCAGCCACCCCCACAACAAAAAAATGTACATAAGATCAAAATAAAAAAAAAAAAATGTATCTAAATAAAAAAATGTTCACTCTTGGAGAGGAACAGTAATATATATATATATATACATATATATATATATATATATATATATATATATGAGGAATTTTAAAACATAAAAAATATCAACCTGAGCTCCTTTCCAAATTTCATTTAACTCCCACACCCAAGACTTTATTTTGTGGCACGCTGGCTTTATGCGCAGCGACAAGGCGCTTGCTACAGAGCAGTGGTTAAGCAAGCAACCTTAGTAGCAAATCAAACATACAAAAAGTACCCCTCTACTGTAACCTAAAAACTAAACGAACTTATGCTTAAATATCTATTTACATATGTAGCTATTTATTGGGCACCTGCTACTGACTGATGCTTAGCAAATACCTATATAGATCAATGTAGATATATTTTGATTAATATTCAAATACAAAGTCACTTTAGGATAATGAATATCTGAAATTAAGAACAGAAATTGAATTTAAATAATTCACGCGCGTGTAGTTTCAGACGAACCAAGAAAAAAAATGTAAGGAAAGATTTGAAAACGTGTTTTTCGTGGGAGTTATTTATAGTAAAATGACAACTAGACAAGAATCAGTTGTCTATAACTTTGAGAAGAGTAATTAACATAGGAAGTTTTGTTCAGAATAGTCAAAACTCAAAATCTTTCGTGTCCTTTATATGCTATTAAATATTACGGTTGATTCACTCTTCAGCCTTTTTCAGGTGTATAATCAGTGAAAAAAATCCATTTCTTCCATAAAAATAGGATATTCTCCCACTTTTATTTTAGCAGATTATACACCTGACGAAGGCTGCAAAAGGAATCTGTTGAAACGTTGCATTAAAATCATAAAGACATTGGCAAAAAACAAAACAAAACAAAAGAAAAAAATCATTAGCTAATATAAAAAAAATGCAACTACTAATATTTTTAGCCTTATTTGCCGCGACAATTTAAAATAAATATTTGTTTTCTGAAAAAAAAAAGAGAAAAGGTAGACTTTATGACTTGTTTTTAAAAATTTACTAATTTGAAACGCTATCAGGAAAAAAACAAAACAAAGCTTATCGCCATGTAAATTAATTCAATTAATTGCTAACAATTGCGAACATATTTTTCTATTTCAAATTTTTAGCTACAAAATCTGTCTGCTAGAGCGAAAAAAAAGTGTCTGAAAAATAATTGACCAAGATCGAAGTGCTAACAATAAGATTCGATCGGAAAGTCAGGTGATTTTAAGAAACCAACTGCTTTATTTGCTTAGCCGGCACCTGCCCACCGACTAATAAAGCAAAGGAATTTTAGACTCTGTTTATATACTGAATACATGTCACATAAAGGATATTTAAATACATGTAAATAAATGTTTTTTTTTAAAATGAAAACATAAGAAAACTATTTAAATAAGAACAAAATTAAAATCCGGAATCCAAAAAAATCAAAAAAATAAAAGGAAATACCTTGGTAAAAACATTGCCTGGTAAGCCCCGTCGGAGCGGAAGGCCAGTTGCAAAATTAACACGAACTACGGCCGGTCTAACTTGAAAACTTGGCCGCTTCCCTCACAAGCCACTCGCAAAACCTAAGGAAGAGTTCATTTTGTAAAGGAGACGGGGGTCCACAGCTTCGAGCTACGCGCACACACACTTACACACATGAAATGACAAATCCATACGCATATATTTTCCTCAGTAGTAAAATGTCTGTTAGGTTGGGTAGGATTTTGAGAGAGATGTTTGTGGGGGCGGTGGTGGTGCAAGCCGGTACCTCTCACGACTAATAGTTTTTTTTTTTTTTGCTTTTTATACATTAATGTCAAAATACGTACATTGAAGTAGAGGCTTTACGTGCCATAGAAAGTCGAATCTTATAGTTCATATGGAGAAAGTATTTTTTTTTCTTCTGTTCTCTTTTTTATAACGTCGACTTTAAAGAGATGGAAGGCAAAATTCAAACACATGATCTGGTGATTAGACCACGGGCAAGTATTCTCACCATTTAAGTTATAATAACTAATTCAAGTTGGATTTTACACGATTGCAAGTGCAAATTAAAAAGAGCTAAAAAAGAAAAAGAAAAAAAGAGTAGTGTATAAAGTCGTTGCAAATGACAATGTATAAAACGCTTACTAGCTGTAGTCAATCCAATAATATCTATCTATTTATCTACCATGGGCTGTTCATTTATCTATCTTAAACAGTTCATATCTATCTATCTATCTATCTATCTATTAATCTATCTATGTATATATATATATATGGATAGATAGATAGATATATATATTCGAAGAATAAAAAGACAACGATGATAAAAATATTGTCAGTAAGACTAGTGATATTTAATTTATTTTATTTTAGTAGGATTTTTGACTAAACCAAAGCATGAAGAAAAAGTTTAAAAGTTGGAATCTTCGGATGGACAAAACACACACACACACACACACACACACACACACACACACATATATATATATAAAATTTATAATATATATATATATATATATATATATATATATATATATATATATATATATATATATATATATATATATATATATATAT